>OU015742.1:174697489-174711814 GCA_907169655.1 Acomys percivali | reverse complement strand
GGCAGGGAGTAGCTCTAGACCTCAGGCAGGGAGTAGCTCTAGACCTCAGGCAGGGAGTAGCTCTAGACCTCAGGCAGGGAGTAGCTCTAGACCTCGGGCAGGGAGTAGCTCTAGACCTCGGGCAGGGAGTAGCTCTAGACCTCGGGCAGGGAGTAGCTTGGGCACCATTTAGGCACTAGCAGAGCTTGCGCTGGAGTCGGGGCAGAAGGTTGCCTGTGTTGAGGACCATGGAAGGGGTTTCTGGGCTGTGATGCTGAAATGCTGATTTCAGGTGGATCTTAAAACTCTTTCCCTTGCCTCTCTGACTTCAAATTGAAGCTACGACGACCCTGAATGTTAAGCTATTATATTATTTTCCTGGCCCATCCCTATAGTCTCTGTAAACAGAGCAGGCAGGAGGTAGTGGTGACCAACATTTTCAGATGGCCTGCGGTCTTGTCATCACACAAGGTAAAGATGACAACAAGACAAGAGCCGGCTCCTTTCTCTCCTTTACTTCACGTCTCTTGGACAATTTTCTCTCCTTGACTTGGCGCTTCACCTTGTTCTCTGTAATGTGCCTCGGTGTTGCCTGTGAACACAAAGCCATGAGGTCAGCTGTCTGGTGCACTCAGGAAAAATGTGGCCTCTTTTGTAGGCCCAGAGAGCACAGCTCTTTACACGGAGGTCCCTATGGGACCCTGGAAGCCTCCTGTAGAAACACACTCTGTCCCTCTCACTAAGTCAGATTGTTAATGTAGGGCCGGTCTACTCCAGACCTGTGCAGTTTTAGGTTTGTTTTAGGGCGAGAAGGTTTAGGTTTTATTGATACAAGTATGAGAGATGGTCACAAGTGATCATCATTAGAGAGATCTTAAACTGGGCATCTGTTTTAGAGGTGGCCTGGGATAGTCCTTGAGATCAACTGGCTAGGCATTGTTGAAGAATGCACCTTTTGAAGTTCCTGGAGAGCTTAAATTCCTCCTCGGTAAAACGAGAGCTTTGGATGAGATCAGGTCTGAGGTCCTTCCCAGCATTTGAAGTGAACGCCAGTGTTGTTGGCGGTGGGTAGTGAGTACTGGTTTATCTATGTACAGCCAACTGCAGTGTGCCCAGGCTCCCCTCTTTCAGGACTCTGTGCAGGGTCTGGGTCCCCTGAAAGAGATCCTTTGCCAAATTGTTTGATGGTGAAACAGTTGACCAGAGCTAGTGTGCGCTTCTCTGTCCCCATTGTTGCTGAGGCTGTGACAGATGGCCTTGCAGAGACAGAAGATGCTCTGGTCACATGAATCATGATGGGATTTACAACAGACCAAGGACAGTTGCAATCCTGAAAGCAGGATGCAGTTAGCTGTCACGTCTGTCCTTGGAACTAAGCAAGGGCCGGCAGTGGCTCAGCTCAGCTCTTGTTTTGACTTATATTTGCCCTTTGCACTCTGAATCAACGCAGGCCTTCCTCACACGGGGCTCAAGACCATATACATCGTGTTGTGTTTCTCTGTGTCCTTTCCAACATAATTTCAGGAGGACCTGGGGCCCTGTGTGAGTAACAGAAGTTAGATGTAGTAAAAGCTGAATTGCTGATTCCTTCCCTTTCCTGCTTCCCCAGGCTTCACCCTCTTTGTGGGAGATTTGGAGGTTTCAATGGAAAGAACAATGGCTTGGGGCCAGACAGATTTGGAATTATCCTGGTTAGTTTTTGTTGTTTGTTTGTTTGTTTTATTTTTGGTTTTTGTTTTGTTTTTTGTTTGTTTGTTTGGTTGGTTGGTTCGTTTTTGGTCAGCTTGACAGAAGCCAGGGCTGTCTGGGAAGAGGGAACTTCAGTGGAGAAAATGCCTCCCTCAGAGTTGGCCCTTGGACACATCTGTGGGGCATTTTCCTGATTAATGACTGATGTGGGAAGGTCCAGCCCATTGTGAGTGGTATCACCCTGGCAAGTGGTCCTGAGTTACGTAAGAAAGCAGGCTGAGCAAGCCATGGTTAGAACAAACCAGTAAGTGGTGTTCCTCTGTGGTCTCTGCTTCAGTTCCTGCCTTCAGGTTCCTGTTTCAAGTTCCTGCTCTAACTTCTCTGATGATCTGCTGTGACACGGACCGAGGACCTTTTCTGCCTTAGTTGCTTTTGGCTATGGTATTTATCACAGCAACAGAACAAACAAGAGCAGGTCAGCTCTTTTCACATAAGTACCTAGTGCCATCCAGGGATCTTACCTATAAGCTGTGGACAATATGGAAGATGGCAGCGATGTGGAGGAAGATGGACTGAACCCAACACAGGCACCATGCCCAGCAAATTGTTCTATTTGACTTTATCTTTTTCCAAGAAGTAAGAGAAGCTTGTCCCCATCCCTGATCATTTTCAGTAGACACAGGTGTAGCTGTACCTGGCTGTGAATTGCTTTGCTGGAGTCAGGCCCCGCCTTCCTTCTGCGCTGGCTGGGTCAGTTTCACTGTCACACCTCTGACAAGCCGATTTGTTTCCTCGGAAGCTACGTGATGTGCTAGACCCCACAACCTCCTGATGATGGCACAAGGCCCTCTTGCGGAAAAGCATCATGGTTCTTGTTTCTTCTGGACACAGCCTTGGTCCCCTGGAAAATGCTACCCATCTTGTCTTTTAGGACCTTTTGTCCTATCGAGTGGGATAGATGGCCAGTTGCTGGCTCTGCTGGACCCTCAGTTGATAATTAAAATGCATTCACTCCAGGAGGAAGGCAGGAATCTCTTCTCTGACGCCCCTTCCCTCCTTTGCTGCCATTGTCTGCTGCTGAGGTCAAAGAGAGTGCCTTTTCTCACACCCCATCTAAGCCTGCTTCACAGCCTCTGATGACTTGGGAATAATTGGGGTGGGCTGAAATTCTCTGTTTCCTTCATTGCTTTGTGGTCTTATCTAATGTGTCTGCTTACTTCCATCCGTGCCTACAAGAACTCTATTTCATACAGTGCTCCCCAAGTCTATGGTGCACAGTATCTACTAGGTCCCTCAGAAATATTTATGGTTTTAAGCACTGCAGAGTCAGTCCTATGTGTTTTCCTGTATTCGTTCCACACAGGGACTGTTTCAAGTTTGTTGTTTTTCTTAGAGCCCCATCTTAGCCTGTGAGCCCCCTTTTCCTGTGGAGATGAGTCACATGAGCTGTAGCTGAGCCTGACTTTGTATCCCCTCTGACTCTGCCAGCTGAGGACCTTGTATGGGGGGCATAGTCCATGTGCCTTTATTTTTGCAGATGTGAACTAGGAATAATTGTAACATCACCAGTCTGATTTTATAGGATGGGAGTGAGGACTGAGTGGAGCTGCCCAGGTGAGCTCATGGCAGTCCCTGAGGCTCCTGTTGGCCATCAGGCCTCCCCGTCAGCTGCTGCCCTTGGTCCCCAGCATCGAGATCATGCCCCATGCTGGCACCTTTGGAGTTTGTCTTGATTTGGGGTTTTCTGTGCTTTGGTGTGCTCTTTCTAGTTTCACTATAGATTTAAAAAAATAAAAATCTACACACAGCTAAGAGACAGTAAAAAAACTGACACCCAAAGAAGTCACTCACCATCCCCCCTAAACCCCAACTTTACTTCTAAGAAAGAAATTACAATCAAGTTTTCATTTTTAAAAAAACTTTATTGATTCATTGTGATTTTCAAATTATGCACCCCAATCCCACTCATCTCCTCATCCCTATCCACTCTCCACCCTTGCAAGAAAATAAAAGAAGAAAGAATTAAAAAAAAAAAAAAATCTTGTCCTGGACGCTGTAGTGTGTCACATAGTATACTCTTCTGTCTACACATCTTTTCTTGCAAATGAATCATTGGTCTATTCTGAGGCCTCTGGCTCCTGCTACAATATCTATACTGGAGCCTCACTGGGACTCCTCCGATATCCTGTTGTTGCCCTGTGTCATGGAGACCATGCAGCTTTGGATCTGCAGGACTGGCCCTTTTATGAGCTCTAGCAGTTCATAGTTGGGGTTAGATGTTGAGGGTGGGCCAACTCAAAGCCCTGCATCTGGGCCTCGGAGGTAGCTCAGTTGATCAGCCCACCACTTTTCCCATGCTCTCACACCCTTGGGGCGCCTCACCTGCACCCCTGCCACCAGGGTCAGCTCTACCGTGTTTCCCAGACAAGGTGCAGGGCCTGCTTTCCCAAGTGCTGCAGCCAGTAAGGGGCAGAGACAATTCTCTTGCTCTCTTGACCTCAGGGCCAGTTCTCTCGCCTGCCACCTGCAGGAGAGCAAGAGAGCTGCCCCTGCCCTGTGCCAGCTGCAGCATTAGGTGAGCTCTTCACCGCTGAGCTCTAGCTCCATTCTTTGGGCTTCACAGTCCTGTCACCTTTTCCGGCGCACAGCTAGGTTGAAAGTGTTGCTGATGATACTGGAAAGAGGATCTGTGCCCCACCCGAGGAATCAGGATGTTAAGGCCACATAAGGCCAAGGTCAGTGATGGGGATGAAGTGTATGTGTCCTTGGATACTAACACAAAGTTCTTCCTTTTCTTTATTGTGCTCTGTGGAAGGGTCAGATGCTTATTGCTCTTGTGGGAAGCATCGTATTTATGAAAAAAAAAAAGATGTTCTAATTGTTCAGGCAGTCGAGTCCTCGAGTCCTGGCTACCTGTACACAAGGGCCAGAGGAGTAATTGTCTCTCAGCTGCTGGCTCAGCTGTATAAAGACCTGTTTCCCCTCGTAAGTGTGGTCGGAGACCTGCCCTTCTAATTGCAGTTAGTAATAAGACTAGCTTGCTCTTCCCGCTGCACAGTTGCTGACAAAAAGGAAAGGGACCCATCATACTGAGGCTGGCTGCGGAACTCCTGCTGCACAGGCAGGTTTTCTTCTTAGAAGTTTCCTTCAGATAATGTGACGTTATTTTGATTTTCCTTAGCTTACCAGTCACACAGAAAACAGTAAGTGGGGTGGCCTGGAGATGGGGTGAAGAGTAACCGTATTTGTATTTGGTTCTTTAGGATTTTACTTGAACATCCAGGTGTGCAGTCTTGGCACTTAAGAGGCAGAGGCAGGAGTTCAAGGCTATCCTCAGCTACCTCAGCAAGTTCCAGAGCAGCCTGGGCTACATGACACCCAATCTCAAAGCAAGAGCACCAATAAAACATAAACAAACAAACAGAAACATTTTTATTTGAAACAATACCAAAAATGCTTCACACTAAGATATATGGCAGTTCCCTCATGTTAAAGTGGAGAAAACTGAGTTTCGGGGGGCTTGAATGCTTTGCTTAAGAGCACACAGCTAGAGAGTGGCAGAGCCTGAGCCCTGAGCTCTCGGGTGCTTGGGTGGAGTTTCTCTACTCTATGCGCTGGGAACAAGCTACAGTGGAGACCTTATCCAGCACTCTGCAGGACTCCAGTATCCAATATAATGTAGTTTGACCCCAACTGTAAACCTGGTCTTGGGCCCTCTGTGGGGTTCGTCATTCCCATGTCAGGAACTGCAGGACGAGTGTTCTTCCCCCTACCCAGGCACCTCTGCCACCTTCAGACCTCATGGTCCTAAAGTGCAAACCCTCACAGCCCTTCTGCCCAGGCCCTTTGGCCCAGGCCCCTCCAAAAGCACAGCATGAATCTCAGTTTTGCTTTCGTTCACATTTTTCCTGACCCAACATGGTTTTTACATACAGCTCTCCAAAAGCTCAGCTAACGTACAAGCCCTTCCTCTACTTGGCTCTTGTTTTCATTTGAGTTTGTATTGTAGTTTTGCTTTTATTTAAACCAAGAAAGTATAGATATATGTCAGATAATTGCTTATGAAATTAAACAAAATTTAAAACCAAAAAGTAATATAAAAGAGTTTGGACACCTATGTTAGAGCCTGAGGTCATTCTGCTGTGGAGAGTGGGGAGGAAGTGGAGCAGTGCCACTACAGCTGAGTGTCATGCCAGGGTGCCTGTGCCTCAGGGAGGAGAGCGGAGCATGCCCTGCAGTGCCCACTCATGCTAATTTGGATTAATACTGTGAGAGAAAACTGACTCCAGCATTCATTCCTAATGCTTCCATTTGGGCCTGTTGCTGGTGAAACAACACCCAGCTGGCAGCCTGGAAATCCCCAGCTGTTTCCCCGGCTCGGCTCGGCTCACCGTGAGAATCTTTTTTTTTTTTTTTTTAAAGATTTATTTATTTATTAAGTATATGGTGCTCTGCCAGCATACACACATACAGGCCAGAAGAGGGCATCAGATCACATTATAGATGGCTGCGAGCCACCACGTGGGTGCTGGGACTTGAACTCAGGTCCTCTGGAAGAGCAGTCAGTGCTCTTAACCGCTGAGCCATCTCTCCAGCCCCCACCGTGAGAATCTTGATCTCGTTGCTCTGGAACTTTTGAACTTAATGTAGTGGAAGGAAAAGAGAGGGGACAGTGACTGCAGTCCTGCAAAGCTGGCTTGGCAGAGACTCTGTGTGCGTGCGTGTGTGCGTGCGTGCGTACGTGTGTGTGTGCGTGCGTGCGTGTGTGCGTGCGTGCGTACGTGTGTGTGTGTGTGTGTGTGTTTGGGGGTTTGAACCCTGGGCCTCCTCTCAGGTGCTATAGCCATAGCCAGCCCTAGAGACAGTCTTGTAAGAAGGAATTTGAGCAGGGAGTGGAGGAGCTCCTTTGTGTGAAGACACTGCGTGGGATTGAAAGGGAGTATTTGAAGCCCTGTTGCTCTGGATACTGAAGAAAAATGAGAGTCAGACAAATTTACTTTAAAATGTCTTCCCCTTCTGACTGGACACAACTCTGCCCTGGGGTTCTTGTACGTGAGCCTTTAGCTGAGACCTGACTGGGTTATGTGACCCACTGATTTTACCTAGCACTGTGTGTGTGGCCATACCACTATGCCTTCCTGGTGAGGCAGGAGCTCCCCACATTCCAGAATCTACCCTTAACCAGTAGTTCATCCTCAAGGAGATCCACGTCTTGAGCTCCTCCTGAACCCACACCCGACTGTCAGTGAGCCCAGCCTTGTGCAGGCCCAATGAGGCGGCTGCAGCTGCTGTGAGTTCATGGTTGCAGTTATGCCTTGCCCAGAAGATGGAGGTTTACAGCTGTTCTCCATATTTTCCAGTTCCTAGATTCTCCCTGGCCTCTCTTCTGCAATGCTCCCTATCTGTAGGAGGGATGCTATAGATGTCTTGCTTAGGACTGAGCAGTCAACATTCACAGGTGAGCCCCTTGAGCAGTCATAAATCTCCGCATCCACTCTGTACTGGAAAGAAGGGTTTACTGATTCAGGCTGAGAGCACCGTTTGTCTGTGGGTGAAAACATACATATCTAGTAGGCAGGTCTTGTTTGTTTGTTCATAAATCCAAGTATGGATTTGTAACCTGAATCCAGGCCTTAAGTCCAATCAGAGAGGGATTGGTTACCTCCGTAACAGTTATTGCCAGTATTGTGTAGTCGTGCGTGGCTTGCTGTCCGTTTGCTATTGTAGGTTGTTGGGTTCACAGCTGGGTCAGACTGTTGACACCTTTTCTCCTTTAGCAGCTTCCTAGTATCTTCTGGCACTATGACAGCCAGCCAGCAGGAAGAAAGTCTCTGTCTCAGTCCCAGCCTGACTCCTTTATTCTTGCAGTCAGAGTGCATAGTGTCTGAGGCAATAGGATCTAATTGTCTAGTTCTGCTGAGTTACCAAGAGGGGTGGCAGGAGCCACTAAGACTTCTTCAGCCATGCCTGGTATTGGAATCTTTTAAAATAATCAATGGCGTCTGGAAGCATTATAATAGAGACTTTCAGCCCCCCCCCCCCCCCCTCTCTCTCTCTCTCTCTCTCTCTCTCTCTCTCTCTCTCTCTCTCTCTCTCTCTGTGTGTGTGTGTGTGTGTGTGTGTCTTTTTAAATTGTGTTATAAGGGACTATATTGTTACGACATTTTGAAAAGATCTATTTCCCTTTTCTTCCTCCAACTTTTCTCATGCTCTCCCTCAAATTTATGGCTTCATTTTTCTTTAATGATTCTAATACACACACACACACACACACACACACACACACACACACACAATCTGTACACATTTATTATACAGCCATACATATAAAAATAACACTTGCTGAGTCTGTTTCATTCAGGGATGGTATTGATATTGATAACCAATTACAGGGCTCATCTTGGGAAAGACTTATTCTCTCTCAGCAGTCACTAGTCACCTGTAGTATTTGGAACGGGGCCTGGTGAGGTTTCCTCTTTCTACATTGGCATGTCTATTGGTGCTGACCTTGTTTGAGTCTTGTTTAGGCAGCCATATTATTTAGATAGTATCGGCACAGCTTCCGTGCCTTTTCTAGGAGGCCCAGTCTCACAGCCAATTTCTTGGTCCTCTGGCTCTTATAATCTTCCCGCCTTCTTTTCATAGACGTTGCCTGAGCGTTAGGTGCAGGTGTTGTGCTGTAGTTGTGCCACTGGGGCTGGGTACCCCCAATCAGTTAGTTGTTCTCTACGCTTGGACCAGTTGTAGTTTTCTGAAGTGGTCTCCATGCGCTATAAAAGCTTCTTGATGAGTGGTGGGAGCTATGTTTGCCTATGAGCATAAGGATACATATGTAGAATGCAGTTAAAAGTTATGCTGATTTAGTAAAGTGGTAGCAGTGGGTTCTCAGAGATCCATGGCATCATTAGCCCCAGGTGGTTAACTGGGTTTCCAGGACCAGAAATGATTTCCCTCCTGTCGAGTGAGAAGTCCTTAAGTGTAGTTAATACCTGTTGGTTATGCCAAGTTAAGCACTCCGCTATTGCACCTCTGGGAATCTCTTGTTATGCTGTTACTGTCCCTATGAATATATATATATATGTGTGTGTGTGTGTGTGTGTGTATGTATGTGTATATATATGTGTATTCATATGTATATCTTTCAGTCTGTTTGACCTCCCTCTGTGACTCATCTCCTTATCTCCAAAAGGAAGATTAAAAAATCCCTTTCACCTGGAGTTCATTCTTGACAGGGAATAAGGCATTAGAACATTTTCTTAGCAGTTTTTGAGTATGTCTGCTGCATTCCATATGCCTACTTGCAATCCACACTGAGAGAAAAGGGTGGATTCTCCTTCTTCTGCCCTGAACACTCCACCTTAGTGATCAGTGTGACTCTGAGTTTGCCTGGTCATGCTAGTTGGACATATTGTTTACTTAGGACGTGGCACCAATCAGGGAGCAGATTGCTCCACAATACTCAAGGCCTGCCCTCCCTACCGCAGGTACTGCCTTTTGGGGAAGAAGGCTTGTTAGAATTATGTTTGGAGGGAGACTGGAAAGGCATATATACAAGTTTGATCTTTCTTCCTGGTAGGCACAGAGATGTGAGAAAAGCCAGAAAAGCCTTCATAGCACAGTGTGAAGGACAGTGAGTGAGCAAAACTTGAGGTTGGTCTCCTTGTTCTTGTTAGTTAGTTTTGTTTTTTGTTGTTTGTTTTTTTGAGACAGAGTTTTGCTGTGTAGCCCTGGCTGTCCTGGACTTGCTTTGTAGACCAGGCTGGCCTCAAACTCACAGAGATCCACCTGCCTCTGCCTCCCTGAGTGATGGGATTAAAGGCGTGTGTCACCACTACTGGCTTTCCTTGCTCTTGTTTAGAAAGGTTAAGAATGATTCACAGGAAATATTATTCGGTATGTCACAGCTTTCCACAGCCATTAAAAATACACTGTGGTTCTGAGTGATACCTCCCAGTGTTTTGGATCTGGGTCTCCTTGCCCCTGAGGTCTGTGGTATTTGTGGTATATGGTACTGTTTCTGTAGCCTTCAGATCATTTCTCTTCTCCATATCTTGAGTGATGTGCAGGTGACAGCCTGGAGCATTTGCATTGTGTGTGAATTATGGTTCTTAACCAGTTTGATTACCTGGCAAGTCTTCATGAAAATGGGGTGTGTTTGCTGTTGCTACAATGTTGTAGGAAATGTGGTGTGTCATCTGTCATCTACACAGCATAGACATCATTCTCATCTCATTCCTTCTGTCCTCTGGAGGCTTACTACATCAATACCCCAGACAATCTGAAAACTATGTTGCACAGTATAGAATAGTTTGCCAAGGATATATGGCCTCAGAGTTGGTAGAAGGAGAATTCCAAGCAAGATCTTAGTGGAAGAATTAGGTCTTAAAAACATTGGCGTGAGACTTAGGAGGTATTGGTCATAGGGTGGGTAGGCAACAGGCCCCTACCATGATGGGGCCAAGTATCCGTTGATGTCATGCCACAAAACAGGAAGCTCTCGAACATGAAATACTGAACACGGACATGACACTTCACATAGGTAAAGTCTTTTATGTAGACAGCTTGTCTTTGTGTGGCCTATTTCTGGCTTTGTGCAAAACCCTCAGACTCTGAGGCCTCTCCCCCATTTTTCCCCCTGCAATGAGGACAACCCTGCTAACTCAGCATTGTAATAGGAAGGAAATGAAGTTATGGGTGTAAGCTGTTAGCGTAATGCCTGGCCTGCTCAGCGATGCACGCCAGTGATTCCAGCACTCAGGGAAACAGAAGTGGATGGATCTCTGTGAGTTTGAGGCCAGCCTGGTCCAGGGCTACACAGAGAAACTCTTGTCTTGAAAATTCAAAAAACCAAACCAAACCAACTAACCAACCAACCAACCAAAACCAAGTAGAGCAGCTGCTTCTCTAGGAGCACAGATAGGACTGAACTTTCAAATCGTCATTTACTGCTTTTATTACCATTGCTTCACAACCAGCCGGCCAGGATAAGAACCTTTTATTATGCTCAGAGGTCCTTGGGTCAGGAATTTGTAAAGGGCTCAGTAGGATGTCTACTTCTTGGTGTCCTGGGCTTTAGCTGCAAAGACTCAGAGCGAGGCCACAGGTAGAGAAAGGGATAATCGTCCATCTGAAGAGTGTTTCTTGTGTGGGAGGCTTTGAGGGATTATGGCCTTAGCCCACTGAAGGCCCTTCACTTTCTGTGATAGCTTAAGGCTGAAACAAAGGTGTACCCATGAACAAGGTAAAAACTGCACTGTCTTTTCTGAGGTAGCTTAGAAGCTGTGCAGTACTGTTTCTACACACTGCATAGTTATAGGGAGCCTCGAGCGCAAGCAAGGTCCAGTGCAGAAGACAGACTCACCTCTCAGCGGAGATACTGAGGTCATTCTGGAGAAAGCACTGAGGGAGGGAGGTGTGTGAACATGGAAATGCATTCTCCTGTGCTCACCAAGGAAGCAGACAGAGCGTGGAGTTGCAGGATCCTGGGGCGTCTGTGCAGCGGCCACATTCTGCGTGTGTGTCATTATGTCGGGAAAGAGGAACATGCTGACAAACTGTCAATGGTCAGTTTACTTCCTCTTTCTCAGTTATTCTCATCCTGTTTATAGTTGGGTGTGACCAGGCCTGAATAATTGGGCTGTCCCTGGTCAGTTTGAGCTGTTAAAGTGGGAGAAGGAAGCAGGACAGGAAGGTGCTTGAGGTTCTTTTTTCTGCTTTCAGATAGTGGCTGCCTGTAAGGCCTGCTTCTGGCTTTCTGCTTCCTACTTGTGATGTCTCTGTCTAGCTGGGCTCAGGGCTCAAGCCTCAGCTCTGTTATCTGGGCTTAATTTACACAAAGTGGCAATGACTGTAGATGTCTAATTTGACATTGTTTGAAGCAGCTATATTTTAGGATGTGAGAGAGGAGACGCGTGCTGGGAGACTCAGTTGGACAGCTGACTCCGACTTTTCTGTTTGAACCATAAGCAGCTTTTTCTCAGCAGTGTGGGAGCCATGGGAAGGGGTACAGTGGCCAAGCAGGAGATGAAAGTGAAGTCCCAGGAAGCTGGGGCTGGCCAGTGTCCCTTTTCAAGTCTGATGAGTTACCACCTATAAATACATCAGTTCCCTATCTTGTCTCCCGCCCTGCAGCTCAGTAAGCTGTGGAAATCCACGTCATGCTGTTGAATCACGTGGCAAGCACAGGTGGTGCACACAATGAAGGCACTTCCTTTGATTTGTTTCCCCTGCTCTGATCCACATGTATATACACTCTCCTGAGTTGGGAGTGGATGGAACCCCAAAACCCTTAAGTGTGAGTTGAGGCCCCAATATCCAAGTCCTGTGAAGTAAGTCCTGGACTGGGTCCCAAGCCCTGGGAAGCTTGATTTCTGTGTATGAAATTAATTTCTGTCTCTTTCTCTGTTTAGCCCCATCCTCAACCGGTAGTTGGCCTCAGCCATTTTATTAATTGCTTTTCTCACTGATGAGACAAAATGGCTGACAGAAGCAACCTAATGAAGGAAGGGTTTGTTGGCTCACTCTGAGGACAGCATGGCCGCAAGAGTAGCTGCAGCTGTGGCAGTGGGCGCCTGAGCTCTCTGGATGCAATGTCTCCAAGCAGATATGGCTTATTTTAAACCCTTTTCCCCGTTCAGTCCAGGATTCTCCAGCCTACAGGATGGCTCCGCCCACATTCAGAATGAGTCTTCTCACTTTAACCTCTCTAGAAAAAACCTTACAAATACCCTGAGGTGTATCTCCTAGATGATTGTGAGTCCAGTCAAACCAACAGTCTCCTCTCTAGACAATGCCAGGTTACATTCTGTGTCCTTCCAGCCCGTCCATCGCACTTGACTGTGTCTCATTGCAGCCATAGTGGCTACACTGAAGCGCAGATCTTATCACTTCTCTTCCCTGCTTAAAGACCCATACCACTCTAGTGTAACTTCTAAGCTCCTTGGCGCAGTCTTATTCCCGCCCTTCACTCCCCTCCACCTCCTACTCTCCCAGCACCACCCACTACCACTGGCTCCGCCCAGCTCTCCCAGCACCACCCACTACTCGTGGCTCCGCCCAGCTCTCCCAGCACCACCCACTACCCAGGGCCTTGCACTGAGCTGTATTCTCCAGCCCTGCTTTTCCTTGTTGCTCTGACTGGTCTCGGCTTTGTGACTCCCCTACCCCAGCTTTCTGAGTAACTGGGATTACAGGTTTGCACCACCAGGCTCCACTTCTCTTCTTCACAAACGTTCTCTCTAGCTGCAAGGGATCGCTTCCTGGACGTCTTCACACTCACCTTACCCAGTGGGCTGGAATCACGTGATTCCCTCTGCCGGTTCAGAGTAACTTTCTCTTGATTCTCTTCCCTGCACCGAGCCCTATCCTTTCTTTACAACTTTGTGTTCTCCCTATCACTGCGTTTCAGTTTCCTCAGTACCTTTCACTAACCTCATGAGAGCAGCAGGGCCCCCTGCCTCATGACTCCCTGTTCATGACACTCTGGGAAGTAACTGCCACAGCTTCATGCACAGATGCAGTTTAGGAAGATCCCTTACAATGTGCTCACATGAGTAAGTTACGTAAAGATGGTTGATGTGGGGTAAGTGCTCAGTAAACAGTAGTGATTTATGCCACAGTGGGTAGGGATGCAGTGTGAGAACTGGGCATGCTTCTTGTTGTTTCCTGTAGGGGTCATCTGTAGGTTCCGCTCGCCGGCCCTCCCTGTGCCTACTGCTGACCGTCCAGGGGTCAGAACAGCTGGGTTTTTAACTTGCTGAGGTCTTGAATTCCCAGGCATGAGTACTATCTGAGAGGAGCCTTACTTTCTTGGAGTTAAGAGCCTGGGTTTTCTCTTGGTTTTCGTTCTGATCTTGGATAGGGACTGTATTCTAGAGGCTCTCGCCAACCACAGGCCCTTTGAGCCCCAGTTTTCTCGTGGGTAAAAAGAAGATGCCATGCAGTTTTCAGGGTTGCTGAGCGGATGCAGGAAAGAGTAGCCGGGCTATTATTGATAAGCGACTCCTTCCCAGAGAACTAAGTGGACACTGCAGTTAGGCAGGTGGGGCCTGATGTTCCAGCATGCCAGGCAGGCGACTCCCTGGGCAGAGGAAGGGCCTCTTACTTCAGGGCTGCCCCTAGCCACCCTGGTCACTTCTGTTTTCTGCCTACTCTTCAACTTAGATCCCTGAGCCTTGAGGAAGGGGGTAGATGAATATATCTCAGGAGGGGAAAAGCATGAGGAAAAAATATATGACAGGAAAAAAAAAGGATGGGTGACTAGGGCAACCTTGAGTTGGGATGTGAATGAGAAAATGAAATAAAAGGAGGAAGACATGGCTACTCCTAAAAGTATGAAGAAGATTTTTATTGTAGGCATAAGGAGGAAAGCAGGCAGAGGGGAGAGTCCATGCTGAACACAGCCGGCAGGCTAAACCAGACCATGAGAGTGGAGAGGAGAAGAGCAAGAGAGGTGGCCTGGGCCAAGAGGCCAAGAGAGCAGGGTAGCCAAAATGGATGACTTATATAGAGATCAGGCTTGGGGAAGGGAAGTGGAAGCCCAGCTCCCCTGGAGAGAGGCTAGAGTAGGAGTAGGGGTGAGAAGGCTGGGAGGAGCCACAGGTAGTGGGTCTGCTGGGAGAGCTGGGCGGAGCCACGGGTAGTGGGTGGTGCTGGGAG
>OU015742.1:174650655-174681606 GCA_907169655.1 Acomys percivali | reverse complement strand
TATGTATGTATGTATGTATGTATGTATGTATGTATGTATGTATGTATGTATATGCTAGTCAGACACTTCACCGCTGAAGCGCATCCTCAACTCTAATAGTATAATTGATGGTGTTTAGAGATTATGGTAGCACACGCAGGGTAGCCTATAAGAGCAGCTGACCATGCATGCACTCATCTCCTGCACCTGCCCAACAACCCATATGTCTTTTTTTTTTTTTTTTGAGAATGTCATACATGAGTACTGTAGTTACATCCTTTCAGCACCCCCTGCCCATTCAACTCCTATGTCCCTCCCACTCCCTCTCAAACTTATGACCTCTTTCTAAATTATTATTGCTTTATATACACCCAGCCTACAGAGTTCATTTAGTGTTGCTTATATATACATGTGTTTAGGGCTGACCACTTGGGATTGGATAACCTGTCTGCGCAAAACCAATTCCCCCTCGCTCAGCAGACATTGACTGACTGTAGCTTTTCACCAAGGAGTGGGGCCCCATGAGGTTTTCTCCATTCACTTAGGCACATCACCTGGTGTCCTTATGCAGGTCTCGTGTGGACAGCCATACTGAGATCTCACAATTGCAGCTCCCTGTCTTGTCTAAAGACACTACTAGCAGCAGAGGGCCTGGCCCTTTGAATCTTAGGATTTTTCTGCCTCCTTTTCCACAGTTTTCATGAGTCTTAGGTATAGCGGTTATACTGGAGATGTACCACTTGAGGTTGAACACCCTACGGTCATTTACTCTGCATTTTGACATGATCTCTGTAATAGTCTCCACCTGTTGCAAAAAGAAGATTCTTTGCTGAGAGATGAGAGCTGTAGTAATCTGTCTATACACACCTATTAACAGAGTGAGAGGTACCTTTAACCGGAGAGTGTGAGGACTAAAAACTGGTAATATTCCCACTCTTTAGGAATCGTAGATGGGCAAACAAACAACTACAGTGCATGGCAGTCAAAACTTAGCAGGCCATGGTAGGCTTACTGTGTCTGAAATTCAGCTCCTCTAGAGAGACAAGTTCTACGACTGACACATCCTGTCAAGATACATAGAGAAAGTGACAGTATCTCGAAGCCTTAATAAAGTAAAGGCAGGATGACTGGATCATCCCAAGGTGCAGGTCCCCAAGCCCAGTGCCCTGGCACGTAGGCTGGTGCACTGTTTGGAGTCATGAGTGAATTTGAAGCAGCCTGCTCACTCATCTTTATGTGCTGAGCCTTGTCCTCGGAACCCTGACTTTCTTCTTTCCCTAAGGCGTCAGGAGTTAACTCAAAGGTTGCTTGCTTTTCCTGCTCTGGTCTGTTAGGGATTCCTTCTTTGTGCCCTAATATGTCTGTGGTGGCTCATCTCCATATTCTAGTTTTGTCTTT
Organism: Acomys percivali; assembly: GCA_907169655.1. Lineage (NCBI taxonomy): Eukaryota > Metazoa > Chordata > Mammalia > Rodentia > Muridae > Acomys > Acomys percivali. Next base: position 174,680,229 of record OU015742.1, on the reverse strand, counting down.
TTTGTGCCTCTCACTAATTTCTATGTAGATGACCTATGTCTTTTACCCCGCTTCACAGTGACTGGAGCTGAGGGTTTATATAGACCACCAAACCCATCCTAGACTTCACTTTCTTCACTTGGGAAATAGTGCTCATACTTACCTACATCCTTGCACAGATGCAGGGTGATGAAAAACGCTGTACTCTTTACACATGCAAAATATCATGAAAGGCTTTGGGCATGGTAACAGCACACCTTTAATCCCAGCATGCAGGAGGCTGAAGCTGGAGGATTCTTGAGTTTGAGGCCAGCCTGCGCTACAGAACAAGTTCCAGGAAAACTCAGGGCTACACAGAGAAACCCTGTCTTGAAAACAAACAAACAAACAACAACAAACCAAACCAAGAAAACACACTGATTGGTCTGGCAGAGGGGCACAGTGGCCGAATACTTGCCTAGCATGTACAAACCCCTAGCTTCAGTCTCCAGCATTGTGAAAATACAAAGGAAAACAGAGTCTAGTGCTGGCACAAACCTGTTATCCAGCACTCAGAAGACTGCAACAGGATAGAAAGCTTGAAACAGCCTGGGCTACGTAGCAAGGCCCTTTAAACAAATAAGGTTTCCTGTTAAATACACACTGGGCTGTTTCTTCCTCCTCTTCTGCCCCCTCCTCTTCTTCTTCCTCTTCTTCTTCTTCTTCCTCTTCTTCTTCCTCTTCCTTCTCCTCCTCCTCGCCTTCCTCCTTTTCCTCTTCCTTCTTCTTCTTCTTATTTTGCCTTTACAAAAATGTTTAAATTGCATATTTTATATATGTATGTATATGAGCATTTTGCCTGGATGTATGTATATGTGTGTGCCACATGCATGCCTGGTGTCCACAGAGGTGAGAAGGGGGTATGACATCCCCGGAACTGGAGCTACAGATGATTATTAGCCACCATGTAGATGTGGAAACTAAGCCTGAGTCCTCTGCAAGAGTAACAAGTACTCTTAACTACTGAGAGATCCCCATCGTCACTGTTATCATCATTTAATTTATATGGCCTTCATTGTAACTGCACACTAGTGAGGAGCTTTACGGTAAACTGAGGCAGTGTGGCGCCTTCCTTCTGAGTGTTCATAGCATTATGTTTTCTTGTCCTAACTTATTCCTGGAACGACAGCATGCTGGGTGGTTTTTCCTGGTTTTGATTGTAGATCCATAGACTCTTTCTTCCATTAAGCTTTGTGTCCATTCCCTGCCTCGAGGAGATGAAGAACTGTTTCTATGAACTTGCTAGGTAGGAGACACTGGAATTCTCACAGCTAGTGTGCTGCTTTGCTCTGCTGACCCAGTCTTCCCTGTGGAGCTTTCCCAACAGAGCTAGGCAGAGGCCTAGGTCCCACTCGTACCAATCTGGAATCAGAAATGTGTTTCTCCTAGCAGACATTTAAAGACGTCTTTTACAGGAGCAAAAGCCATGTTGAATAGATGCTCACTGGTTTTTTTCTAAAGCTAAAAATAAACATAACCAGAACAAAAGTTGTCTAAAAACAGGAAGATTCTGTTTGGGAGCATCTCTTCTACAAGCATATTTCATTAACAATAGCAGTGAGTGCACACCTATAATCCTAGCCCTTGGGAGGCTGAGGCAGGAGGATTATGAGTTCCAGGCCATGGCTATGCTAAATGGTGAGACCTTGTTTTAAAACAATAAAACTGATATGGCCATTGAATACTTATTTACGCTCTGAAAGACTCACTGGGGTTTATGACAACTTGTGAGACTGATAGTGGCATTGCTCCTTACAGAGGGGAGATTAGAGGCTCAAAACAACAAGGTGATTTGACCGTGAAGTCAGGGGTGGTGACTGCTGGAACAACACTGAGACTGGATGTTCCTGGCTCCAGAGTCTGTGCTCTGAATCTAGTAGGCTTTGTGGCTCCCCGTTACATTGCTGTGGCTATTTCACCAGCCTTCCTGTGGACTGAGGATGGCATGGGATGCCTGGAAGAACCTCGGTAGCTGTCTGGGTGAGGTAGGAGCTATTATTTCTTACATAGTTTCTGTCTTGTTCCTCTCTACAGCTACGGAGTGCTGCTTTGGGAACTGCTGACTGGTGAGGTGCCCTTCCGAGGCATTGACGGCTTAGCAGTGGCTTATGGAGTGGCCATGAACAAACTCGCCCTTCCTATTCCTTCTACGTGTCCGGAACCTTTCGCCAAACTCATGGAAGGTAAGCCACTCCCGGCCCGAGGAAAACTGGTGGCTGTTCACCTTTCTGCAGCGCTTGGAAGATACATCCCAATGTCATGATGCCTGCTGCAGAAAGGGGATGTGAAATCTTAGCCACCCAGGGGGAAGGAGGAGTTGGGAGAGCTGTTTCTAGACAGTGGCTACACCCTGCCAAAGCAGGTCCTTTTCTGCAGGGACTGTAGAAATTAGTAACTAAAGCCTGCCATCTTATGATGCAGTACCAAACAAGCTGCAGCTGCTTTCTTCCCAGACCTTCGTATCTTGTGTGTAGAACAGAAGGTCATCTAGAAGAGAGGGGCTCTAAATGAGGTCATCGGTATCGCGAGGAACACAAAGCTAAGCAAAGCCAAGAGGGAATGTGCCTACGTGTTGCCGGCCGGGCAGCGACTGTGTAGAACTCACTCTTCCTGTCTCACCCTGATGCTTTTCTCTTTGCTTTCTTATCCCATTGAGATTGGGGGATAGTAGCGTGTGTGTGTGTGTGTGTGTGTGTGTGTGTGTGTGTGTGTGAATTTGGGGCATAGTCACCATGGCCCACTGGAATCATGTAAGGGGTAATTGGGCAACGCGTCAGGCACAGGAAGCTTTGTTCTTGTTTTCCTTAGCTTACTCAACGGCGTGTACAGAGCACAGCGTTTGACTTCCAGTGTCCCCTCATCGTGGTTATGATGACACAGTCTGCTTCACTGTCTGGGGATTCCCTAAACTCAGGGCTCTATTTCCTTTTCTTTCTTTCTTTCTTTCTTTCTTTCTTTCTTTCTTTCTTTCTTTCTTTTTTTTTTTTTTTAAGATTTACTTATTTTTATGTGTATTGATGTTTTGCCTACATGTGTGTCTGTGTGAAGGTGCCAGATCCTCTGGAACTGGAATTACAGACAGTTGTGAGCCGCCATGTGGGTGCTGGGAATTGAACCCGGGTCCTCTGGAGGAGCAGCCAGTGCTCTTAACCTCTGAGCCATCCCTCCAGCCCTAGAAGGAGAAATTGAGGCCGTTTTCCGGTAAGTGGGGCCATGCAGTGTCCCGAGGCTTCCGTTTGCCTCAGCCCACTCACGTTTCCCACTTTTCTCGCTCTTCCATCCAGACTGCTGGAATCCAGACCCCCACTCACGTCCGTCTTTTACAAGCATCCTGGACCAGCTGATGACCATAGAAGAGTCTGGTTTCTTTGAGATGCCCAAGGACTCCTTCCACTGCCTGCAGGATGACTGGAAACACGAGATTCAGGAGATGTTTGACCAACTCAGGGCCAAGGAAAAGGTAGAGAGGAGGGAAAAGCATGCATTGTCTCAGCAGGCAGGCCTCACCGGGGCTCCTGCACTCAGTGCGCCCACCCACTCACACCAGTGCCTTTCTCTGTGGGGTCCGCGTGATGATCCACATCACAGGGTAGCAGCCTGAAACAGTTGGTTTTCATGTTTTTATGGGAAGCATTCCAAACTCAAGTCATCTGGGGACTTTAGCACCTCTTGGCTTGCCGGAGCTCTGCTTTGGGGTTTAATAGTCATTCCCCCAGTGGCCATCTCCTTTTCTGTGGTACGGCCCGAGCAGTCAGCGTTCACACATATGAAACTGATAGTGTGTAGTTGGGCAGGGCCAAATGCAGGGACCTGAAAGGTGGTCATATAGTCTTGGTTAGTTTCCTTTTTTCTCTTCTTACTCTGTACTGTAGAAATTTGTGGAGTTAATAGTGTGATAGCCAGACATGATAGCACATGCCTGTAATCTCAGCTCTCAGGAGGCTGAGGAAGGAGGATTGCAAGTTTGAGACCAAATTGGACTACATTTTAAGTTCAACCAGCCAGGGCTATAAAGTGACTGCAAGACTAGCCTGGGCTACAATATAAAACCCTGTCGCAAAGGAGTAAATGAATAAATAAATAGCAGTGTGATAATAACAGAATGTAAAATTGTATAACTTTCTGTTTCTCTTTTTTTCCCCACTTGAAAAGCCTAATGAAACCTCTTTGTCCTGCCGCTATGATAGCATGTGGGGGCGGTGTGACTGTTTCCGTCTCACAGCTGAGGGCCCATGGCTTCCACCTTCCTGGAGCTAGTAAGTGAGGAAGTAGGACCTTGAACTAGGGCCACATAAGTCCCAGCCCTATGTTCTTTGCATTACCACTGTTGTCCCTACGCAGATGGTTTAAAGGTAAATTCAGGATCTAATTCCAAGAGGCCAGTCTCCTTTGCAGCACTGTGATCCTAAGCAGAGTATTGTTTGTCAGGTCACACAATTAACATGCCATAGCAGCTGCGGGGAGCTAATGGCAGATCTTTAGGGTCCCTCTGAATGAACCGATGATGGAGCTCCTTTCACTTCTACTCTTCCAGCTAGGAGGAGCCCTACAGTGTCTACAGTGGCTGGGTTTTGTTAAGATTGCTAAGTCACCAACTCCTGGCCACTTTTTTTTTTTTTTTACAATCATAATATACTTTATAAATTACACAAGCCAGTAAGAAAAATGAAAATTTGATCTTGTCAAGTAGTTTCACTAGTTTTCTTTTCATGGCTTGACTTTACCACTGTCCACCACAGCCCAAAAGTATTAAATGGACCATTGCAGAAGTGAACAGTTTCATGGTTTCAGTTGCATGCTGTTCTGAGCATCATCATCATGCAGTCTTGTTCTGTCCTTCCTGGGGACAGTCATCCTCCTGACACTTGATAGTATTGATCTTGGGTTTCTTGCTGGCTACTGTGATATGCCAGTTCTATGTTTAGGCAACCCTTATTTTATTTAATAAAGGTTCTAAAGGACAAGAGTAGCAACACTGGTGATTTTAATGTAATATATTGTTATCATTATACTATTAGTTTTTAATCTCTTACGATGCCTAACATAGTTTAAATTTTAAGATGGAGGCATTTTAGAGGAAGATGCACAATACACAGAAAGGTCAGAAGGATCTGTTGCTTCAAACCTTCCCTGTGGGTCTTGGACATACTCCCCAAGGATAAGGAGACATGTCATGTCTCCAGGCTTGCTCTATGGCGTTAGCCTCTCTGGCTGTATTCACAGTGTGGCTGGGCTCCACTTTCCTTTCACACCGTGCTGGCGAGTGTTCCCTTTCCGGCTAACTGCTGGGCGTTTTCTTTCTCCTGGGCACCATGGGAGAGCTGGGGTTGTCTTAGCCCAGATCCTTTCTGCACTGAGCCCCATTCTTCCCTCTGCTGGCTCTGCCTGTCTGTAGGAGCTCCGCACCTGGGAGGAGGAGCTGACCCGGGCGGCGCTCCAGCAGAAGACCCAGGAGGAGCTGCTGCGACGCCGGGAGCAGGAACTGGCTGAGCGGGAGATCGACATCCTGGAGCGAGAGCTCAACATCATCATCCACCAGCTGTGCCAGGAGAAGCCCAGGGTGAAGAAACGCAAGGGCAAGTTCAGGAAGAGCCGGCTCAAGCTGAAGGATGGCAACCGCATCAGCCTCCCCTCGGGTCAGTGGCAGAGGGGCGTGGGAGCGGGAGCTGCTGTGGGGATTTGTGGAGTCAGGCTGTGCTTGGACACACAGACCATGACTCTCAAAGTGAAGCCTGTTGGAATGGTCCATGTCGCTCAGTGGAGGACAGGCTTTCTGGGGGACTGTTCACTGTGAGTGACCGCAGAGAATGTAGTGATGACCAACCCACTAGGCCCAAGTTGCTCAAAGCATGCAGCCCGCAAAGGCACACTCCACTCTAGACAAAAGCTGGATGTGTATCGTTGGGCCAGCGGATTCTCAGGTGTTAATATATGAGAAGTCTTTTTTTTGAGGGGGGTGGGGTTTCAAGACAAGGTTTCTCTTTGTAGCCTTGGTTGGCCTGACTCGCTATGTAGACCAGGCTGGCCTTGATCTCACAGCGATCTGCCTGCCTCTGCCTCCCGAGTGCTGGGATTAAAGATGTGCGCCACCACCCCAGGCAAAGTAGCTTATCTCAAGTTTCTTTTAATAATTAGTTCTCAGTGCATTTAACATTAGATTAAGATGTAAAGATTTCCTATTATAAGACTCATCAACAGCTTCTCAGAAGCACATTGGCTCCGTAAAGGTACATTTTTCAGTACTGTTACTGAATTCCCCTGGGGAATCCAAAGAAATAAGAAACTGTGAGTTAGAGTCTTGGTGGAGTGTATTGTGCCCATGGGGGAAGGTGAGTATTTCTGTAGATAAAAAAAAATCCTACTCCTAAGGCCTTAGGAAGTAAGCTCATTAGAAGTTAAGGAAATGAAGAAAAATGGCACAGAGTGGCTATGGGTGATCTTTGTAAGCTTGGGAAGATGGCTTAGATACAGTCAAGGGAATTAAGTCATCAGATTGAAAGAATGTGCTCATGGGAGTATACACCCTTGTCACATATAATTTGGTTGTCTTTTGTTGCTGTTGTTTGGGGTGTGTGTGTGTGTGTGTGTGTGTGTGTTTTCAAATAGTGTGGTATCTTTAGGTACATCTGGAGCTTCTAGAGTATACCAGGACACTGCTATGAGCTAGTAGTGTGGATATGAAGTTACTATTCCCATGTGCAGGGAACGTTTAGTCTAGTGGAGACCCAGTGCCTCTCTGATGGTTGAGGAAGCTCAGAATTTAAGAGCTGGAGGCTTCATGTTCTTCACGCTGTATCAAAGCTGCCTTTAAGCTATGTAAGAATTGGGGTCCTTTTCCCATTTCTGTTGCCTCCCCGAGTTCCCATCATGAGGAGGTTCTTAACACCCTGCTCTGCCTACACTTGGAGAGGAGCATCAGACACTCCCCATTTGGTACCTAAAAAGGATGTGTCGGTGACAGATCATCTGAAACATAATTTCAAGTAGCATTTCCTAGAATAATCTACATGGTGATATGCATTGAAAAGCAACTCTCAGTCCATAATCATATCATCTGTGTCTGTTAAACCAAGAGCTTTATGAAGACTGCCCTCAGTGTGCTCATGTTGTCATGTGTCCCTTTGGGAAGAAGGGATGGCTCTGAAAGAAAACATTTCCCAGATAAACAAAACTTTTTAGGCCTATCCCTCAGGTCCGCCAGGAGACACAGACTTCTTGAATGAATTTGACTATGTGGTAACCCTGACACACGCATGTTTGTCTCTCCCCATGCAGATTTCCAGCACAAGTTCACCGTGCAGGCCTCCCCAACCATGGATAAAAGGAAGAGTCTGATCAGCAACCGGTCAAGCCCCCCTGCAAGCCCCACCATCATCCCTCGCCTCCGAGCCATCCAGTGTGAGACAGTTTTCAAACCTGAGGCCACACATACCACGGGCACTCGTCCCCTGCTCTGCTTAGCCACTGACTAATCCAGGCTTGTCCAGCCATAATGTCTTCCACCTTCTCCAACAATGTGTATCCACATGCATGTCCATTTGCAGACCCTTAGCCTTCCTGCTCTGTGTCTCCATGTTAACTTCTGTGTATCTCCTCCACCTTTAACCTCCAGTCAGATATCAGCACTGGGGACTATGGGTATGAAAAGTTCTTCAGGAAATTGTAAGCAGTTTGGAGACTGGTGTGATAAAGATGCAGGTTGGTGTCCTCCCTGAGGACCTCCACACTATCTGCCCTACTTTCCGAGCTGAGGTTCTCCAAAGCCTAGGCCTTGGGAAAACTTGTCAAAGCCACAGTGTAGGCCAAACCTGGACTAGTTTATTTTTACTATAATATTTGCTTAAAATAAGTGTGTGTGTGTGTGTGTGTGTGTGTGTGTGTGTGTGTGTGTGTGTTGTCATCTGCCGTTTTTGGAGATACTTAAATTACTTAATCTTTGTCACAGTGACACCAGGAGAAAGTAGTAAAACCTGGGGCCGGAGCTCAGTTGTCCCAAAAGAAGAAGGAGAAGAGGAGGAGAAGAGAGCCCCAAAGAAGAAGGGCCGGACGTGGGGACCAGGAACACTTGGGCAGAAAGAGCTCCCCTCAGGAGATGAAGGGTAAGGGCCGGCTGATGTGAAGTTCCTCTCACCTAAAGACCGGCACAACGCTGTCAGATGTGACAAGAAGTGCTTTTTCTCGTGTGCGTTTTAATACTTTCTAGGAAAGTATAAAGGTTTTGTTTTATTTTTTAAAACAGACTAGCTGAAGCTGTCTCAATCTCTCCGTCCTCCTGCCTCCACCTCCTGAGTGCTGGAATTACAGATGGGTGCTGCTACCACTAAGCAATTCTTGAGCTTTCTGGAGAGTTGCCCACTCTCCTAGATCCTAGGTTCTTTCATAGGGCAGGAGCTGTCAGGCTATTTCCACGAAAGGCCAGATGACATTTTAAGCTTGTGGCTGTGCATGGTGACAGAGAAATATAAAAGCTGCCCCAGACTCTGAGTAACGCATAAATGAATGAGCACATATGGCTGTGTTCCAGTCAGACTCACAGAGACACGTGGCGGGCAGGGCTGGGTTCAGCCCACTGTTTGCTGCCTCCTGCTGATGTTCTTCACAAAGCAGCAGGTAGCCCAGAGATGACAGAGTGAAGGAAATCAGGCCAAGTGCTCCACGTAGACCTGAATCTTCCCCGTAAGTGTCTGCTAAGAGAAGAGGGGAGGAAGAACAGGGTGAGCGAGGGCTTTACCCTGAAACGGAGGCGGGCCCAGTACCTCAGCCCTGGTAGTGCCCTAGACTATGCTGTGCACCCACTGGGCTGTTTTCCTACTGTACCCCTAACCACACCTCTTGGTGCCCTCCTAGGCAAAGGGTCTTAGTGCCTTAAATATGCTGCATCCTCACTGTAGGCTTGAGGCCTGGGAGGCAAACTCTTCATAGGCCAGGCCACCAGATGTCACAGAGAGGGTCTTGGATGTGGACTCAGCTCCACATATAGCTGTGGGAGCTCGCGTTTGCTCACCTACAGAATGGGCATAAGACTAGGACCCAGCTTGCAGAGTGCATGTAAGGGTTGGCGGAGTTACTCTTTGTGAAGTCAATCAATTAGCTGGCTCATGGTGGACATATGTAATTATCAACTGGGATGATTGTTTTTTGCCTTCCAGGTCATCTACCTAACACCCAAAGTGTGACGTCATAGTTTGTATTTCTTTTAGAATATGTCCTGGCTATCCTAAGTATGAGGATGGCAGTCCTGTCATCATTTTCAGTGACATCCCATTGGTCACTGAATCGAGCCTCCAAACCTGTCAAGCTAGCTTTGGTAATCTTTTGAGTACTAAGATTCACATTCAAACTCTTCGTTCTTCATGTCTGAGCTCAAGAGGAAAATAACAATTTATTTAAACATTTTATCTATACTAACAAGTAAGACTTTGAAATCACTAAGTTCCTTTGAATAGAGAGTGTACACTTGTAGGAAAAGCCACCGTGCTGTGTGTGGATGCAGCACCAATGGTCTTGGTTTGGGGGGAGGTTTGTAGCAAATGTGAAGAACTCAGGAGAGGAGGGAGGAGACCCCTGCACTCTGCCCTCCATGGCCTGGCTCTCAGGAACCTTGAATCACTGGCTGTTTCTGACGTTAGCATGAAGTCTAGGGTTAACCAGCCTAACTGTGGAGTCTGGGGATTAATCTTTTTACACTAATTTTTCAGTGAACATACACTGTAGCGGGTTTTACTGTGGCATTTGTGTAATAAAGATCATAATAGCTTTTCTTACTCCCTCGCTGCCCTCCCCCTTCCCTCCTCTTCCCAAATAGGATTCTAGTGATTTTTTTCGGGTTCTGCTTCACTTAATGTTTTTTTGTTCTGTTTTGTTGGTCTTGATAGTAAATTAACCTTCTTGCTATACCAACAGAATGTTAACTTTGTATTTGTTTTTCTTCTGTCCTTGGTAGACTTTTGAGGCAGTTAAGAAGCCTTGATTTTTTTATTACTCTCAGTTCTCATTGAAGAAATAAAAGTGTACTCTAACAAGCTTGAGTCTGTATCTCTTTGATATCAGAAATGTTAGAGATCTCTCCATGATAGTGTTTCTAATTTTAGTGCCTGTTAACTGAAGAAAATTCATAATGGCAAAACCCTTGAATTCAGTAGAGTGACTCCCACCTTCCCCTTCCTCTAACAGCGCAGCTCACTGCTGGCAGCTTGGGCATTTTGGATTCCCAGCCCATTGAAGTTACCCTCTGGCTCTCCTTACATTGGAAGGGTCTGGGCCTGCAGAGCTCTGATGTGGCAGTCTTTTCCTGGGGTGGGGGGTTTGCTGATTGGACAAGCGGAGGGCAGCTGGCCACCTAGCTGGTCCAGCAGGGGCAGTTGACTATGGGGGAGGGTGAGCTGGCTGTGGTGTCCTCTACATTGCTGACTCTCTTTATTCATTGAAGATCCCCCCAGAGACGGGACAAAACTAATGGCTTAAGTACCCCGTCAGAGTCTCCACATTTCCACTTGGGGTGAGTCTGGGCTCCACCCAGCCACAAGCTGTATTGGGAGCAGCCTTTCCATTTCCTTGTCCTCATTCCTCATCACTGCAAAGGACACGCTGGTTTGGTTTGGTTTTGCTTTGTTTTAAGAGCAGTGCACCTTGGGAAAATCCCTCTGTTGGCCCACCCCAGTTGCTGGGATGCTCCTTGCACAGTGTTTCTAGTGAAGGCCATGTGACTGTGTATCCTTGAGCACTGGCTTTTATTTGCTAATCTGGCTTCCTTGGGGCCTAGGACTAGAGGAAATATCGTAACATTGCAGCCGGAAGTCCCAGGCTGTGGATTTGGCTTCTCTCTAGCTCTGTGTTCTGTGCTTCAATTTGTGAGTGTTTCTGACTGCACTTAAAACACACTTCTGAGGCCAAGGAGAAAGTTGAGCCTTCTCTCTCACTCTGGTGGCTGAGAGAATAGGCTCTGCATGAATGGGTCTTTAGCATTTAAAAACAAGAGTCCCCTCTGGTTGACTGCCTGATTTTCAATGCCACCATAGCATGCTCATTCCTCATCGCTCCCTTTTACTGCTCTCCAGGGAGAGATCCCTCTTTGTAAGGGAGCTGATGGGAATCCATTCTATCCTGAGAGTTTCCAGGCTTGCCCAGTGAGCAGGGATTTGAAATCAAGTTGCTGTCCTTTATCTCCATGAGCAGACAAACCAAGGGCTTGAGCACCACATAGTGTCTTCCCCATAGAGGTCTGTCCCGAGTGCACTAGGTTAGTGCAGCTTTGTTGCTTGATTTTTTTTTTTTTTCCTTTTGAAGAGTGAATGGCTTTGGAAGCTTAAGCATGCGAGATAGACGCTTGGAGCGAGGAGCTGAGAAACATTATGAGTGGAGTGGCCCGGGCCATTTCTGCTGGCTCATCTGCCCCGTGCTTGCCTTGCACTGCAGGTGTCTGCACTGAAATACTTGTGATGTTACGAGTGTTTTGTGTTCACTTCCATGAGTTGATTGCCTTTCCTTAAGAATGGCTCAGACAAGACCCTCCCCAAGCTCAGCCCTTACTCTCTGTCTGCTTGCCTACCTACCCACTCAATCTTCCCATGATTCACAGCATGTGAGGGGCTGGGTTAAACCACCACTTCCATCCCCCAGCACCTGTGCTGTCCATGAAGTAGGAGGGCTCAGGAAGACCTGTCTGATCCCCACGGCTTGTTGGTGTGATTAAGTAGACAGTCTCTGAATGCCCATGGAGGCCAGAGTAAGGGAAACAGCCAGTGCTGACAGCTCTCCTCCGTGTCCCTTCAGCCTCAGGTCCCTGGTAGATGGATACAAACAGTGGTCATCCAGTGCCCCCAACCTGGGGAAGGGCCCGCGGAGCAGCCCCGCCCTGCCTGGGTTTACCAGCCTTATGGAGATAGGTAAGTATAGCTTTTGCCTTGGCTTCTTCCCGTTTCCTTAGAGAACTCTTGGCCAGACTTCCAGAATTGTTTAAGGATTCCTAATACTATCTATAGGATTTGTCTTGTTTTTGTTCCCGACCTCCGATCCCCTGCTCTCACTCTTCCATTTTATCAGGTCTTCCTAAACCATAGTGTTCTTGTGTTATAGCTTTGGAATCTATCTTTGGCTTCGTGCCCCAAGAATTCAGCAAGGCTCTCCCTGGGGCAGTGTGCAAGGATGAGGACTTCCCCCTTTCCAAGCCTTTCCAGGGTTACTCTCTGGCTATTGAGTGGTGGCTGAGCTCTTCAGATGCTCCCCCAGTGTCCTTTTCTCTGTAATTTCTAAGTCACAGTAGACCCATCAGTAGAACAGATTGGCCTTCACCAATGTAGAGGATTCTGGTTTCTTTTGCAGACCAGCCTTAAGTTGTTTTGCTAAGCACCATGCTATAAATCCAAAGCCTTTCCAGTTCTAAGATACAAGAATATTAGAAACATTTCTTTTATCTAGTGTTCTAGGAATTCATACTACATATTCTTGTAAAAAGTCCCTGTTGAGCTAAAAGTATAGCCGTGGTTGCTCACCTTCCTAGCATGGATGAAGTTGTCTCTAGCACTGTACACACACTCAGAGGAGTCCATAAGGAGGGAGCAGATTAGCTGATCCCCTTTCCTGCAGTAGAGGATTGAGCTCTGGAATGCAGGTGAATAATTTCCCATGTTGTTCTCAGGTGAATGTGGTAGAAAACAGTCCCCGGTGGCTCCATGCCCAGGTTTATATCCTGCATCTCTGACATGGAGTCAGAGGAGCCAGAGTTGGGAGAAGGACCAGACTCATCACTCCATATTTCTGTGCATTTCTCTTGTTTTCACAGAGGATGAGGATAGTGAAGGCCTAGGAAGTAGAGAGAATCATCTACAGCATTCGCCCAACCAGTCCTACCTCTGTATCCCATTTCCTCGTGGAGAGGATGGGGATGGCCCCTCTAGTGATGGTGTTCATGAGGAGCCCACCCCCGTCAACTCAGCCACCAGTACCCCGCAGCTGACGCCAACCAACAGCCTCAAACGCAGTGGGACCCACCACCGGCGCTGTGAGGTGGCTCTGCTTGGCTGTGGAGCTGTTCTGGCAGCCACAGGCCTTGGGTTTGACTTGCTGGAAGCTGGCAAGTGCCCATTGCTTCCCCCAGAGGAACCTGAGCCACCTGCCCGAGAGGAGAAGAAGAGACGAGAGGGTCTTTTCCAAAGGGCCAGCCGTCCTCGTCGGAGTACCAGCCCCCCATCCCGGAAGATCTTCAAGAAGGAAGAGCCAATGATGTTGCTGGGAGATCCCTCTGCCTCATTGACACTGCTGTCTCTCTCCTCCATCTCTGAATGCAATTCTACCCGCTCCCTGCTGCGCTCTGACAGTGATGAGATCGTGGTGTATGAAATGCCAGTTAGCCCAGCCGAAGCTCCACCCCTAACCCCATGCACCCGCAACCCCCTGGTTAACGTCCAAGTGGAGCGCTTCAAGCGAGACCCCAACCAGTCCCTGACTCCCACCCATGTCACCCTCACAACGCCCACGCAGCCTAGTTGTCACAGGAGGACTCCTTCCGATGGGGCTCTTAAGCCAATGGCAGCCCCTCCAGCACTAGCCAGCAGGAGCCCCTCCGGCAATGGCCTGAGTCCCAGTCCGGGAGCAGGTGAGTTCTGGCCACTTCCTCTTTTCTCTTGGCTTCTTTTGTGGCCCTCAGGGCATAAAGATGTTTGTAGATGGCTCATTTCTTCCTTTCTAATTCTGGATTCAAATAAGCCCCATTTCTTTTTCTCTTGTTCAACCATGCAAGAAATATGATCTGGGATTGGCGGGGTGTTCAGAGCTGCTTGACTTCTCTCTTCCCTGTATGATAAGCATCTTCTCCTGACTGTTGAAAGGAGATGGGTTGGTTATAGGAGGCCAGACATGGGCCTCAGCAGCACGCTGAGACCCTCTTCAGGGTTCTGGCATGCAAGGGCAGCAGTTAAGCTTCTTGTTCCCTAAAGATTCTGCAGCTACAGGAAGGTGTCTTCGCCACACCTAGGCAGGGTGTTTTCTGCCATATACTTGGATCCCTGCTATTAAAGCGTTAGTTTAGACACACACCTGAGGCCAGCTGCCACCCATCCATCCCTCACATTCTCCATGACTAATCCTTGAGTCATACCCACCCGTTCACACCTGAGACGTGTCCAGTAGGTGGCTGTACCCATGCACTAGCTTGCCTCCAGCCTCCGACCCCAGACACTCCTGCAGCTGTGCACTTTCAACCTAGGACTTACCTGCCCCAATTCCTTGCCCCTGAGTCAGGCTAAAAACATCCCCATGTCCAGTGAGAGGCAAAGGCAGGTACACCTTTTGGGTGCTAAGTGTGTGCAACAGTTGTATCACGCCATTTGTCTGACTCTTCCTTCCTTTGTTTGTTACACTGAGGTGTGTGACCTCTTTGCGAATAGAGACATCTTTACATTTTTGCTACCTAGCTTCTTTCCTGTCAAGGGTATTACATAGATGAATGTTGAACAGCAGGCATTCTCTTAAATCAAGGGTCAGCAAACTGTCTTGGGAGAGGACCAGATGGTAAACATTGTGGGTTTGCAGGTTATATAGCCCTTTTCTGTAACTATCCAACCACACTGCTGTAGATGGGAAGCAGCTGCAGAGCGTATCCAAAATGTGTCCCAGGAAACTTTATTTACAAATGCAAGTGCACATTTCACCTTAAATTAGTTCACTATATAATGTGCACCCCCCCCACACACAATATGTTGTTACCATTATTTGATCCAAGGCCACTGGTTCCCAGTCACTATGGCACCCCCAGCACCTCCCAGCACGTCGCATGGCACAGCAGAGGCTCTGTACACGAGAGTTTATTCCCTTTTGTCCCATGTGCCCCAGCATGTAGAAGCCTGGGATGGGTGCATATCTCCCCGGGAAATGATGCCATCGACTGATGTCTTTCCCATTGTCTCCTTGACCAGGAATGTTGAAAACTCCCAGTCCCAGCAGAGACCCAGGTGAATTCCCCCGTCTCCCTGACCCCAATGTGGTCTTTCCCCCAACTCCAAGGCGCTGGAACACACAACGGGACTCTACCTTAGAGAGACCTAAGACCCTGGAGTTTCTGCCCCGGCCACGTCCCTCTGCCAACCGGCAGCGGCTGGACCCTTGGTGGTTTGTGTCTCCCAGCCATGCCCGCAGCGCCTCCCCAGCCAACAGCTCCAGCACAGAGACACCCAGCAACCTGGACTCCTGCTTTGCCAGCAGCAGCAGCACCGTAGAAGAGCGGCCTGGACTTCCAGCCTTGCTCCCTTTACAGGCAGGGCCACTGCCTCCCGCTGAGCGGACGCTTCTGGACCTGGACGCAGAGGGCCAGAGCCAGGATAGCACTGTGCCCCTATGCAGAGCTGAACTGAAAGCACATGGGCCTTCCTCTTATGAGATCCAGCAGGAGTTCTGGTCCTAGTGTAAAAAGGGTCAGGGTGGCCAAAGGGGAATCCTGAAGAGATGGAGGGAGCTGGCTGGCTGGCACAGCACTGTCTGGGTTAGGCCCCCTAGGACCCAGACCTCCTCCTTGCACTGAGAATGCACTTTGAAGGTGGAAGGGATGGAAGCGGGGCCACCCGAGAGGGTCTCCTGCCCCATGTTCACTGGAAGGGCTGTGTCAGCTCTGGCTGTGTAGGGGAGGAAAGGCTGTGTGCACGTCCCCACCTTCTGGTCTCCCTCACCTATAGGGTGACACTGCAGAGTCATTCAGCCAATTCTATCCACTGCCTCTTCTCTGCCAGAGCTGTCCTGGAGCTGTCAGCCCATAGTTGCACCTGTTCACACACCAATGCTGGTGTCCTCTGGTTGGTCTGGCGTAGCTTCCACTCTTCCCAGTGTCTCTTTTGGTATGTGATGAGTGTCCTGTGACCTAAATCCTTTTGTGACAGCTGATGGGGACAGGTTTGCCTTAGGAGAACTAGAGGACGTGACAGACCTGGTACTACCTACCTGCTCAAATCTCAATGAGAACCAAGGGTCCGGGACAGGAGGAGAGGAGAGACAGTCAAGGAAAATACGGTCAGGTTGCTTGGGGAGGGTAAAGGGTCATGCCTCAGTTTGGTTTGGCTTGGAGTTTTAGAAACAAAGGCAGAAATTAGTACCTGTTGGATGGCTTCAGGTCACAGTTGCACCAGGTTTGAGTTTTAAGTATATTCATCTCAGGAATAGCTGTTCGGGAGATACACTCACTGACTCCAGTTTGGAAGTCAGGGACAGTGCCTGCATTTGTCTGTCTTCGTGCGCCTCTGTTCTTCCCTCTAGCTCCTGCCATCAGTGAGTTTTAGGTCATGTGTGCTTCACAGGGACACCTGAAGTGTGCCAGAATAGCACATGGGGGTGGGTCCTGGATCCTGAGGGTGTGGAACTGTCTGTTTCATGATCCCCTTGAAGGAAATAAACCCTTAGTAATAATGTTTGGGTACAGGAAGGCAGTAGCATGGTACAGTTCTTCAGGCGCTCAGTGGGACACTGACCAGGGCTACAAAGTCTCTACACAGAGAGCCCTGGCTGGGCCCTGCACCATGACCTGGATAGGAGAGACTGAGAGGCTCATGGTCACTTGTTTGGGGTCTGTTTCTTTTACTTGAATATTGTGCTTCATCAAGAGCTTTCTCACATATTTTCTTCACTGTCCACATCCTCAGATCCCTCTGCGATGCAGGTGCACTGTGGCCCTTATGTGACAGTAACAGCTTGGTTGGGCTTGCAGCCCCCAGTGGTGTTGGAGTCAGTCTTCTGGCTGGCTGTGTTTGCCACCAGGATGCCCAGAGGAGTTAGAGCCCTACACATACACAGGTGACAGGTTTCATCACTGCCGTGTCTCTGTAACTGATAGAAACCCTGCTCTTAAAAGAGACAATGTTGGTTTCCACAAGTTTGTTCTTTTAGGAGCTCATTTGCCCTTTGTCTCGACCCTTCTGCCCCCTGCACTAGTTTCAGACAGGGAAGCCATGCTGGTGGTGTCAGCCAGGGTTTTGCTGTAATATCTCATCTTTCCTCTTGGCTCTGTGAAATGAGAATGGAGGAGATCACTTTTGCCCCCACACTCTGACCCCTCAGATAGGAGGGGTGAACTGGTAAACCCTCTCGGTAGTTCCAGCAACCCAGTGATGATGCTGGTGTTGCTGATGAGGGCTGGAGAATCTGTTGTGTGCCCCTTCTCTGGATCTTCAGAAACCCCTGTTCCAGGCCACAAAGACATCTGCACACCTTGACTGCTTTAAGGCTTTAAGATAGGCTGCAGCTTGCTCTAGCCCATGTTCTAGCCCCAGCCAGGGTTTTTCCCCTGACAGAGGAAGGCTTTGCTAAGGAAATAATTGTACCTGAGAGAAGTGAAGGTGGGGCTGGTGTGAAGATGTTGCTGTGAGCATGGGTTAAGATGGGGCAGCGGCAGATTTCTTGATTACCTCCAAGCCTGTGCAGTGCTGGGCCACTGTCAGCCACACTTCGTGTGAGCCTGGAGATGGGATGAATGTTAGGAAGTCACAGTTTGTGTGACTTAGGTTTCCTTATCTGTGGCCATGCTTAGGAACAGGCCTGGGAACTGTGAATAAATCCACTTGAGTGACAGTAGCCAGCTTCTCCCTTTTCTCTCACTTCCTCACTTTCCTCAAAGACTTGGCTGTCTGTTTAGAACAGGTGTTTGTTACCTTCAGGCTACTAACAAGATCAGATACTGGTCTTTTCTGTGTGTCTCCTCAGGCTTTCAGTTCCCAGTGCTTATCCTTAGGGATCCAGACCATTGCTAGGAACTGTTCTTAAGGCTATCTCTGGGAAGCTGTGGAGGATGCTCTTAACTTGGTCTTCTTCGGCATCCCTGTGCTCAGGTGGACATCGTAACAGGTGGACATCGTAATAACGATAGCGTACATCTGAACAACTCAGAGTAGGGCCAGCTTCTCCTTCTAACCCTACAAAATCACATAATTCCCCTTCACCTTCCATACACTTGTTTCAAAAACAGGAAGAAGACGACAGACAGGCAGGCAGGCAGGCAGGCAGAAGGCAGACAAGACACTGTTTGGATGATTGAGTCTGTCCACCAGGCTCTGGAACCATACAAGTTGGCCCTACTCCTCTATCCTGCGTTTATCGCATGACTTTGGTCCTGTGGCTTGGCCCCTCTCAGGTCTCCTTGTAAAAGCTTTCATCGTATGTTTCCCCTGCAAGGGCATTGCAACCTTGTGGCTCCTCCAGCTTGAGGGCAGTTCTTCTCCTGCAGGATGAGTGTGCTGAAGCAGATGGCACGGTTCTCACCACCTTTGCCCCAGGGTATCTTGCCTTGGTTTTATCTTTTGCCTTCTGGAAGATGAGTGATTTGGAGTTGGCTTAACACAATTAGTGGGCACCCAGGCCAGGCACACGCTCTTCTACCACATCAGGGAGCCCAGGTGATAATAGCATCATTTTCTAATTCCCTCCCCTCCCCCACCCCCAACTCAACCTGGTTGGCTGGTTGTTCTTACCCTCTGTGTCTCACACGGGAGCTTGGTAGCAATGTCTGAGCAGCAGTTTGCCATCTCTGCTTTTTGAGGATTATAACTGGGTCAGATTTGGTAAGAATTTGAAGCCAGGCCAGTTCTGGAAGAATCTCTGGGGAAAGGGCCCCTAAGCCATGGGAAATATAGGTTATGACATGATGTTCCTCTTAGAACCCCTTTACCCTCAGGCTATTGCTCAGGGACATTACAGGGTATCTAGACCTGACCCTTGCTCCATGCTTTTGCCCATACAGGCTCCGTGCTATAGACATTGCTTGCCCCATGAGATGGACCATTCTTAATTCCTGAGGTCATCTCTTCTGCTCTTCCTCTTCTGGCCTCTGTCACCCTGACTCACCCACCCTCATAGCCTGGTCTCCCGTATGCTAAGCAAGAGCCTAGTAATATCAAGCTTTTAAGATATTAAAGAGCAGTGCCCCCTGGTGGCTGGGTGACTGTGAGTAGACACTCAGGGTGTTAGTGTCCATCTGTCCAGTGGTGCCTCACCATGGATGCAGAACCCCCGGCCTTTTTTATCGTATGTTTATTTGATCATGTGCCTTTGGATTGGTGTTTGAGGAATGACACAACCTGACAGGACAGGAGCACACATCTCTGCCTCTAGAAGACCAGGGAAGAGAGGCAGATCCTACTTGTTGGTGAAATACTGGACTCAGGACTTGTCTAGACCATGGAATTGGGGCAGAGGCAAGAGTGGCCCTCAGGGAGTTGTGGGTAGCAAGAATCTGGTGACTTAAGCTATTATTTTCAAGTAGAAATTTGCCAATATCTGGCCCTCAACAACCCTCCTATGAGTTGGGGTTGATGCCCACTCAATCCCCCCCTCCATTTAAAGCCCTTCTAATGTCTTAGCTAGGTTTGGGGACACTCAGAAACCCAGCTACTCAGGAGACTAAGGGGGGGTATTGCTTCAGACCCAGGTGTGAAGTCAGTCTGGGGCAACATAACAATACCCTGTCTCTTAACTGTGTGTTACCCGAGCTCCAAGTCCAGCACAGGTAGCTTCACCTTGTAAAAATGTGTCCCTTGTTGGATAAAAGTGTGAAGGTATGTGTGATAGAAGGTCAAAGGTCAATATTGGCGGTTTCATATGGCTCCATCATTGTCCTTGGCTTAACCTGAGAATGACTTCTTGTCCAGATACAGCTGTTGTTGTTGGAAACATTTCCAGACAGCCAAACAATATTTTCCTGGTTCAAAGATTGTAATAAAATCCACATAAAAGGAGGATGGCCCTTCTCTTTGGACTCTTCCCTGGCATTGCCGCTTGGAGATTGCCCTCCCGTACTGAGGTGGAGGGCAGGAACCAGGAGCTGGAAGCTAATTAACACGCATCTAACTAGTCTAGCCCGGACTCCAGGTTCCTGGTTAGCTCTGCAGGCCAGATGAGCTTCTTTTATTTCTTCACAAGCTGTCTCTGAGTGTTCCCATTTGCCGCCTTTGTCCATTTCTGGGCGTGGCCCCTAGAGGCACCTGGACTTCCCTAAGCTGCTGGGGAAGCCCTGGGACTGCCTTTTCAGAACACTGTGTTTCCTGTTGAGCTCTGCCCTAGGATTGGCTGGGCCTTTCTGACTTCTTACTGCCTTGCTCCCTGCATCCCTTTTGTGTCTCATGTTGGCAAAGAAAAGATCCTGGGGACTGAGGAAGGTTCCCTGAGCTGGGAGCTCCATGCTGCTCTGGTGTCCTTTGAAAACCGGCCTGCCTTGCCTCGAATAGCCCTCATCTGCCAGCCCTTTGGTTGTCAGATGTTAACATGACAGCTAGATGTGTCTCAGGATGGGAAATTCGAATACAAATCTAGTGTTCAAAGACCAGCCTTTCTTACTGGCACAGGAGGGGTGGAAGCCCTACTCAGGTCAGAATGGCTGTTAGGGAAACTAACATGTGACAACCCCGTGAAATGGTGTGGCCTGCTTTGCAGTCCCTTCCTGCCAGGCTTAAAAGTCCTGTGTTGCCCTCATTCTTGGAGTCCTTCACACCTCAATACCTGCACAGACAGCCTTGGGGCTGAGCCCTGGTCAGGTCATGGATGTTCTTAACTACTTTTAACATTTTAGAAAATTATATTGAAGTATGATTTAGCCTTTGATTACTGATCTCTTTTTTCATCCTCTTGAAATTCATATCCAATGCAAGTGCCTCACTCTCCTCAACATGGTACGGTGTGGGCCCTGCCTGCCTGTCTCCTGGATCTCCAGATGGAGCCGTGGCATTTGGCAGAGGCTGTGTTTTACTCTCATTACCACACAACGCTGCACATTCATCCCTGGGCAGCGCGCTGGCATGCAAATAGAATGGGGAAGCGCCCAGCTCTTAACGTTGGCGCTGGAGCTGGGTTGACCATTCCTTCCTTCCTGGTCTCTGGGTGCCTCCAGGTTCTCAGAGGCCATGTTCTGGGTGTTTGTGCGCTCCAGTGATGATGGAGAGAAAAGCCTGTAGATTCTCAACTTAACACTTCCCTGGGAATTCTAGAAGTGAACGGACCTCGTTCATCTCGCCAGGATCTCAGAAGTGAGTGGAAAGGGCTCTTCTACCCCGCTGGATGTCAAGCATGGTATTCCTCACCCCTTCCTCTTCACACCAAACCTTCTGAGTGGCACCTTCACAACCTCCACTGGGGTCAGGCTCGCGGCCACCACCGCCTCCCTCCATCGTCATTTCACCTCACGTCATTTGTTCTACCTCCAGTTCCGAGGCCACGTCTGCTACAGCTTTTATTTATTATTTTTATTATTATTTGGACAGGGTCGTATATAGCCCAGACAGGCTTCAAACTTGCCAGAGGAGCCACCTTGTACTCCTGATCCTCCTGCCTCCATTTCCCAGATGCTGAGATTACAGACATGCCACCGTTTTCCTCGTTGCTGTCAGAAGGAGACATGGGTTTATCCTGGCCCAGACATGGAGTTGAATGGTAAACCTTAAGAAGCAACTGAATCTTCCTCATAAGGAGGCTCTGTCTGCAGCTTTACACGCATATATTCTGTGACTCCTTACAGCACCTCCCAGAGTCACAGAGCTGGGAAGCAAGTTGTCAATCGATCGCTCTGCTCTAAGGCATGTCTCTAACCTGTGACGCACATTTCTAGACCACTGTTGAAAAACCTCGAGGTGAAACCTGCTCATTTTGGGCCCGTGTAGGTTCTGAAATCACCCTTTTCCCCAAGGAGTTGTGTTCCCTGGCTGACCTGTGATCTCACCAGAGCTCAGCGAGCTTCATTATTGCTGATGGCAGCTCTGCAGGGATTCTGATCTCCCTGGGATGGCTGTCTGCCCTGTAGCTTTCCTCCCAGCACCACAGAAGGCTCTGGGTCTCCACTGTCCCGTTCACAGCTTCCCTGATGTTGCTCCTCGTTGTCAGTCCACTTTCCTTTGGGCTTAGAAGCCAATCCCAGCACGAGTCTTCTAGGTAAATCAGGCTGATGCCCTTTTGTCACCTCGAGCCTTGGTACCCAGCTATCAGGGAGATGGTCAGCTCACTAACGGTCTGCCCCCTACAGCCCCCGTTCTTCACATTTCTCCACAGACATCGGTCTGAGGTTCTGTTCAAGGTCTCAAGGAGAAGCATTGGAAGGCTTCTAGTTTTCTGGAAAAGCTGTCTGGGGCTTTCTCTCCTTAGGGTCTTTGAGTCTAGAAGGTAAAGTGAAGTTTGTTTTGTCCTTCAGTATTTACACATTTCCTTTCCTGTGCCAGTGTCTCCCCTTCTCTGTGTGTCCTTGAGCCCCCATTGGCTTTGGAATTTAAATTATTGTGTGTTGTCAGAAATATTTAAAGATGGAAGAGTCCTGAAGAAAGCTTATTATCAGGTTCTTTCCTTTGGCTTTTTTTCCCCCATATCTTTCCAGGTACTGTACATTGTTGACAGGGGATGCCAAGCGGGCTTGGCTCAGCGGCTGAGCCTCCCACTGTATTACTGATCTCAGCCTGGTCCCCATACCAGAGCTCTCAGAGACTTGAATAAAACTGTCATGATGGTCACTCCTGGTTTACTTTGGTCCTGTGTAACTTGTTCTAACCCATTCTTATTCTAATTAAACCAGCCATTCAAGGGATTTGGCTGTTCCAGGGAAGTGTGACTCATAGGGAAAGAGTATGCAGAGATAAGATTGTGTAGAAAAAAACCATGGGTGAGAGGCCTCTGAGGGCCCTTGAGACCTCAGACTGACCCTATAGTCATACTCCGGAAAAAGAGGGCTACAGATGGGCAGCATTTGCTGTGTGGGTACACAGGAGTAGAAATGCCTCCATTCACTCCTTCCACCAGTTGGGTTCTGGGGAATCAGACTTAGGCCATCAAGCTTGGCAGCAAGTAGCCTTATTATTTGACCCATCTCACCAACCAAAAGAAATCAATTTAATACAATATAGTTAGCGCTGTGATGGGCTGCTGTGTGGTATTATGGACTGGATGGAACCTGAGCTGGTGACATAGAGCCAACATCATAAATATGCCTCTGGGAGCCCTGAGGGATGGAAGTGAGGCTGACCAAACAGCTCAGTTAGTACTTGCAAGTACTAGGATCTTAGTTTATTTCCCAGAACTCACACAAGAAAAGGTGAACGTGGTGGTGTGTGCTTGTCACACTAGTGCTGGGGAGGCAGCGATTGGCAAGACTCACTGGCCAGTCAGCCTGGCCAACTTGGTGAGATCCAAAGATCCAAGCCAGTGAGAGACCCTGTCTAAAAGGGGGCACAAGCAGATGGCACTGGCACCTGAAAAATAATACCTAGGCTCCTCTGGCCTCCACATACAGATCTGTGTACACGTGCACACACACATGGGAAAGAGAGGTGGGGGTGGGGAAAGGGAGAGAGGGAAGAAATGATAAACTGGCCTCCTCTCTTATTAATCTCTTTGTTTCTTTTGCTTTTTGAGACTGAGCCTCCTGTGCAGCCCATGCCTGCCTCAGACTTCTGCCCCAGCCTCTTATGTGCTGAGATTACAAGCAAGCAGTGCCATGTTCCTGCCCCCTCTTTGTTCTGCAAGGAAACCCTGCTTCACCCTAGGTTCATGAGTCTAGTTGTATCACTGACTGCACTGTTAAAGAACCACTGAGACCATAGAAGAAATAATGAGGAAACGGCAAGTGTCTATGGAAGTTAAAAGGCAGGCCATAAAAACCGTCAAGGGCAAAATGCAGGTAGTACATACCTATAATCCCACCAAACAGGGCTAAGGCAGGAGGCTCACAAATTGGAAGCCAACCTGACCTACATAGCAAATACTTGTCTCAAACAAGTGAAACAAAAACATTTTTAAAAATTGGTCTCAATTTCTGTGTGTGTGTGTGTGTGTGTGTGTGTGTGTGTTTGTGTGTATCTGTGTGTCCATTCAGATTTTTTAAATACATTTTAATTTTTATTATAATTTATTCAGATTATATCCAGATTGTTATCCCACTTGTATCTTCCCTTTCCCACCCTCCCTCCAGGCATACCAGAAAGACTGGGGGAAAAAAACCCAATTATGATGTTTGTGGAAGGGTAACATAGGTGATTTTAGAATGCTCTTAGAACTTTCTAAACCTATTTTTTTTTTACAATAAATATACGTTATTTTTTATATCCAGCAGAGCAATTACAAAGAAAATAGCTTGGAGATAATCCTCCTGATAAATGTCCAGAGAGCCAGAGCAATCTTCTTTATTCCTCCTCCCAAAGGAGAGGTGGCCAGAATGTGAGCCACCAGCAAATTGTAGAAGCAGTACCCAGGGACGATGTTTGAGCAGAGAAAGTTCTAGGAGGGGAAGTGTTGTTCAGGAATGTCAGGGACTGGATGGGTTGACAGCAAGCTCTTAGGACAGCCCTAAGGTTACAGCCCTCCAGAAAGAAGCTGGGCAGGGCCCACCTCTACCACACCCTGCTTACCTGACTGTGGAACATGTTTCATTCAAGAGTGATGTCTAATTCTGTGAGCCCTCAGTCCCCACCCGATCTCGTCCAACCGGCTGAAGTTGGAGAACACGTTTTGGGCACAGGGAAGTGAGGTCAGGAACACGTTTTAGCCCAGGGAAGAGTAGTGGGATGCAGGGTAGGTGTCTGCCCAGATCACCCGTCCTCTGCCATCCAATCAGGACAACCTACTGTGGGAGGCACTGGGCACTCCTTTGGAAGAAAGGAATAGGACATCGGATCAGCCCTGGGACATATGGGACGGGTCACATCTAATGGCATGACACTCAGAGTCTGTAAGGATGGATCCTCAGGCATGACCTGTGGGGCTTTCCCAACCTACCTTCCCCAATTCCCAATACAACTTCTGCTTTTCCCATGTCTAAAGCTGTACTTGATTTTCTTGCTTGAGAACATCCGATGTGTGTGTTTGGGTGCACATGGAGTCCAGAGAACAATCTTGTCCGGGTGTCATCCTGGAGGACCTACTTCCATATCCTTGCATTGATTGCATGCTGAAAAACCCTGACTAGGGGTAGCTGGTGAGGGAATGAAGAAAGGGCAGACACACAGAATCCAGGGTAAGGTGATCTAGGCCCCAAGATGAAGCCCTAGCACCCTGGAAACTCAGTGTGTTTTTTTATATACAGCTGAGCAGGGAGGTAGGGTCATTGTGTACAGCTGAACAAGGAGGCAGGGCTACTACAGAAAGATAAACAAGCAGGTGGGGTTATTATAAACAGTTGAGCGAGGAGGGGGCATAGCTAATCTCTGTAAGGGAGTAGTTTTCAGGCCACGAACACTCTCTCTCTCTCTCTCTCTCTCTCTCTCTCTCTCTCTCTCTCTCTCTCTCTCTCTCTCTCTCTCTGTGTGTGTGTGTGTGTGTGTGTGTGTGTGTGTTGTGGGGAGGGGTGGTGGGTGTTTTCATCACAGACTGTCAACATTTGCACTCAGACTAGAGAAAGATTTTCTTCTCTGAGCCTCCCCTGGAGGTAAAGCTTAGCCATTCCCATAGGTCTGAAGCATTGGATCCTTGCTATGGCTATGCCCTATGCCCTATGCCAATATGGCAATAATGTATGGTAATAATACATATTCATTCAGGACTCCTGTCACTCCTTACAGTCTACCTCCTTTGAGTCAGGGTCTCTCAATGAACCTTGAGCACCCCCAATTAGGGTAGACTGACTGGCCAACAAGCCCCAGCGATCCTCCTGCGTCCACTTCCCCAACACTGGGATTGCAACATGTATTACTTTTTCACGTGCTTGGCTATTCTGCACGTAGCTGCCAGGACTTAAACTCAGGCCCTCATGCCTGCAAGAAAGCTCTTCACTTCTCCACCTCCCAAGAAAAGACCAGCCGCAACCTCTCATACATAGGTACTGTCACCCACTGCAGTTTGGGATGCCATGTGAGTGGCTGTTTCAACTCTGGTTCTATTGGTTGCTTTTCTTGACGCTGTGACAGAGTCTCTGAGAGAAATAATTTGAGGGGCCATCATGGCTTGTGGTGTAAAAGGGTTCTGTCCTGGGTTGCTGGCGCCATGTACCTAAGTAGAATGGTGTTACTGTGGGAACATACCGTTGAGGAGCTGCTGCAGCTCGGGTGTTTGGGAAGAAGAGAGAGAAAGAGCAAAGGCCTGGGGACCAGGCATCAGTTCCAACAGCATGCCACGGTTCCCTGTTATGTCTGCTACTACCGCCTCCCAAAGTTTCCTCCATCTCCAAAAATAGCGCCACTATCTGAAGAGCAGCCCAAACATAAGCCTTTTGAGGACACTTCCTACACATACCATAACATTCTGTCATTTCTGCCCCCATCTCCCGGGCCGCCCCCCCGCCCCCGCCCTCCCACCCTCCCATCGTATCTCACCTATCTCATGATGTGGAATAAATACAGTTTATGTCCAAAAGAGCTCAGTCTTAGCAATTCCAATATTGTTCAAGAGTCCTAAGTGAACGTCTCTTCTGCGACTCAAGGATGTGCATATTTCTAAGATACGATGGGACTTGGATCACATTTCCACCCCAAAGGGAAGAATAGGAGGAAAACATGGAAGCATCCAGCCAAAGCAAGACCAAAATCCAACAGGATAGATATGAAGTTCTACAGCATGTGGGGTGTGTAGTAGCACGGTATAAACTCCCAAAGGGTCAGGCAGCTCTGCCCCGTGATGTTCATGTAGTCCACAAGGTCTCCATTCATTGCTCGGGGTTTTTCCTGTTGTGCGACTTTTCTGGGAAAGATGTGAACAAACTTCTTTACTACAGACAGGAAACCAAGGACAGCCAAAATAATGAGTCTACCAAAGGCCATTTTGGTGAATCAGTGAGTTTATTGTACTTACAAGAGCATGGAAGACTCAAACACTGTTGCATCACCCAAAAGCCAACAGCAGACTGAGGCCCAACTCACAGTGCTGTATCTATGGAGGTCTCTGCATGACATGCAGACAGCTCAGAGGATTAGAGTCCCCTCTCCCCTCAACCATCTTTGCTGTGTCTGTAATTGGAGAAGAAGGCGCTTTATGAGTCTTGTAACTTCTGATACTTGTGAGTTGTTCATTTCCTAAAACTTCAGGAAAGTTTAATTTGGAACCCCCTATATCTTAGCAACCTTCCCTCCGGGAGAGATGTTTCTGTTTAGAGGATGCTGTTCCACAGACACCCACGTGTTTGGTACCCTCAGCACCCCAGAATCTCCACTGAGGCTTTGGTTTCACCTTCACCCATCCATGCTTTATCCTCTCTGCTGCCTGCAATGATCCTCATCCTGCCATATGCTTTATTTGTCCTGCCAGGCCTTCCTTTGGAGTCTTGTGGAAACCTCTGTGGTCCCATAACTCTTAAATGTCTTCAAAAGTCAGGATCACATGGAGAAAGGTCAATTGCCACCTCAAAGGGTGACTGTGTCCTCTTGGACCCGAGAATGTGGCAGATGAATCTGGAGAAGTAGTTACCTAGGAGACCTTATGCAAACAGGGAACACTGGCTCTCTCTCTCCTCAGAGCCAAGTCCTTCAGGAGACTTAAAACTTTACCTGGACCTTTATTTATTTATTTTTTTTAACTTTTTATTGATTCTTTATGAATTTCACACCATGCATTCCTATCTCATTTATCCCCTAAACCCTTCGTATCAGCCCTCTGCCCTTGCAACATCTGCCACAAAAGAAAACAAAAACAAACAACAACAAACTACTACTACCACCACCACTACAACAGAAACATCTCATCATGGGAGCTGTAGTGTGTCAGTGTGTCCCACAGTATAGCCCTCTGTCCACACATCTTCAATTGCAAATGTTTGTTGCAATGAGTCATTGGTCTGGTTCGAGGCCTCTGGCTTCAATACTGGATCCTCACTGAGACTCCTCTCAGATAGTCTGTTGTTGCCCTGGGTCATGGAGATTGTGCAGCTTTGGATCGGTAGGACCAGCCCTTACATACTCACTCCAGCAGTTCATAGGTGGGGAAGATGTTGGGGTGGTCCAGCTCAAAGCCCTGGATCTGGACCTGGGTGGTAGCTAGGTTGGTCAGCCCACCAGCTCTCCTACACCCTCACAACCCCAGTGAGCTTTCCAGCACTGCCCTGGCTAGCTAACCCAATGCCACAACCAGTAAGGGGCAGTGTCAGCTCGCCTGTTTTCATGTCCTTGGGGCCAGCTTTCCCTCACCCGTGCCCCCAGCTCTACTGTGCTTCCTTACTTGTACCTATTAATGATAGAGCTTGGCCAATTCCTGAGATGCCTTTAAGGCATTTTTCCCCATTGTTCCAATGCAAAGTACTTTTTTCCTCTTAGGGATAGTAACTTAACAACTTTAAACACATGCTCCTTTTCTGACTCCAGTATACATTTTCAAGTCCTTATGCTTGCGATCTGATGCCGGTTCTTACTGTAAACCTGGCTATAAGCAGCCAGCAACAGCCATGTCAAAGCTTAAAGGCTGTCCTTTCTTAACCTTCTCTCTGCCACATTAACTGGTGCATTATTTTAAAATGCAGCCTCACTGAGAGTCTCTTAACACAAGCAAAATGCAGACTAATTGCTTTCCCAGTATGTGACATACATAGTCTCTAATCCAGTCGCTGATCGAATCCACGTACTCACCTGAGGTTTCATAAGCTTGGTTTTCTCTGTCTGCATTTCTGTTTGTATTCTGGCCTTTTGGACTCCCACCAGAGCCACTCATGAGGCTTTTCTTGCTGCCATACTCTAGATTTTCTCTAGCCTATACTCCAAACTCCCAAATCCAAGCTTGCAGTCAAGGTTAGATCCACAACACCAACTGCGCTTCTCTGGTCCTAATTTCTTTTTCTGTCAGTTATTGTCATTGTGGACAAATACCTGACAAGTATTTAAGATGAGGAACATTTATCTTGGCTCGCAGTTTCAAAGAGTTTGTTCTATGGCTTCTTGACCACACACTTGGCAGTGAAAGGATGTATGTGGTGAGGGATCTTCTTTACCTCAAGGCAGGCAAGAAGAGGGAAGGAAGCGTAACCTGGAACCAAGCATCATCTTCAAAGGTACACACCCCCTCAGTGAGCCACTCCCTTCAGCCAGCTCCTGCCTCCTGACATTTCTACCACAAATCATCGTCTGGGAACTAAGCAACACACAAGCCTGCAAGGGATGGGGGGCTTTCCATATCCAAACATAAAGTAGGTTAGCAGGGAGGTATTCAGGATAAACAGTGGCCTTGAAGACGGTGCTGAGTGGAGAGGCACATCCCCCTGTAAAAGTATTTGCCTGAAAATGTATGCTTACAGACAGGTCATCTCTGTTTAAAGACTACACAAGTTGTGAGAGTGAAGGAGACAGAAAGTACGCACTGCCTTTTTCGAGTTTATCATATGGTGAGGAAAATAAGGTAAGGCAATAATGATAGCACTATGAGGATCTGAATCTAAATTTCCATATGTGCCTAGATTTATATTTACGTCTTTACCATTTCTATGAAGAGGGAGATGTGGGAGGAGGCACAGACAGCAGGTGAAGCATGGTTCTAATTTAATACCTGAAAGATGAGCGAGTCCCTGGATACTGGTGACAAAGATGACCCTAAGCACTGGGGGCAGCCCTGGGCATGAGTTTAAATTCTCTGCCTACTGTAAGGACACACACACACACACACACACACATACACACACACACACACACACACACACACACACACACG
>OU015742.1:174636986-174650555 GCA_907169655.1 Acomys percivali | reverse complement strand
GGGAGGGAGAGACCGAGAGAGACAGACAGACAGAGAGGGAGAGAGAGAGGGAGAGAGGGAGGGAGAGACAGAGAGAGACAGAGGGAGAGAGAGAGATAGAGAGAGAGAGCTCTGCCTTCTTGTCATCTGGAATTCCTCATGCAGAGAGGTTCTTTGATCTGCCAATCTTGCCTTTACCATGAGAGAATCATGGGAAAATGTACGTAGTGAGGGGCTAAGGAAATCAAATCTAGACACAGTGGATCTTTTACTTGGTCCCCTCTCTGAGCAAACTATTTTAAAGTCATAGCGTAACGCCCCACAATCCATCTTAGGAGTTGGCCTTACAACAGCAGCTTTCCAAGTTTGGGCTACTCATCCCTGGGATCTGTGGAATCAAAATTATTTTCACACCAGGCATGAAAATTATTTTCACAACAGCCTTTAGGAGGCGAACACAGGCTTGCTATAGCTTTGAGGTTATCTTGGGCTACATAATGAATTTTAAGCCAGCCTGGGCTAATTAGCTTGACCCTGTATCTGACACTCCTCTTCCCATAAAACTGTGTTGCAAGTCACATTCAATAGTGGTTTGCCTTTTGCAGTGTGCTGACGTGGTGGGTGAAGTCTTAGCCCATGGTACAGCTCCAAACTGGACACCGTTCCTATGTGCTTCACCACAGGGTCAGTGGGTAAAGAGATGTCAGCTCCACCTAAGAATGCCTTTGACAAAGCAGGGAATCAAGTCCTGAACTGATAAATTATGCTGTGACACCCCCCCCAGGACATCTTTTAAACATTATGTGCGATGAAAGTTCATATCAACACTCAAGCTGTGCAGAATTCAAGATGGCAAGAAGGCGGAGGCTTCTGTTGCTGGTTTTACTGCTGTGGATGTGGGTGCCATGTGAGTGTGGGTGCCCGTGGAGGCTGGAAGAGTATCTGGGGGATGCACATATACTGGCAGAGTTGTAAGTGGACCTGAAGGCTGCTTCTCATGGAATACTATTTTTATTTAGAAGAATGATTGTCAATCAAACTACAGGTTTCCTGCCTCCATTATTTTGCAAGTATTTTTTTGAAGAGAAATGAATGAAGTAAGGTTGCCAGTTCAAGTAAAACAGCTACTTACTGACAGTTAATAGAAGTTTAGCTTTTATATGATAATAAGAGTTTTTGAAAATGTATCATGAGCTTGACAGTTAAGGTTTCTTGATACTTGGCAGTTTTGTTTTTGTTTTGTTTTTTTAAGATGAGACTGATAACCACATTAATGAGTGTTTTTGATGTCACATAATGAAATGTTTCAATATTTATGATATTTATTCGTATGAGTAAATGAGCCAGTATTTTCCAAATAACAGTGAATGAAGTTACAAAATCATTCATTAAAAAAAGATTCATTTACAGAAGGGCCTGGGGGAAATGGCTTGGCCATTCTCACTAGTGTGAGAAGCTGAATTCAGATCTTCAGAGACCCACATAAATGCTCAGTGCGTGTGATGGCAGCCGGCTCATCATTCCTGTATCAGGGACATGGGAGCCAGACAGAGCAAGCTAGCGAGACTATCCATATTAGCAAGCTCTGGGATTGATTGAGAGACTCTGACTCTGAATAACATGGAAGAATGAGCAAGGATGATTTTCGACGTCAACCTCAGGCCTCCGCATGCGTATTGTGAACTTGCCACTCTGACGGCTTGCCTTTCATGAACTCAGCAGCTAGTTTATATCATTGCCCCCTCTACCTTCCCACCTCCTAACCTCTCTCCCACAACCGCCCCATGCCCACCCCCCACTGCCAAGTCCTTTTGAATTACATAGCCACAGGCACCCCCCCTTTAAAAGATGCTGGCCACCCCAGATCTCTGTCTCTGTCTCTTTCTTGTTCATTTTACTTCCTGGTCTCTCTGCCGCTCTGTCTCTGTCTCTCTTCCTTTCCGTGTCTCTGTCTCTCTGTCTGTCTCTCTGTCTCTCCCTTTGTCTGTCTGTCTGTCTGTCTGTCTGTCTGTCTGTCTGTCTCTCCCCCCTCCCTTCCCCTAATAAACCTCTTGTGCTAGATCTGTTGCATGCTGTGACTTTGTGGCATTCCTTATTCCTTGACTCCAACCCGCCAAGGTACCTTTCACAGCTTTATCCTAATACCACGTATGTGCAAAACCGTATATGCATATCCACAGCACACACATGAAAATGAGGGGGATCCTATGACAGTTTAAGATAGTCTAGTGGCTTTTATCATGACATAGTATAAAATGTTTGTAGATTCCTCTAATTCTTCATTTCAACTAAAGTTCATGAAACTATAACTTCCTGGGTCTGGATGTAGCATCTGAGAAGAATGCACACGATTATCTGAAAAGACATTAAAATACGTCTCTTTCCTAACTTCATATCTACATGAGGCCAAGCATACGTTTCAACCAGAACATTGAAAAAGATTGAGTATAGAATGGACATGAAAACTTAGGTATTTTCTTGTGAAACCAAGCACTAACATGAACAAAAGTTTTCATGATG
This sequence comes from Acomys percivali, assembly GCA_907169655.1. Lineage (NCBI taxonomy): Eukaryota > Metazoa > Chordata > Mammalia > Rodentia > Muridae > Acomys > Acomys percivali. Next base: position 174,648,056 of record OU015742.1, on the reverse strand, counting down.
CCACTCTTCATAAGGTTTTGATTTTTTTTTCTTTTTCTTTTCTTTTCTTTTCTTTTCTTTTTTTTTTTTTTTCTTGGTTTTGGTTTTGGTTTTGCTTTGGAAAATACTGTTTTTTAGTCAAAATATGTTAAACATTTAATGGGCTTATTACATTCATCTTGAAATGAATTGGTAAATATTTAAAATATTTCTATTTGATTTTAGAGTAGGCTAGATTAAAAACAATCAGCACAGAAGGGTACATTTAGGGGAAATCTTCAGAAAGACAATAGGAATATTAAGTATGTGAATTACCACTAGGTGGGGCTGATGAGAATAAAGAGCCACTTTTTCTTTTCTTTTTGTCTTCTTTTCTTTTTTTGGCGGCGGGGGGGGGGGGGGGGGCTGCAGGGGGAAAGCAGGAGAGTAGGGGCGGGATGAGGGCGAGCTGGGCTTTGAAATGGAACATTTATTGTATAAGATTTCTTACTAGCGATGGTGTTTGTAGACTCTATAGGGGAAAAAAACCCAAAACCTGACAGACCTGAGACCTACCCAATAAGTTTTTCCCAAGCTAAAGAAGACAGGTGATTTATGCCAAGTGGTGTATTGGACTTTGGCCTCTCTTTTCAATCCCTTCTAACAAAACCTATGCCTGTCCCACAAAGAAGCTTCCTGCAAGCTAAGCAACTGAGCAGAGTAAGCAGGTGCAGGAAAGAGCCGAGTCTTCTCCACTCTGTGTGCTAACAAGATGATATGCACCTCTGGCGCTTACAGGCAAAACTTCCAGGAGTCTTCCCCGGAAGGAGTGTGTGATAGAAGCCTCGACACTGCTGCTCAGGTGCAAAGCTTGCAGGAAGCCAGCCGGGAGCCCTAGGAGGCTGGTGGGCAATGGTTATTTTGAGAGCGTTGGCCAGGTCTCTGGGTGACAGAAAAGAAATTCTTCGCGTGAGGAACTTCCAGTGGGAACATGGGTGATAAGAGCAAATGCTGAAACTGGGAGTTGGCTCAATGGAGTGGGTTTCTGGGCTGCTAGAGAAGTGGGCGTCATGGTACTTGTGTTCTTTGGTATCTATCCACTCATTCATACACACTCTTTCTAGGCACTATGCAAGATGCTGAGGAAGCAGCTGGTGCTGGAACAGAAGTGATTTTACCCGGCCTTTTGCCCTTGTTTGGCAGAAACAAAGCCTATCCCAATAGACATCTCCTGCCAGCCTCCCACCCCCCACCCCAGCTGTTAAAGTCTGCAAAGCGCACTCCGCTTGTCCTCTAAGATGTCACAGACGGAACAGGCTGATCTTCCACATGACATAGGGATGGGAACTGTGGCTGTGAGAAGCCGACAGAGCAACAGGGATGCTCTTTTAGTTTGTTTCCCCTCTGCTCCATCTTCTTCCCACTGTTGCTTACTAAGCATCTATGAGGTGAAAGATGCGGAGGCGACCAGGCTTAAGAAGGCACACATCTCCAGCCTGCTGTGTGAGCTAACTACACCTGTGTGAACATCAGGGTGTAGCTGGCACTAGGAAGGCCATCAGAGGATGGGAACCAACTTTAGGTCAAGGTCACTCCCAGGAAGTGAGTTCAAGCTTTGGGTTCTTAATCTTGGCACTATTGACATTTTGGAACAGACAACCATTTGTTCTTGGGGACCATCCTGTACACTAAGGACTCTTAGCAGCAGTGCCAGCCTCTTCCCACTAGACGCAATAGTAGCTTGGCACCCATTTGTGACAATCAAGGATGGTACTAGATATTGTCAACCATCCCTTGTGAGGTAAAATTACTTCCAACTGAAAACTATTGGGGGAACCCATCAAGTAGAGTATTTGGGTGTGTAGGTCACAATAATTTGTTTTTATTTTTAAGTAGATGTCAAATATTCTCAAGCAGGAGTGACTTTATCTACTCTGAGTTTTGAAAAGTTCATTTAGTCAGCAGAGTGGGGACAGGTTGGCTGGAGTGATGTGATGCCCATTGTGGCCATAGGAGGCGTGATAACGTCAGTCGTCAACTTGACACAACTTGGGATCTCTTGAGGGTCCCAATGAGGACTTACCTACATTGAATTGGCCTGCGGACATTTCTGTGCGGAGCTGTCTTGATAAAGTTAATTGATGTGGGAAGACCTACCTATTGTAGCTGGCTCCATTCCCTACGCAGGGCTCTTGAACTGTGTTAGGGTGGAGAAATGGAGCTGAGCATAATCAGGCAAGAGGAGAGCATGAACACACACACACACACACGCGCGCACTCATTTCTCTCTGCTCTTGACTGTGTGTGTAATGTGACTAGCTGTTTCAAGTTCCTGCCACCCTGATGTCCCTGTTGCGATGGATTGTAACTGGGAAGCTGTGAGCTACAGCAAACTCCCTTTCCATCAAATTGCTTTTTGTCAGGCTATTTCACCTCACTGGATATGAGACTAGGAAGGGAGGCTATTGCAATTGACCACCCCAAACCCATGAAAAGACGGCAGCTAGAGCTGGGTTGTTGACATCGGAAACAGGAGACAAGTAATAAACACTTTCGGAGTGGGATGTCCAGATCACGCTGACGTTTTGACATGGCGACCTCACCCTTTACCTCTCCTTTGCTGCCTGGTACAGTGGAGGCTTTGGCACAGGCGTTACACTTCAAGCCCAGCCACACTCCAAGCTCGCTAGGCGCTCTCATAGGAACTTGTTGGAATTAACATTTGGTTTGTGAAGGTGGGAAAAGTGAGTGCTCCGGAGTTAGGGTTTTCTGTCCTCGATGATGCCTGCTGATGGCGTGTCTCATAAGCACTGATTCCATTATTGAAAATCCAGACACGCAGAGAACACAGCAGAGTGAAAAGAACAAAGGCTAATCTTGGTCGGATGCTGACATGGCACCTTCAACTCTCGAAAGACACTGGAGATGCAAAATCCGGTCATGAAGGCTGAAGAGATGGCTCAGCAGTGCAGAGCGCCAACTCCTCTTTCAGAGGGTCCTTGTTCAATTCCCAGCCTACAAAGTGACAAGTCACAACTGTTACAGCTCCCGTCTCAGGGAATTCAACTCCCTCTTCTGGCCTCCACAGGTGCCCAGATGTACATACTCAACATAAACAAAACAAAACAAAACAATCTAGTCAGCATCCCTACTCGAGCCCATGTAACATTGGGGGGCAGGTAGAAGGATAGTTACAACCTCAAAGAAGAAACAAGAAAGCTTATCAATTTGAACAGCATCTGGGCCATGAGTGGTCAATGGCTCCTGACCATGACCGAAGTTGGACAGTAACTCACAGGCACTGAGGAAAGGACCTGAAGTGGTACATTAAAAGCCTTAAGTGTTAGAGGGAGCTGGATGAACGGCCATAAAAAAAAAAATCTGAGTACTAGGGGCACGAGTAAAAAGCCTGTTTGTTACTCTCTGATTGCATAGAACATGGCTGCCAGCATTTGAAATTGTAGCCCTGTGAGCATGTAATTAAGTGAGAAAAGCTCAGCTGGAAGGCCTGGGACACCAAGTCATTGATGCAGCGTGCGATGATGGTCTTCTGATAGTAAAACTCCGGCTCTGAGTTCTCTGTCTCCAGCTCTCTTTGTATAATTTACATCTAGACCTCCACATTTCAGGAATAAGTAACTGTCCCCTTCAGAATGTTTTTCTGCTGTCTGTGTGAAAAGCCCTGTCAGGTTTGATGGCACTTGCTACTGAGCTGTTCAGTAGAACATTTTCTGTCTTTGTTGTTGTTGTTGTTGTTGTTGTTTTTAATGTTTCAGTTGTTCAAGTCAGGGTTTCTCTGTGTAGCCTTGGCTGTCCTAGACTCAATCTGTAGACCCAGGGCTGGCCCCGAACTCACAGTGATTCGCCTGCCTCTGCCTCCAGAGTGCTGGGATTACAGGTGTACACACCATGCCCAGCTGAGCATTTTCTTAAATGGCAAACACAGGTACCTCATCTCAGCTCCAGCAGGAGCCACCTCCATCTCTGCTGAGGCCCCCAAAGTCTCTTCTGTTTAAAGACACAGCACTACAGACCTGAGTGTGAACACACAACTATGTTCTTTCTCTGGAAAAAGCCCGAGGACACGCTGGGAATGGTGGCTCAGACCTGTAACCCTGCGTTTGGGAGACTGAGACAGGAGGATAGAGAATTCCATGGCAGCCTGAACTACACAATGAGTTTGAGATCAGCCTGGCCTACATAGCAAGACCCTGGCTCAAACCAGAAAACACAAAATCTGGAGACAAGCCTCATCAACTAAACTTCTCTGGCCACTCAGCTGCTGTGTAGTATTGGGAAATGAGAGACCCTAGATGGCAGGCCCCATAGCTCTTTCCAGAATGACCCCTAGACCCCTCACTTGGCACTGGCACAACTACTTTTCTTCTCAACACTTATATGCCCCCCCGCCCCTCCCCCAACACCTTTAACAAGCTCCCGGGGCTCCATGCTGCTTTCTCAGGCTTTCTGTCAGAAGTGTGCCCCTGCTGTTCATGTTTCATGGACTCAAAAGAGGAAGGAGCCTTGTAGCCTGGGGAACCAAATCCCTTGTGAAAGGGCAGGTCAAAGTTCACTTTTCAAGTCTCTGGGAAAGCATTTTACCTTGGCAAAGACACTTAGCATGCTACACTGGCCTGGAAGGGTGCTGCCCCTCCCCCAAAGTGAGCAGTTTCCTCCTTCAGCTCTGCCTGCACAGGCCCATGACATCATAACGACCCTGTGCATGCACCCTGTAATTATATGAGTGGCAGCCAGCCCTTTCAAGAGATGCTTTGCTCCAGTCCTAGAATACTCTTAAAGACGAGTGGCCAGATGGATGCCTTCTTCCCAGAGGAGGGAAACCAAGGCAGACAGCCATGGGGACACTGCAGGTGGAAAACTTGACCTGAAATGAGGACTAAGTCTCTGGAGCCCCCCTCCCCGCCCCCCCTGGCCACCTCTTGACCCTGCATTCTGCCCATTTGGACTTTGTTGCTGCCCTAGCAGGTAGAGGGTTTTCAGGAAGGCTAGTTTCCGCATTCCCAGGCCAGTGAAGGGACCTGTCAGAGTTAGCTAAAGACATTCTCTGGTTTGGGCAATCAAGACATATTTATTTGCCTTGGTTTCTTGGTTTTAGATATTCCATTTGATAGTAAACTTTCTTGTATGAAATGAGTCTTGACATGTAACCCAGGCTGGCCTGGACTTTCACAGTCCACCTGCCTTCACCTCCCAGTTCTGTGATTACAGATGTGTGCTACATCTGGCTCTCAGCCTGCTCTATTTGATCATGCACTTAAATTTATCTTAAATAGCACTTTATTTATGTGTGTGTGTGTGTGTGTGTATGTGTGTTTGCACGTGTGTGCATGAGTGCATGTGTGTGCGTGCGTGCGTGCGTGCGTGCGTGTGTGTGTGTGTGTGTGTGTGTGTGTGTATGTGTGTATAGGTCAGAGGACAACAGGAGTTGGTTCTCTCCTCTACCATGTGGGTCCTGGGGCTTGAACTCAGGTTGTAAGCCTTGGTGGCAAGCATCTTCACTTGTCAACCTCATATTCTAATTTGAGGTTGGAAAAAAAGCCACACTAGCTGGGCATGGTGGCGCACACCTTTAATCCGGAATTCGGGAGGCAGAGACAAGTGGATCACTGTGAGTTCAAGGCCAGACTGGTCTACAAAGTGAGTCCAGGACAGCTAAGGCTACACAGAGAGACCCTGTCTCATAAAAGAAAAAAAAAAGAAAAAAAAAGAAGAAAGAGAAAGAAAGAAAGAAAGAAAGAAAGAAAGAAAGAAAGAAAGAAAAAAGAAAAGAAAAGAAAAGCCACAAAACAATTATTAACACCTGGAATTCTTTGCCCCTTCCTGGTATCTAACTTGAGTTCCTCAAAGCCCTTCCTGGATGACCCACCAGGAAGCAGGAGCCTGTCATCTGGGTGCCTGGGATGATGTGGAACTGGAGTTAGGTCACAGCTTTTAACACCACAATGTGCATTAATACTTGACCTCCTTGGCCCCTCCCTGTAGTCTTTGGCAACTCTGGCCACTAATTCCGCCCTGGTAAAGTCCTCCATCTGCATCTACAAGACACTATCTTGAAGATCCCCAAACCTACAGGTGCTCAAGTCCCATCATACAACCTACAACATCTTCCTGTATATTAAATCACCTTGCTCATTTATGATACCAAATACAGGGGAAATGCTGTGTGGCTAGCTGTCATCCTGGCTGCAGGAGAATAACCATGAGAAGACAATCCTATACAAGTTCAGTACAGTCACACTTCCCCTCATACAGTATTGATCTGAGCTGGTTGGAGTCCGTAGGTGAAGGTGTGGAACCCACCAACATGGAAACTAACAGCACTTGGTTCATGCTTAGAGCCTTTGCACCCAGGCACCTCTTTCTCCGGAATGTTCTTTCTTTGGAGGTCTATGCGCCAGTGCCATAGCCTTTCTGGGCCTTGGCTCAGTCTTTTCATGATTATATTTCTCTAACCTGAAGCCTCCCCACCCCCACCCCCGGCCCCATCTTCATCGTTTCTCTCATGACTTTGTCCACAGCATTTCATGATCACACATACTTTCTGTTCACTGCCTGGCTTTGTTTTGTTTAAGTTTATATTTTTACTTTCAGTTATGTGTGCATACATGTACGTGCCATGTCCATGGTGGCTAGAAAGGATGTCAGATCCCCTGGAGCTTTGCAGGCAGTTTTGAGTGGCCAGATGTGGGTGCTGGGTACCGAATGCAGGATAAGAGCAACGTGTGCTGTCAACCTCTTGACAAACTCTCCAACCTGAGAGCAGAGGTTTGGGTGACCTTATTTGCTGTGCTGTCCCCAAAGTTCAGAACAGTGACAAAACCCTTGGAAGGAGATTATCAAGTATAAACGGACATAGATTTGAGCAAATAACTGCATGCATATTGTCCCTTGCTTAAAGAAGAGGTAGGAAAATTAAACAGGAAAACTGCTGCAGATAAGAGTGATCACTAACACAAACCTAGGGCTTATTCAGTGTCTGTTTTGAAGTGTCCTAGGTACCGAACATGGATTACCTTATCTAATGGCCTTTCACCTTCATTTTTGCAAAGAAGGAAGTTGAGGCTTGGAAAACCGGAGTCACCTTTCAGGGTCATGCAGGGGTCAGGTCCATTTCAGTCTGACGTCAGAGCCAGGACTCTTGATCTTCAGATCGTAGTTTAACCCAAGGCAATTGCCCTCTCTCCATCATCTGCAGCAGGGTCTGCCTCCCTTCTCTTCTGTGAGCCCATCCGTCCTCTGAAAACATCTTGGAAGAGGCCCTCGCCTGAGGAGGTTGTGTGTGGTGGCGATGAGATGGAAAGATTGCTAGAAAGGCTCTTCTTGCCCCGGCTTACCTTTATCTGGACACTTTTTCCCCTCCTGCACTCTGCTGTGTCACTGAACACTGAGCTCTCTCTAAGCGCCAACACCCTGCCATAGGACACCTCGCCTCACAGAGGAGCCTGCCCCCAGGGCCGTGGCCTCGACCACTAGTCCACTCTATAATGCAGTCTGCCCTCACTGAAGGGCCGGGCTTTCCCCTCCCACACCTCTTGAGCTTAGATTTCAGGCTGTGGATTTGAGTGGGAGGATGAAGGAGACAGGTCCAATCCCTTCTATAAAGTGACAGCGAAGTCAAGGGAAATTCCCAGAATCCAGAAGCCGAGGGCCAGGTAGACTGTGAGCAATGGCTGCGGTGCTTGAGTACACGGGTCACTGTGGAAGGAACCGTGGGGAAGGAGACCACTGAGCAACAGTGACTTTTTAAAAGATGGCCACAGGTAGAGGAACTCAGAGAGAGAGAGAGAGAGAGAGAGAGAGGAGTGGCCTCAGGAGCAGCCTTAAGGGAGAGTGGGGTCATGCCTCTTCACCCCACCAGGCTCATGCATTTGAACACTTGGTCCCAAGTTGGTGGCGCTGTCTGGGGAGGATGCGGGACCTTTAGGAGGCAGAGTCTTGCTGGAGGAAGAGGAAGTGCTTCAACGGAAATGGGCTCTGAGGGTGTATGGCCTCACCCTACTGTACCGGTCACTCCCTTTGATTCCTGTATGTATAAAAATGTTCCTGCGGCCATGCCTGTCCTTCCCCAGCCGCCATGGATACACCCCTCTGGAACTGTAGCCAAAAACCAACTTTCTTAAGTTGTTTCTGGTTCTAAAATTCCCTTTCAGGCATTTTGTCACAATGTCAGAAAAATAACTAATATAGAACCGAAAGAGGGGAAAAAAAAAAAAAAAAAAAAGACAAGAGGGGTATCCATGTTCAAATGTTCCCAAGAGATCCAATGGATAAATCTGGCTACTTCCTCCTTCTCTTTCCCCTCTCGCCTCTTTCTCCCTCTCCCTCCCTTGCCCCTCCCCTCTCTTTCTCGCTCTCTCATTTCTTAGTCCTTAGATGAGCAATAATTTCTGAGCATCCGCACCATGCTTGTTAGGGACAGTGCAGCATCCCCTCCGCCCACCCCCGCCTTACATCCAGAAGCTCATATGAAGCCTGCTATGGATTGAATGTCCCTCTCCAAAGTGTCCACTGAAATCTAATTGTCCTTCTGGTTCAGATGTGAGCTGTTGACAGGTGATAAGGACTGAGTGTCCTATCCTCCAGAATAAACTCATGTCATTCCTCATTAAACAAACAAACAAACAAGCAAAACAAACAAACAAACAAAAGGTTGAATACAGTTCCGTTTCCTTTGTCTGGGTGTCTTTGTTTCCCTTTGTCAAACCCTAGCTTAACAAAGGCACTGTTATTTTATCGCTTGTACTAATAGGTAGATAGGTGCTCTTGGGAATACATCAAGGGTGGGGCGAAATTGTGGTGGAGCCTCTGGTTTGTACTGCACAGACAGATAACGACAAAGGTCTTTTGGATGGATGAATAGATCAAGAAGAGCAGCGAACATTGTTCTAGGTGTGGTGGGTGCTGCACGCCCGAGATCCCAGCACTCAGGAGGCCGAGGCAGAAGGATTGACTGCTCAAGGCCAGCCTGGGCTGTATAAAGAGGCCCTGTCTGGAAAGAAATGAACAAAGATAGGACATTTTCTTTTTCTTGGGCTTGGTAATGGGTTATTTCTTCTATCTATTTGCTCATTTGTCCATCCATTCAACATGTATGTGCTAGGCTTGCAGTGAACAGGTCACTGGAAACAAAGCTGAGGAAACACAGATTTTTTTTTCCCCTGTTGTGTTTGATGACTTATCACAGGCTAGGAAGTATTTTATTTACTTCTCACAATGGCTCCTAAGGTAGGTGTTATTTAACTCTGTGTTAGTATTAAGGGAATTGAAGTTCAGAAAAGTTGTATGATGATCCTAAGGGAACTCAGTAGGTGACAAAGAAGTGATTTGTATCTAGGTCACTGGCACTATGGGCCCCCAGGAGACATTTGACAGTCTGCAGAAATTTGGGGTTGTGCCAATGGGAGTAGTGGGGGAGGGGGTAAATACTCCAAAGTAATCTTAGCGTCTTTGTGTTATTTTAGACAGGGTTTGCCATGTGTACAACAGCCTCCTAGAATAGTTATCTAATCCCGATATCAACAGTTCTGAGGTAAGGAGGTCCAGTCTATTAATGTTCATCTCTTTTCATTACACCAAAGGAAGAAGTGGAGCTGAGCAGGGGTCATGACAAAATGACACAGTATGAGAATGATGTGAAAAATATTCTAGAAGGCTAACCTACAAGTGGTGAGAGAGAGGAGTTGGAGAGGGGGAAACTGAAACTACAAAGACCACCCAAACCCTCACTCTCACACTTACTCTAACCCTCACCCAAACCTCACCCTCACCCTAACCTTAACCCTCACCCTCACCCAAACCCTCACCCAAACCCTCACCCTCACTCAAACCCTAACCCTCACCCTCACCCTAACCCTCACCCTCACCCTAACTCTCACCCAAACCCTCACCCTCACCCTAACCCTCACCCTCACTCAAACCCTCACCCCAAACCTCACCCAAACCCTCACCCTCACCCAAACTCTCACCCTCACCCTCACCCAAACCCTCACCCTCACCCAAACCCTCACCCTCACCCTCACCCTCACCCTCACCCTGAGTCACGTCCAGGGGAGAGGCAGGAAGGACTTAGCACACAGGCGGCAGGGATTGAGGAAATGAAGAGAATATAAATGCAAGGGGAAGAACTTGATGACTATGAGCGTGCAGAGGAAGGGAGAGGCAGGGAAAGTGAAGACAAGTCAGGATGACTCCATTTTTCCGAGTTCCTCCTCCTCCTCCTCCCTTCCCACTCACCCTGTATCCCCCTGGGCTCCCCATCTAGCCTTTGGTCTAAGCTCCCACATCCATCAAATGCGACATGGAAAAATCTGTGTTTCCTCTGCTTTGTTCACAGTGTCAAGAATCAGCAACCCCACCCCTGCAGCCACAGACCTTCACACATCTTTTTAATCTTATTTCCCTCTAGTATCCTGTTTATAGGGTCCTTTAAAAACTCGACCAGCGCCCAGGATCGTTCTAAAGACAAACACATGGCTCCGGAGAGAACCTCGGGGGAATTGCAAACAGAGGAAAGAGGAAGGAAACCCTTTGTCTCTGGTTTCTCTGCACTGATTTCCAAAGGGCACTGCCTGTTGACAGGGCACCCCTGGGGCCTTGCAAGTGGCCCCCTTCCTTCCCTGGTCCTTTGCCTGTGCCAGTCCAGTCATCTGTCAGAGATCCAGCACTCTAGTCATGCCTGAGTCTGGGTGGCAGGAGCACGTGTGTTTGATATCCTGCTTGGCTTCCCAGTCCCCTTGCAAATTCTAGTACCTGGGTAGCCTTGCTGGGAGGTCACTGGCATCTCAAGCCATTGGGAAAAATCGGTCAGTAAGAACTCTGTGGGACTGTGGATGTAGCTCAAGAGGTAGAGCGCTTGCTAGCAAGCAAGAAGCCAAAGCCTTGGGTTGGATCCCTGACACCACGTAAACCAAGTGTGCTGACACACACCAGAACTCCAGAACTCTAGAAGCCAAGGCAGTAAGATCAGCAGTTCGAAGTCTTTCTTGGCAACAAAGTGAGTTTGATGCCAGCCTGGGATCCATGAGACCCTGAATAATAATAATAGTAATAATAATAATAATAATAATAATAATAATAATAATAATAATAATA
>OU015742.1:174626429-174636976 GCA_907169655.1 Acomys percivali | reverse complement strand
ATAATAATAATAATAATAATAATAATAATAATAATAATAATAATAATGCAAACCTGAGCCAATTGTTGTCACTAATAGCCTGCCCTGCAGCTGTCACCGTGGCTCTGAACACCCATACAGAGGGAGGCGTGCGCCTCTGAGCCCCCGGCCAGCTCTGCAGCCCCTCCCGTCCATCTCCCCTATCAGCCATTCCTCCTCTTCTCTCCAGCCAGTCTTGCTGTGTTCCTTCCCTCCAGCCCTCATTCCTCACCTCTGCCCTTTCTACTTCTCCTAGTCTTGTTCCTTACATCCAGGAGCATGGAGAAAATACAGCTTCTTCCTTGCTGTCCTCCCCCTGAGAGCTCCTCACGTGTGACTTCCGGTCCCTCTTCAGGCCTCTGGTTCTGCACGCGCCACACACACACACACACATACACACACACACACACACACACACACACACACACACACACACACAAGCACGCATGCTCGAACCCACGGCTCTTGTCTCTACCTGTCCCATGATGTGTTCTTGGTAAAGGATTGGATTTAGTGTTCTGGGAGAGAAAGTACTCCAACCTTCCAACAGCCTGGGTTGGAATCTGGGCCTTCCTCCTTACACGAAGCTGCAGCTACATTTTAAACTCCTTCCTACTCAAGGTTCCTCAGCCTATTCGTTAGCACTAAGCATAGCATCTACCTCGCAGAGCTGAGCACTGTGTGCTACTGAGAGGATTGTGTGAGGGTGGCACACACTAGCCCAGCCCTTGAGAAACTGTGGAAGTTGGTATCTACGTGAAGATAGGTTGGTCTGCTGTATCTCTAAGAACAGCTCTGCTGAAAAAGGCAGAAAAGAAGAAAGGGGGAAAGTCCTGACTTAGAAAGTGGGCAGACCTCGCCATGACGCCATAGTTACTACACTTTCTGGGGAAGAAAAGTATGCAACAACCTGCTGAGGCAGCATCCGTCCTATAGTGGTGGTCTGTGGCCAGGAAAGGCTGAACCACATGGCACAGTTAGTGCTATGGCTGGGACTTCGGGAGGTTGGGGGGGGGTGACAACTCACCAAGGAACACAACTGATTGAGGGAGGGAGTCCTGTGTGGGCAGAGCTGTGGAGCTGTGGGCGGAGCACCAGGCTAGTGACCTAGGGCAGCAGAGAGCTTGTGAGGTTATAGGTCTAGAAGGAACATAGGGAAAATGTACTTCCCTGGCAGTGTGTCTGAGGGTGGCTCAGAGGACCCGTGTGAGGACCGGGAGGTGGAATTGGAACCTATATGAGGGGATGCCTTGCCTTCTTCAGACCTCTCAGAGTTCCAAGCACACACATGGGTCACAGACAGATGTACGCTCAGGCAAAACACTCACACATAAAGTAAAACAAATAAATCTAATTTGAAAAAGAAATAATATCTTAATCCAGCAGGTAAGCTAACTTGTAGGTCCAGGATCTCCTTCCTGGGCTCCTGTCTCAACAGTACGGCCATCTCCAAGGACAGAGTTCTAGACAGTACCCAGGGTCCATGCCCAAGGGTACATGGACACCATTTATTCTGGAGCATCACTCATGTCCCTGGTCCCCAGAGTCACACAGGTGCAAGTTGCCTTGAGCCCCGCTCTCATCAGAGACTCCACTCTGCCTTGGGGACCACACCTTTCATGAAGTGTGGGTTGGAGGAGGTAGCTCCGGGGAATGGCAGCAACCAAGCTGATCTGCAGGAGTGATGGAGGCTGCTGCTTAGAGCAGGAAATGTTACATAACAGCAGAGGCTGGACGAAGCTCTAAGTTTCCTCACCTGGTCTGAGCTCATGTGCAAGGGTGTTGTACTGAGAGGAGAGAGGGTGCCAGAGGCATGCCTGTGCAAAAGCTGCCAAGAAGCAACTCTTAAGGATTATTTTCTGGTACTTTCTATAGCATGACAAGACCAGGTAGAGCAGATGCTAGGAGCCACAGAAAAACTAGGGACTCAAAAGGATGGGCAGATGTGTGACCTAAAGTAGTGGCTATGCCCATGTCCCAATCTAGACCCTTTCTCTGCTCAGGAAGGAAACAGACTCCCACACAACAGGTCAGTCATGTGACCAAGCTGACTGCAGTCCTAGTGACTCAGTAGGAAGAGCGTTGTTGGCAGGGAGCTTGCCCAAGCAATAGCCAAGGCTGGCATGTGCTGGCTGACTAGGTCACAGTTTGCTTTTCCACACTCTATCAGCAACACTGTATATATCTACTCCCCTATCCATTCAGCTTTCAATCTAGCAAAAGAATCCTCAAGTCCCTAGCCAAAAGATACTTTTCATCAGCACAGCCAAAAATTAGTCATTTCATGGCAGGCTGTCAAGGAGGTCCTGTAGTTCAGAGCAAGAGGCCTCAGGGGCTTAAGGAGGACCTACTTACCAGAAGAAAACACTTCAGCATTTTTAACCATCCGCATTTACACACTAGCCATATGGCTGCTTGCTTAGTCTCCACCCTCAATACCTAGTTGCATAAGACCTCTGCATCTTGCCCTAGGCTGGGTATTAAACCCCATCCCATCTCTATCTGTCCCTGATGAAGTTCTTCCCGCATTGAAAGTTGCCTGAGACTCGTAACTGGCAGAAATAGCTATGCCTTGACCAGTGTGTTTTCCAAGGCTTTGTTTATTAATATGGCAATGACTCCTTCACTAATCCAGTCCCAGCTATTTCCTTTCGCCTACCATGTAGGAGCCAAGATGAAGTTTCTAAACGCACACCCTAGTGAGCATTCCTATCTGCATATCTCTGCTGGTGACATTTCTTTTCTCTCCATAGGGTGTCTCTCTTTTCTTACTGTGGCTAACTCAAATCTATTCTTTAAAGACTATGAAACTGCTACTGTCTCCGTGAACATGCCCACCTATTCCTCTGCTAAGAAATGAGCTCTCTCTAGCTAAGTGTAGCGTGGCGGCACAGATCTGCTATCCCAGGACTTCTGGTATGGAAGTAGAATTCCAGGTGGAGCCAGAGAGTGACCCCCTATCTATGCACAAAATAAACAACTCCCCTCTGTTATCTAGCATCCTAACATGTTCTTTTTCTTCCCCTACCCACCCCTTGATTTTTTCTTTTTAAGACAAGGTTTCTTTGTGTAGCTCTGGCTGTCCTGTACTTGCTCTGTAGACCAGACATGCCTCAAACTCAGAGATCCACCTGCCTCTGCTTTCCCAGTACTGGGATTAAAGGTATACGCCATCACCAGCACCTAACAATTTCTGTTAAGCTATAATATGACAGGCTTTTATCATCATCACCACTATCACCATCACTACCACAATCACCACCATCACCACCACCACCACCACTACCACCACCACCGCCGCCACCGCTGCCACCACCACCACCACCATCACCACTACCACCACCACGATAACTACCACCAATAACACCACCACCACCATCAGCACAACCACCATCATGACTGTTCTTCCCTCCTCTTCTTTATCTTCATCATCACTTCCTGCTACTTTACTAAGCACCTGCTCTGCTGTGAGAATATCCTAAGCCTTATAATCGTCTTTGCTTTTCTAGCTTGAGAAATAATTGTTTGTGCATGTTTCCTTTCTTTTCAGGTTGCAATAATAAAGCCAAATAGAATCTGGAATCTAGTCTTGAGTTAGTATAGCGGTTTCATTATTTCATTATCATCCATAGAACTTTGGGTAAATCAGTCTGAGAATCAACCCCCTCGCCGGCAAAACACCGATTCTAATACCTGACATGGGACAGTTGTGTTACATTAAATAATAATGGCCATCATTTATTGAATGCATATTACATGCTGGGCAGTACTTCAAATATCTTTTCTCCATTATCTTATTGAATAATTTAAATCCCCGAAACAACGCTATGAGGTACTTAGGGCAGAGAAGCCAGTAAATGAGAGAGCCAGAAGAATAAAAATCTTTGACTTTAGAATCGGTACTTTTAATAACCCTGACCAATAGCTGCCTCAATAGCACGGGCCACGCCCAACAGGGGCTGTGAACTATTTGTACAATATTAGCCAGGTACCTGGAGAGATGCTATAAGCAGCAGAGGCTATTCTTACTACTGTTTTTATTACTGAGGGCCATAGTCTGTCCAGCACTTCTTTCCTCCCCCACGGCACCTCACCATAGTAATAGCTTGCAGTAGTCACGCCTTTTCCCCATGCTATCCTGAGCGAAGTCTCTAGCAAGGGAACACACGAACGATTGAATTAATGAGTGAATGCGAAGAGAGGCAGGAAAAATCCTTCAACAATGGGTGAAGATGATCAGAAATGAGGATTGTCAGTTAGGCTAGAGGATGAAGGGGTGGAGGGGAGGCCCCAGGGACCTGGCTTATACTCCGCATTCAGCAGTATTTTCATTAATGACTCCAATGAGGGAGGATAGAGTGCGCTAATTGAATTGGTGAAGGCTGGGAGGTGAAACAGAAGCTGAGCGCTTAGGAGGCAGGCTGGAGTGTGCAGACAGTCCTTGACAAATTAGAGAAATAAACAGAGTCAATAGATAGAGCTTCAGGAACTGCAGCCCGTAAGTGGTTCCCAGGGAGCAGCTGCCGCGAACGGATCTGCCCAGAGAAAACTTCGACCCACTTTTCTTTTAGCTTCACCTGGCTGGGTTACATTGTTGGACCAGGCCTGGGAGGTACAGTGTCGTTGTTGAGGGTCAAGGTTTGGATCTAGGAATTGTATGGATAAGCCCCACTTAAAAGGCTCATTGAGCCAGTGGCACACTGATGTAATTCCAGCACTCAGGGAGGCAGGGAGGCAGAGGCAGGCAAATCTCTATGAGTTTGAGGCCAGCCTGGTCTAAAAAGTGAGTCCAGGACGGCCAAGGCTACACAGGGAAATCCTGTCTCAAAAACAAACAAAACAAACCAAAACAAAAAACCAAGGGGAAAAAAAAAAGGTTAAGTGACCCCTCTCCTTACCCGCCCCTCCTCTCCCTTTACCTGTTTGTTTACCTTGTCACTATGGAGATTCCTGAATTTGTTTCCCCTACAACTTACACTCAGTGCAAATTTGCACTTACTCCGTGATGCCTCATTCTGACCTTCAGAGCAGTGCTAGCCTCTCTCTGCTTCCTGGACACCCTTAGCTTTATCTTCCCTGCTGCTTTGAATATTAGCCTGACCTCATTTTCCTTAGGAAAATGTCCTGTGTGGGAAAAGTGGAAGTGAGACAGTACATCCATCAGGCGGAGGATCCTCACACATCCTTACCAGACCTGGAAAAGAAAGGTCCCAGTGAAATGACAACCACGGAAATGAGTAAGTCCCAGCTCCATGCTGTCTGGCCTTAGGGCAGTACCTCAGCAGCCCAAGCTACACTCCTTTGGCTACAAGTATTTGAAAGCTACTCGATTTGTCTTAGCCAGAGTGTTTAGGGCTGGGGCTGTAGCTCAGTGATAAAACACACACAGAGCACGTATGAGGTTTGGGAGTGGTCTCTAGCGTGCAGGAGAGAATCAAAATCACAGTGGAACATTCCATTGGAAAAATAAGAGATGGCCAAATAAAACCTGGGACTTGGCTACTCAGCTGGGCCTTAAGGGATGTGACCTGGGGTAGGTGCACTGCTATGAACCACAGGTGTGTTGTCTTCTCTGATATTGGGAAGCGATGGCTCTCGTCGCCCCCAACTGGAGAAGCTGTTAGCCTGTGGCACCCTCAGCTAGACACTGGGGGCTCCAGGATTACCTTGTAAAGGGCCTTGTGGAGAGGACACAGGTCTATTTTCTGATCTGCCTTTCAAGAAAGAAGACCAGATCCACTAGGTCCAACTTTTTTTTTGCCTTGGCCGGATCAGTAAGAAGTGACCTGTTGAGTGGAGAGCGGGGTATCCCAAGAACCCACCTGTATGCGTTGTGGGAGATATCCTCAAAGAAGTGAACACAGACACTTGAACATGGCCTTCGGTTCACACGATCATGTAAAAACAGGATAATGTGGGGACTGGGGGATGGCTCAGTGGGGAAAGTGTTCATTGTCCAAGCACATGGAATTGAGTTCAGATCCCAGGACCTGCAAATAAACCTGGGTGAGATGGCTCCCTGTAACTCCAAGTCTGGGGAGCAGAGATAGGCAGAACCCAGAGACTCACCAACCAGCCAGCCAGTGAGAGACCCTGCCTCAAAAAGATAGGCGGAGAATAAACTATTGAGGAAGCCCTCCCAATGTGACCTCTTGGGGGGTGCCCCCGCACATGTATGTACCACACATATACACATTATCTAGCTCATAATGAGTAAATAAAAACTTTACCTGAAGTATAGAGGCTGATATGTAGCAAGTACAGGCACTTGTTGAAAGATTGCTGGACCCCAGTTCCCATCTAAGAGCAGGGCAGGACTGCTGAGTCGTAGGCGTAACTGCCCAAATGGCTTTTCGTTTATTCTTGCTTTGTTGAGTACCTCTCTACTAGCCACATACTGTCCTGGTGCTAGAGACATGAGGCAAGGGAATGCTGGTGTTCTAATGGGAAAGAAAGACCAAAAAAAAAAAGTAAATTAAAAAGTAAAATGTGTGTTCCCAGAAAGTGACGAGGAGAAGAAATAAAATGGGAAAGAGGCATATAAACTGTCCAGCCAGGTGGGTAAATTTTAATGTTTTCACTGTAGTAGCCAGGGAGGCTCCCCCTCTCCCCCCCCCCCCCCTCCTCTCGTGTCCCCACCCCAAGTCAGTCTTTTGCTTTTCCTATCCCCTAGTAAACTTCTTGACTTAGATCTATCGCATGGTGTGAGCTCTTAGCAGACCCACCAGAGGTACTTTCTGCCTCCTGATCCTAACAGACACCAGCTGAATCGAGCATTAATAGGTTACCTTTGGAATCAATGTCAGGTGTTACAGACAGAAGTCTAGTTAGAGGGCATTACTACAGATCTAGAATTCAGATCTTGGTCCAAGGTAGTGAGTGATATTAGGAGTCAAAAAAGTTGTCAATTCTCGATAAAATTTGAAAGTCAAACTGATAGAATTTGCTGTCGCCTGCTCCAGCCTGTTCACAGTGACATCAATTTTGACTCCAGGGCCCCAGACACAACTTAACATTTCCAAAGTATACCTTTGTCCATGTGCTCAGGGGCCACATAGTTTCTATGCAGAGGACTGCTTAGATTCATGGCCTTGGCTTCTGAGGTCAGGTCAGGAGGCTCCCTGGCCAGGTCTGCAAAGAACAGACAGCAGGGATGTGGCTGCAGGTCCCATGGGACAGACCTAGATAGCGAAGCCAGTCACTTCTGTCCATCCTTAGTGTACAGGACAGCACAGGGGTCCCCAGGACAGAGCTGCCAAGCTGAGAAGTAAGCTTCTGACCCAGAAGAAGGCACTGAACTTGGATTCCAAGCCCTGCCCTCAGGGCCCTCAGTGAGCTTAAAAGGGAGTCACACGTGGGCACATGACAGCCAGCCCTAATCAGTTGGCACTGTGGTTTTCTCTGCCCAGAAATGAACTTCTCTATCTCAGACCTGAGTTATAATTTACACAGGTTCCCCTGTGTTGACTAAAGGAACTTGGTAGGAGCCAGGCATCCCTTGAGGGCCATTGACCGTTTGCTCTGAAATGCCTGGGAGATCATAATGGCCTGCAGGAGATAAGATAGGATAATGGGCTGCGTGTGGGTCTCAACAGCTGCCCTTGCTTCTGTAAAAATTGTTTCTTGCTGTGGGAAAGGATGAAATGGTCTTTTTATTGTGATATAACAGGAAAGTGAGAAACAACGAAGGGAAGCAACACACTTTTCATGCTCAGCCGTGGATTCCATGGACAGTTACAATACACACCGTTCTGGTGTCTTGCCTTTAAAGCACCACCTTAGCCTCCATTTTGCATAGCATGCTATTTGGTTGTTGTCTTTCTGCTAGCTGTAAGAATAAATTCCTTTAATCTACATTTGAATTGAGCTTGAGTCTTGGTTTCTCCTAGTGGGATCCATTGCCACAACCTGTGAACTCTTCAAAACCTTCCCACTCCTGTGTTTTATTCTCTGGAACATTTGCTTCTCTGGGTTCCAGATCCTTCCGGCGCCTCGTTCTTTTAATTCTATTTATCTAGAAAGATGGGTGACTTGCATGTCGCTGAGGTGACATGATGACAGATGAGATGCTTTTCAGCTAGACTACTAGCCAAGGCTTGAGAATCCATCACTCTTCTGTCATCAGGCCTAACTTCTGAGCCTGAACAAAGATTCTGATCTTAGTGGTGGGGAGGAGGGACTCAGAGGAGGTAATGCCTGAAGGTGACACCTACGGCCTTCGGTGTCTGTGTCCCACTTGGCTTTACTCTCACGTTTCTTACAAACTGTCTTTCTCTGTCAGCTGAAGGGCTATATGAGTGACAAAGGGAAAGGTGACACTTTCATTTGGGAGGAAGTGAACATGTCCGTTTTGGGGGCGTTAGCAGGTCCCCTCACTTGCACATTTTGGACTCTCAAGCAAGTGGAAGGAAGAACCTGTTGCGAAGCCATTTGAGCTCTCTGAGCTGTGGACTATTTTCTGTGGTGACACAGAGTCCAGGAGCTGCTCCCTGCAAGTCAAAGATAGGATAGCTCCCACCTAGAACCGTGGCTCGTAAGGCCATTTGTTCTGAGTGACCCATGCACAAGAGACACTTATATTCTGGCTACTCTTCCTGGGGCCATCAGAGAAAGCATCATGCACTATGTATTGCTTTTGTTCTAATTTTTCTCAACTGAGACTCAGTGAGCAAAGTATGTCAGAGTTATAGCTCCAAATTAGAATGCACTTGGGGACTTTGCTTTTGGGTACAAACGTGGTGATGCTTAGACGGTATGAGATGGATAAAATACACAGACAGAGAGAGCAGTGGGGCTGTGGAAGGCTCGGCTCTCTTAGGGCCACATAAGACACAATACCCTCAGCTTAAGCGTCAGACAGGTGATTTATAAAAACAGTTTTAGCTATTCAGCTTCTTGCTCTTCAACTTTATTACAAATGCTTATTCCTGGGGCTGGAGAGATGGCTCAGCAGTTAAGAGCACTGGCTGCTCTTCCAAAGGACCTAGGTTTGAGTCCCCACATTCACTTGGCAGCTCACAACTGTCTGTAACTCCATTCTTAGGGCACCAGACCCACATGTTGTATACAGACATACATGCAATCAAAACAACCATCCACTTAAAAATAAATAAATCATTTTTTGTTTTGTTTTGTTTTTTTTAATTATATTTCTTTTTTACATATACATTTATATTATTACACATAAATAAAATAAACTACATCCAGCAGGAAGAACCATGAAACAAGCAGGAATTATATAAATGTTACATTCATAGACATTTGGCTATTTGTATTTGGCAAACTTGAAGAAAACATCTTTCCTGTCTTGGTGAGTCTCAGATTCTGAATGAAAATCAATATCTATCATATCTCATCTCTATTAACTTAAAAAAACTACCTTGACCTAAAAATATCTTAACCCCTAAACAACTAAGCTTAATTGTAAGACTAAACTATCTGGTCTTCAACCCCATCAGAGACTTGAGAAGGAACAAAACTTAATTACCTGAGTGAACCAAAAGTGCAGGTTAGCAGTTTCCAAAATGAAAAAAAAAAAAAATGACCAAGACAGTTTACTGCCTGAACAGTCACCTAACACTCTCTATAAACGTTGGAGCATCATCTTCAGCCTTCTGGCCCAATATATCTGACAGACATATTTGCGAGGCAAGAACTATTGAGGACCTGCTTACCTTGTCTTGATAGAGTTTGGCCGCTGACTCTGCCTGCATCCAAGCTTGCTCGTTTTTAGGCAGAATTCCATCTGTGGCAGAAATCAGGACAGTTTTCCCAGTGGCTGGTTTGCCATATTTGAAGCCATCTCCATAAGAAGATTCTTTGTTGCTCATCATCTTCTTTGAGGTAGGCTGGGTGGATAAATAAATCTTTAAAAACTAAATTCTTAAACCGGGCGTGGTGGCGCATGCCTTTAATCCCAGCACTCGGGAGGCAGAGGCAGAAGCAGGCGGATTGATGTGAGTTTGAGGCCACCCTGGTCTACAAAGTGAGTCTGAGACAGCCAAGGCTACATAGATTAAACCCTATCTCGAAAAAACAAAAAACAGAAAACAAAAATAAACTAAATTCTTACTCCCGACTGATGAGAGCCTGATGGGTTATTATTGACTTATTATCAACGATGCAAGAGTAAGCAAGACAGAGCCGGGCGTGGTGGTGCACGCCTGTAATCCCAGCACTCGGGAGGCAGAGGCAGGCGGATCGCTGTGAGTTCGAGGCCAGCCTGGTCTACAAAGTGAGTCCAGGACAGCCAAGGCTAACACAGAGAGACCTTGTCTCAAAAAAAAAAAAAAAAAAAAAAAGAGTAAGCAAGACACATGCGACCTCGCCTTTGCGGGGATGAAAACATGTACTAACAACTGCGTACTCAACATGTCACTGGATAGCTGGAGAGTACTTTAAAGAATCCTAGGTTGTATCCAGGTCATTTATTAAATGTTCTGTAGATAAGAACCTCTGTTTTTTCTAGCACTGAAGCTATACTGTGTGTGTGTGTGTGTGTGTGTGTGTGTGTGTGTGTGTGTGTGTGT
>OU015742.1:174599644-174621137 GCA_907169655.1 Acomys percivali | reverse complement strand
TTTCTTTCTTTCTTTCTTTCTTTCTTTCTTTCTTTCTTTCTTTCTTTCTTTCTTTCTTTATGCTTACTGCATAATTCTAATACTTTAATAGATTTAGAATTCTCATCCATCTTTAGACAAAATGAAAACAAAGGTAGCCTGCTACAAGCTTAGAGTCCAAGCCAAATGTGGCAGGTCCGAGTTTCCGTTCCCTGTCACAGGACACCTGCATCTCTAAGTCTGCCTGCCTTTCAAAGAGCTGCAGTTTCTATACTGTGAATACATGCAATCAAAAAGTAAACATTGAAGGAGCATTTCCACAAGGCGACCTTTACTAGAGTGCTTCCGGAAGGGTTGAGAGAACCAAGATGTCCCCAGTCTTCTCCTCTCCCCCTCCTGTGCTCAGCCTGAACCCCAAACCCCAGTGATTTGCGATTGGGACCTGACAGGAAGGAACGAGGTATTTTATAGGGTTTCATGGTCCCAGCAGCTTCTAAATCCAGGAAAATCCTTTTTCCTTACAAGCTGCCAGACTCTATTTAGAACTTAGCAAAACAAACAGTGAAACAAAGGGTAAGCTTAAACAATAGCTTTAGCTCAGGATTCCTCCTGGAGGGAATCTTGGAAACCTGGGGAGGTGGGGGACTCCCCTGTGAGTGACTGGTGAGTGCTCCCTTCTCTCCCTGGGGACCACCTTCCACCTCCACTGAGGGTGATCTTCCCTCAGAGAGGTATGGCTCTCAGACCCTGTCCTGAGCCTTGTCCTGTCCCAGTGCCCATCCCACTGCCGGGATCTTGTGCCCTAAGTCTCTTGTCCATATGCTGTCTCTCAGGATAGCGCATCCTGAAATACGACCATAAGTGAGCAGACTATGGCACCCCAGAACACGGAGCCCTGCCAAACCGGTTATTAGATGGTTATTTTGAGAAACCACAGACACAAGGTATCTTTGAGAAGTTGTCTTCAAAGATTTTTGCGTCTAGGGCTGGTAAAAGCCTTGCCAACAGGTCTAGCACACCTGGTATGATCCCGAACCCATGTGGCAGAAGGAGAGAATTAACCTCCAAAAGTTGTTTTCTGACCCTCCTACCCCACAGCCCTACACACAATGAAGTAAAATTTTTCTAAAAAAGCAAACAAAAAAACAAAAACGATTTTTGCTTCTAAGATATTAGTTAAAACTGTGTGTTGGGGGCTGGAGAGATGGCTCAGTGGTTAATAGCACTTGTCACTCTTCCAGAGAACCTGAGTTCAATTCCCAGCACCCGAAATTGGCAACTCATGACTGCCTGTAACCCCAACTACAGAGGGGTCTGATGTTCTCTTCTGGCCTCCATAGGCACTGCACTTGTATGTACAAACCCACAAACATACACAACACACACACACACACACACACACACACACACACCTGTGCACATACACACATTGTTTTTTTTTTTAAAGGGCCATGTGTGGTTTTTAGTCTCAGCACTTAAGAGATAAAGGTAGGTGGAGCTCTGTGAATTTGAGGCCACCTGGTCTACATAGAGAGACTTTGTCTCAAAAATGATTTTATGGATCACTAAAGGGATGTTCCTAGATAGCATTAATCACCTGAGAGACTCTTACACCACAAGGCAATGTTTTTTACACCAACTTTCTTCCCCTCATCCTTTCAGTTAGTCCCCACAGCCACTAATCTCCACTCCTTCTGTAGTCCAGACTCTCTCTCCTGGAGTCTCATATTTTTCTGGGACTTTTGAGCATAATTAAAATGAGCTCTCTCCTGTCAGCTAATTCGCTTTTTGTCACTTTAATTCCTAGCTCAGCCAAAGAACTGAAAAGAGCAGAAGAAAGCCATTTTCCATCCTCTATAAATGAATCCACATAGATCTGGGGCCTGTTTATCAGGGAGGGTTAGCTTCCTGTGTCTCCTCCTCTGGCTGGGATTTCTTCGCTAAGCTGCAGGCTGTGGTTAAGTACCCGTGGGCTCCTTGTGGACAGAAAGAACTATTACCAAATCTGAAAGTGGCACAGAGTGGAGGGCATCAACAGCAAGGCTAGGCATGGCTTGGAGAAATGAAGCCAAATGCTTCCGACAGATCGTGAAGGACTGAAATCAGAGTGTGATTTACCAGGAACGAAATGGTGAACTCAGGTCTAGTGCCATGTCACTCTGCTCACAGGGATTTCTATGCTTGGAAAGGCATAAGTGGTTCCTCTCTGGAAGGCAGTGGGAGGACTTCCCAGGATAAGGATGATGCTCTACTGGTCTATTGGTGCTGGATGGAATCCCTTTACACATAGAGCTGAGCATTACGGAGTACTGTAGTCTTCCTTGTTTTCAGGGGCATCTTTCAAGATGCTGAGAGATGCCTGGCTTTGAAGTCAGTGCTGAACTCTGTTTATCCCAAGACACACGTGATTGTAATAAGGTCTAATTTACAGATTAGGCAAAGTAAGATATTTTCAACAATAGCCAATAACAACTATCATAACCAGTAATAAATTTACTATAACAATGAAAGTTACATACATTTTTCTCTCTCTGTCCCTTTCAAGATCTCATATTGTACTTTGAACTTTTCACCTAAAGGACACATTGTTAGCTCTCTGGTCCCCTGCCTTGGGCCATTTTTATGTATGATAACGGACACTTAAACACAAGCACTGATATACCGTGACAGCTGATCTGATAACTGAGATAGCTACTATTGGGTGGGTGACATATACAGTGTGAATATATTGGATAAGGATGCCTCAAGCCCTGTGTAGGTTGGTACAGGGTGGTGTGAGATTTTACCATGCTTCTTGGGTCAGTGCACCATTTAGAACTTACAGTTTTTATCAAGAACTTTTCCATTTAATATTCTCAGACACAGTGGCCACAGGTAGCCAAAATAACACTAGGCAAAAGCATGGGTGGTGGTAGCAGATACTGGACATACAATTACAACTTAGTAATTAAAAGTCGGTAATATAAATGCAAGATAGGGCTATGAGCACACCAGGAACTAAGTGTAACGTGGTTGGATCATAAAGCCAGGCATGTAAGCAGTCTGAATGTCAGGATGATAAAAGTCTCTTTCCTCTTGAGTCTGCTGCATTTTAAGAGGGACAATAAAACACTGAAAAATAAGGCTTAGAGTTGGAAAATCTGTCACATGAAGAAGAGCTGAAGAGGCCAAGGATATACAGTCTAGGAAAATAGAAGACTTAGAGAGCTCAGAGGCTGTCTTTAACTATTCACTGTGATGCCATAGTGAGGCACTTGCTCTGAGCAGGGCAAAGGCAGGCTGTGAGTGGACACTCCTGAGGATGCCTGCCAGGTGTAGGAGGGTGTGATCCATCAGTGGCAGCGAAATGATCATGTCAGAGTTAGGAACCAGGAATCAGCCAGTGGCATACAGAGTCCCTTGTGGAAGTAGCTGTTTCCCAGGGGTCTGTTGTGGGCCAGACTCTCTGCTGAAGCTGGGAGACAGAATAATGACAGTGCTATTGTTTATAATTAGCTAATTCTAAAGCCAATTCTACTCTCTACATGATGTATCACATTTATTATCACATGCAATCCTCACAGAGATTCTATGAGAATGGAATTATGATTACACCCCCCCTTTTAGTTGAGATATACACATGGTAAAGTTATAAAGGCTGTGTGGGGTCAACACTGAGCCAATAGAGGAGGCTCATGGACCAGGGCCTCTTCCCCCCAACAGCAGTCTTGGCTCTGCCTTGCCTCAGTGAAAACCCTCGGAGTGCCTGGCCATGATAGTTGTGGGAACTCCATGAAGAGTCAGGATTAAAACCACCAAAAAGGTCCCTGTAATCTGGTGATGGCTCCATCTCCACAGAATCTTCCTTGAAGAACTACAGCTGTGCGGTCTGATAGGGCAGCTGCTAGCCATATGCAACAGGAAGCATTTGCACTGGGGCTGGTTTAAATGGGATGCACTATTACGTGTAAATTACACACTACATCACAAAAAGAAGAGAGGAGAGAGAGAGAGAGAGGGAGGGAGGGAGAGAGAGAATATGAAGGCTGGAGAGATGGTTTGATTAAGAGTGAGTGCTGCTCTGCTCTTATAGAGGACCTGAGCTCAGCTCCCAGCGGAGTGTTAGGTAGCTCACAACCACCTGTAACTTCAGTTCAACAGGATCTGAC
Source organism: Acomys percivali (assembly GCA_907169655.1). Taxonomy (NCBI): domain Eukaryota; kingdom Metazoa; phylum Chordata; class Mammalia; order Rodentia; family Muridae; genus Acomys; species Acomys percivali. The sequence goes on along the minus strand of OU015742.1, from coordinate 174,617,010 downwards.
ACCAACAGTCAAGAGCTCAGACTCACGCAGACACAAAATTAGAAAAAAAAAATTAAAGAAAGGAACATTAAATAATATATATGTCTTTTTTGTTTTTGTTTTTGTTTTGTTTTGTTTTTTGAGACAGGGTTTCTCTGTGTAGCCTTGACTGTCCTGGACTCACTTTGTAGTCCAGGCTGGCCTTGAACTCACAGCGATCCGCCTGCCTCTGCCTCCCAAGTGCTGGGATTAAAGGCATGCGCCACCACGCCCGGCTTAATATATATGTCTTAATACTTACTGTTTAATGAAACAGTAACATTTTGGATCTATTGGGCTAGCTAACCTATCTTAGCAGTCTTATCAAGAGAAACCCTACTGTTTTACATGATGGTGCACACCTTTAATCTTAGCGCCTGGGAGGTAGAAGAAGGCGGATCTCTGTAACTTCAAGAGCCACCCTGGTCTACACAGCAAATTCCAGGCCAGCAGGAAAACAACAAAAATAGGATGCACCCACTGGAAGCACACAGTTCCATGGTTAGTTAGTATGCTTGCCAAGGGGCATATCTGTTAACAGAGTCAGTTGCAGGATGGTTTTATTACTTCAACAAAAATCCCCGCACTCCTCAAACCCCAGTTCTGCTCCCTTAACTCTGGGCTCTAAGCCATTGCCAAACTCCTTTTGTCTCTGTCATTTGCCTATTGTGGGAATGTCATGTAAGTCGGGAGCCATGTGACATGGTGTGCATTGCGGGGCCAGGCTCTTCATTCAGCATCTTGTGATGGTCATTCAGTAGTGTCTCTGAGTCATGTGTGACTTAATCATATCATATTGATCATTGGTAACTTTATGGACATTTGGGTAGTTTTCCATTTTTTGGCTACTATAAATAATGTTGCTATGGGCATTTGTGTGTGGACTTCTTCGGTGGCATATGCGTTCAGGTGTCTTGAATACGAAGTCAAGGAGGAATTTCTGGGTGCTACAGTTTTCACGCTGCAGCAGGTTGAACAAGAATAGTCCCATAGGCTGAAATGTGTGGTTCACCCCCTGCCCCCCCACTCCCCCCCCCCCCCCCCCCCCCGTGAGATTGTTTAAGAAGGATTAGGAGGTGTGGCCTTCTTGGAGGAGGTGAGTTATTGGGGGGTGGGCTCTGAGGTTTCCAAAGCCCAAGCCAGGCCCATTCTCTCTCTGTCTGCAACTTTTAGGTCAGACGTGAGCTCTTAGCTACTGCTCCAGCGCCATGCTCGCCTGCCTGCGTCCACTCTCCGTGCCATGGCGGCCATGGACTAACCCTCTGAAACTATAAGCGAGCACCAAATTAAATGCTTTATTTTGTAAGTTGTATTGGTCATGGTGTCTCCCAAGAATACATTCCAAGACATATGGAAAGTGTCCTCCACGAGCTCCTGTTTTGAACTTCAGGTTTTGCTAATCCTCTGATTACGTGCAGATGTCCTGCCAGTAATCACCCGAGGGACTTAATTAGACATGACTCAGGGTCGCCTGTGATTGCTCAACCCTTACCCCTACAAAGTTAATAGACATGGCTTTATTTGAACCCAGACTTGAGAAACTGTGAAAAGGTGGGAAGACAGCTTGTGGTAACTGGCTCACGTCTTTGGGGGGGGAGGGGGGCGTGGTTTGAATGAAAATTGCCTTCATAGGCCCAATAGGGAGTGGCACTACCAGGAGGTGTGGCCTTGGTGGAGGAAATGCGTCACTGAGGGTGGGCTTTGGGGTTTCACAAACTCAAGCCAGGCCCCGCATCTCTCTGTCTTCCTGCTGCCTACTGACCCGGATGTGGTACTCTCAGCTACTTCACGAGCGTCATGTCTGCCTGCATGCCGCCATGTTTCTCACCATGATGCTAATAGACTAAATCTCTGAATCTGTAAGCCAGCCCCAGTCAAATGTTTTCCTTTACAAGAGCTGCTGTGGGCATGGCCGCTCTTTACAGCAATAGAAACCCTAAGTAAGACAGGGGGCATGGGGGACTGCAGAACCATTTGAATGTGGAGCCTAGCGGGCAGGTACAAAGGATAGAAGTGGGCTTGGAGGGTGCTAGGTTGGTCTAGCTCTCTGCTTCCTTATCTTCTGAGATGTAGTAATGCATCCCCAAAGCTCCTAGTACCATGGACCGGAGCCAGCCCTACCGCCATGTCTTTCTTATCCTGATGGACTGACTGTACCCACTAAACTGGGGGTCAAAGTACACCCGTCCTCCCTGGAGTTGCTTCTGACAGGTATTTGCACACTGTGACGAGAAAAGTAAATGAAGTCTGGCTGTGGTAGAGCACACAGAGGCAGGTGGATCTCTGAGTTCAAGGCCAGCCTGGTCTACAGAGCAAATTCCAGCACAGCCAGGACCACACAGTGAAACCTTGTCTTGGAAAACAAAAACAAAAACAACAACAACAAACCCAAACCAAAACAACAACAAAAAGCAAAAACACAAAAGTAAACGAATGCAACTGTAGTGCCTTTTGTTAATTGTCTGATGACCTAATCCTAAGGGCAAAAAGTGGTAGCTCGTTGTGGTTTTGTTGTTGTTTTGGTTTGGCTTGGTTTGGTTTCTCTGTGTAGCCTTGGCTGTCCTGGACTCGCTCTGCAGACCAGGTTGGCCTCGAACTCACAGCGGTCCGCCTGCCTCTGCCTCCCGAGTGCTGGGATTAAAGGTGTGCGCCACCACGCCTGGCCCCCTTATCCCTTTTTAAATGAGGTTGTCTTTCATTGTCAACTTGTCATAGTTCTTTATACATTCCAGATTCAGGTCCTTTGTTAGACACATTAATTGCAGGATCCCCCACTTCTGTGGTCCCTTACTTCTGGGAAGTGTCCTTTGAAGTCCAATTTAAATTTTCCGTGAAGTCCAGTTTGTCATTTTTCTTTTGTTGCTTGTGTTTCAGAGCCATCATCTAACTATGGTCACAAAGAATTTTGTAATTCTGGCGCTTGCATCCAAGACAGGAATCCTTGTTGGGCGGATTTCTGTACGTAGTATGAGGCAGAAAGTCCTGCACCATTACCTGGCACAGCACCATTTGTTGAGATGACTCCGCATCCCCCCACACACGCCCCACTTTCTCGATTGTCTTGGAACCCTTGTAGAAAATCAATTTGCCGTAAAAGTCAGGGCTTATTTTTGGACTCTCATTTCTCTTCTGTTGATCTATTGCTCTATTGTTGCTGTGGCTGTTATCCTCACACTGTCCTCACTACTACAGCCTTATGGTAAGTTTTGAAAGCAGGAGATGTGGGTCCTTTATTCCTTTTAGTAATATTTACCTTTATTTAAGAAACTCTGTGTGTGTGTGATGTGTACAGATGTCTTTGCAAGCCGGAAGGGAGTATCAGCTCTCTTGGAACTGAAATGAACTCTGGTGCCCCATATTTGACCACCTCCCCTTGGTGGGGAGGCCTGATTGCACTCAAAGAAAGAATAAGCAGGCTGCCAAGATGAGACTTGATAGCCTATGACCATATAGTGGGGGAGGAGGTCCCCCTCGGTCTTAGGCCTAGGGGAGGGGAATAGGGTGAAAGCAGGAGGGAGGGAGGAACAGGAGGATACAAGTGATGGGACAATAATTGAGTTGTAATCTGAATAAATTAATTAAATAAATTTTTTAAAAATGTAAAAAACAAAACAAAACCATAGCTGGTTGTAAGCCACACTTGGGTCCCCAGGAAGAACAGTGAATGCTCGTAACCACTGAGTTATCTCCTCAGTCCCTGCTGTTCTGTTTTTGGTTTTGTTTTTAGATCAGTTGTTCTAGATTCCTTGACCCTGTATGTGAACTTTAGGATCATTTTGTCAATCATAGAAACAGTGTTGGATCTTCAGGCCAGCCTGGGAAGCACTGTGATCAAAATGTTTGTACTGCTTACAAAATGAAGTCTTCCATTTCCTCAACATGAGATGTGTTTCCGCTTATCTAGCCACCTTCTAACTTCTTCCAACCATGTTTGATAGTGTTTGGAGCATCCATTCTGTACTTCTTTTGCTAAATTTACAACTGAGTGTTTTTAGCTGTCTTCTTAGTCTTCGTTTTTAATTTATGAATGGAATCTATCGTTAGGGGTTCTTTACTTGCTTTCCTTTTACCTTTTGATTTAGAGCCTTGGAAACATAGATGGTGCGCATTGTCTTTCTAACACACAGTACTACTCTAGACTGAATAAAGAGCCTGAGATGAGCCAACAGTGTCCTGTTCCATGCAAGGTGCTCATGACACTGTATGAAGCCTGGCATATGATGTCCCTCTCAAGGAAATCATGTCTTTCAAAACTTTTGTGTGGGTGTGGTGTCTGTGTATGTATTCATGTGTACATGTGTGTATATGTGCATGTGGAGGCCAGAGGTCAATATTGGGTGTCTTCTCCTATCATTTTCCCCTTTAGTTTTTTTTTGGGGGGGGAGGGGGGTGGGCTAGGCTGTCTCGCTGAACCAGGACTTCACTGATTTAGCTAGACCAACTGGCCAGTAAGGCAGGGATTACCCTCTTGTCTCCCCCTCTGCGGGCCTGAGAGTTCAGATGTGCATCATAGATGTGCTGAGGAGTCAAGCTCTTGTCCCAGAACCCAGTCAGCACTTTTGCTGGCTGAGCCATCTTCCCAGCTGTGGTAAACACTAGTCCTGTATTCCTAACCACAGTCAAAGGGAACGCGACCAGCTACTTGAAGGACCTGGCCAGATACAGCTGGACAGTCTTCTGTGATTTCTTAGCCCTTGGACCTGAAAAGGACACACAGAACTGGTATGGCTCGATTCCAGGCATGAGAAACCAGGAAAAAAGGCAGGAAGATAACCCATGACGACTCCTCGCCATTTTTTTCGAGCTACAGCCAGAAAGGGAGACATGAGATTGTCACTGAGCCTGGCTTGAAATGTACCCATTCTCTCCTTTACCATGGCGGCTGCCTCCAAGAACAATCTCTCTGCTCCCTTGGGATTCGTAGAGATGTTTCTTTCTATGTGTGCCCCAGAGTCCTTGGTGACACTTCCTACATGGAACTGGCATAGCTTTCTTTGCCTTCTGGCTAGGCAGAGGCGTGCCTTGTTAGCCACTGCACCCTCTTCTGAAGGGCACGTGGGGGCAAATACAGCATGGAGGGATAAACAAGTGAGTACAGTGACCCTACTTTCTTTAGAACAAACCAATTCACAACATCAAAATAAGTGTTTCTTAAGTTAGGGGCGTTGTGAGTCTATTTTTGTTTAGGGAGAAAGAGTATTACTGGTCACCAGCCAACTGGCCTGAGTTCCAGTTCTAGCTGCACAACTTAGAAACTGTGTGGCCTTGACTAGGTCATGGGACTGGATGCGAGGGCACAGTGATTTCACCTCAAACTCCCTTCTACTCCTAACGTTTTCCGAGATTTTAAAAACCAGGCAGCAGAGGCCTCCTTCCACACAACTTTCCTCAGAGGCCGCCACCTCCTCTCACTCTCTCCTACGTCTTAGAAAATATTAATAGCCAAAAAGCTTTAGCTGCATGTGGTTTTTAATAGAATCCAATTTCAGTCCATTTAGAGTGGGACTTTTCATGCTGACTCGGTAATTTGAACTATGCCATGCCTGATGGACAGCGTGCATTTTCCCTGCCTCCATCACCTGCCCGGGGCTGCTCTGGTGCTGAATAAGGGGGCTGGAACATCCTAATCAAAGCGGCTGCTGATCAGCTGTTTGGCCGCAAGACGGCCGGTCACGTGATGGGAATGCCAAGGGCACCGGAAGGACAGTGGGCAGTCTCTCTTCTCTTTCCTAATACTTGCCTTCCCCTTGCAGCTCGAAGGCTGCCTGTCCTCTTAGGTGGCTTCTGAAAATCCGTCCATGTTCCCCACCGATCGCTGTGGTAGGGCATGAGGGTGCCATATAGAACGCTCTGTTCCCCATCCCCCTTCCCAAGAACTTGTCCCATTTGACCAGAGTTACACAAAGGCTTTTAGTGTGCTGAGTGTGGGAATAGGGAGGGCAAGCACAGAGGTATTGCCCATCACACTGTAGAAGAGAAAAACTGAGGCTGAAGGGGGCAGGGAAGGGAACGGTCATTTAGTCTGCGCTCACTCCGTAGCAGACATTAGCCAGGGTCAGTTCTTTCTTAATCATCTCAACACCCTTCTATAAGGTTAGGAAAACGAGAGTCAGAAAGTTAAGTAACTACCTCTGTGTCACAGGACCAGCAGTCTGCTAAGTGAGCTCTCTGACAGAGCTTCACTTGTCCGCTCTGAGAGGTTACGTAGTTTGAAGTGATTGTGCCAGGTGTTATCTGGAGTGAGGCTGCTGGTTTGTATCAGCGTTGATCCCTTAACTCTAAAGGCCTGGGCATCATCCACGTCTGTCTGATTCATCGGGTCTGAGGCTGAGCCTGTGAGTCCGTCCTTTTAAAAAGCTCAGGTGATTGTGGTGGGTTTTGGAGAGCGAGGGCCAGAGCACGAGGCTTCCTGCCAACCCGAGCCTTACAGGAAGTTCTCGCTTCTCAGAAACACAGCTCTAGTCCAAACCTTCCTTTGTACCACAAAGCAGTATCTGCCGCAGGTACTGTGCTTGACAGTTTCTGAGCACCTGAGGTGTCAGACGTTGCGGCTGCAAAGAAACCTGAGGGCCTACTCTTAGGACCACGCTGGTAAGGAAAGATGTGAATGTGAAGTCTTGCCAAGTGGTGTTAGTACATACCTTTAATCCCAGCACCCAGGAGGCAGAGGCAGAGGCAGGAGGATTTCTGAGTTCAAGACCAGTCTGGTATATGAAGTGTGTTCCAGTACAGCCAAGAATACATAGAGAAACCCTGACTCAAAAAACAAACAAAACAAAACAAAAAAATCTCATTAGTTGTGGCAGATAGCAGGCAAACGCATTACTTTAGGAGCACAGGTCAAGGTTTGGAGAGTGATCCTGGGTCAGCACTTAAAAGAGTAACAAGGCAAAGATGGGGTGAGGTACAAGGAATGTCCAGTAAGGTGGGGGAGCAGTATGGAGAGATCCACAGACCCAGTACATGACTGTGCAGTGAAGGGTACTTTAAGAGGGCTGGAGGTGAGCCTGGTACCGAGTGAGGCGACACAGGAAAGACCTTGAGCGTAGGTTAAGGGGTTTGAGTTTTATCTTACGAATGATGAGACGTGACGAAGCATTTTGAAGCCGTGGTAGCAGCTGCTCAGATCGCCTTTTAGATGGGAGAGTCTTAAGATACGGGCAAAAAAAGCTAGCAACATAGGACAAATTAATTGCAGAATTAAGAATTTATGTATGTCAAAAAGCACCATAAATGAAATCTGAAAGCAAAGCACTTGGAAAGCATATCTGCTACATTTCTTGACAAAAATAATGTTCTTAAAATTACAAATAGATAATAAAGATAAACAGATAAAGGTAAATATATATTGATATATAATAAATAAATAGAAAATCCACAAAGAAAGAAATATAAATGGTCAATAAGCATATGAAAATGTTATTCACTGATAATCAAAGAAAGTTAAAGCAGTAAGTTGAAATACCATTGACATACTGTTATTTGCCTATCAAATTGTCAAAGATTTGCTAAATGATAATACCTAGTGCTTGTTAAGGCCCAGAGAGCAGGGCACTCTGGGAGCTTCAAACAGGACAGTGTCTTGGTACAAACTTTCTACAGGGCATTGGCAACATGTATCAAAATCCTTAAAAATAGTCACGCAATTTCCTTCTTGGATTATATCCTAAGGAGCTCATCATAGCCATGTGCAAAATTTAGCGACAAGAATGTCAGTTACAGCATTATTTACAATAAAGATTGGGACCAAGTGAAATCATCTGCATTGGTGGACAGGTCACAAAATACGATCCACCCATACTATGAGGATGCTATCAGAACAGTCCAAAAGACATGCCGAAATGCCCATGACATATTACATAAAGCAACAGAGGACACAAAAGTATCTGATTTGCAACCACTTGTGAGTGATAAAAGAATATATATACATATCTTTGAAAAACACATATTTCTAGCAGGGTACACATGAAACCAGAGGAAAACTAGTTGTGGCAGACAGAGGAAGAAGAGTTACTTCCAACTACAGAGTTTGTTACTATTTGAATTTTGTATATTTGTGCATATATTGCATTTTCTAAAATATAAATACACATTTGAAAAGTAAGTTATTAAAGAGTATATACAGCACGATCCAGTTTTCTTCATTAAAAAAGAAAAAGAAAAACAACAAATGCCGGTGAAAGTACGTGTACACATTTATACCAAGGAGAATGAAAAATGTGCCAAAAGGATAAAAAATATAGTATTGGTGGTAGTGAGATGGGCTGAATTTCATCCTTAACTTTTCTTAAATGTTCTACAACACATGTGTGGGGCTTTTATAACTCAACGAAAAGCATAAGTGCGTGCCAAAGGGTCTCTCACGGAAGTCCAGGCATAGGGCTATGCAGAGCCACGATGAGCGCTGTGTGCACAGTGCAACAGTGGCACCCACCGAGTCTGTAATTAGAGGACAGTCCTTGATTGTAGGGGATGTGGAGGAGGAAGAGAAACAGCCCTCACAAGACTGCCGACAAATGCACAGAAAATTCAGGCCTGCCACTCCCTAGTATTAACTAATACCGTAGGCAGGGTCTTTTGGTGGTGGGGGTGGTAGGGTGTCATTTAAGTCTGGGTCACAGTGAATGGGGTTCCCATGAGCACATGTATCTGAGTCACGGGATAAGAGAATGCTTGCACACTCATCTCCACCTCATTGTGCTTCTCAAACATTCTCTTTGGGGTGACAATAGTTTGTATTCCTATGAGCGTAGCGCTGCCCCAATGCATTCAGCAGAGCAAGCCTTCTCTCCTGCCCTTTTTTTGGGAGTAAGTGCCAAGATCACTCCCAATGCACCAAAGAACAAAAGGGGAGCCTGCCAGTTTGAATTCATCCTGTAAACCACCTCTGACCTCATTTTCTTCCTTCAGATCCTAATGGTTCGTTAGCTTACAAACTCTGAGCTTGGGGTGGCCATTGGGGGCTGAGGGCATATATATGCACACATATATGTATGTATATATATGCATATATATGTGTATACACACACACACAGACACACACACATATATATGTATGCCAGGGCCAAGACTAGTTTGGGGTGGAGTTCATAGGAAGCCATTTTAGAGGAAGAAGACAGGATGTGTTTGAAGTCAGGGAATGTGGTACCTAGAATGGCTTTTTCCTTTTCTTCTTCTCCAGAGCCAACACGGAACTCTGGATATTTCTAGCACCTTCCTGCAGCCCCCCATTGAAAGTGTTTGGGAAGCTGTATAGATATAACCTGTGCTGTTGGCTTGCGGGCCCCTCAGCAGTAGTTGGGTCTTGCAATGGTAAAAGCCAGTGCTTAAACCAATAACCCATAATTAACTTCATGTTTCCCTCCGGTCTTTGCCTGTAGTTGTGAGTCCTTCCTCACTGCTGGCCATACAGTGAGGAATGCCAGGTGGATAGTTCAGACTCAGGCTGTCCCACCAGTAAATAGAAGGACCAGCACACAGATGTAATTGCCTGGTCTCAGCTGTCTTCTCCTGGCTGGTCACCACCCAGGCCATTAGAGATCTGGCTTCTGGTCTCTTTCTGTCTTGCTTACATAAATATGAGGGGATGGGGCACTGATGTGTTGAACATATTTCAACTTCATGCAAATTTTTCTGCTCTCAAACAGTTGTGACTGTCCAACAGAGACACAGCTAAGCCCAGGATAGTTAGCGGCCAAAGCTGTGGAATCACAAAGATCTTTCGATCCTGGCCTTGTCCCGTAAGGCCATGCAACCTCAAGAAAGTTAATTTTCCCAGCTTTCTGTTTTCTTCTCCATCACCTGGGAATAATATCTCACTGAGTGATTATATGAAAGAAATGAGATTGTCCATGTAAAGATCTGAAGAGAGTGCGTTTAATAAATCCTAACTCTTATTAACATTATTGCATCTGTATATATTTTAATTCTATACAATAGTGTCTCACTAAGTCACACGAAAAATACATGAAAGTGCCTTGAAAATGTTTAAGCATCATATATTATTAATGGTGTCATTGGTAATAATCTCATCTTTCCTATCTCCATGAAGACTGGGATTCCACCCTATATTGCACTATGGTGGGGGACCCAGTAAGCCCTCGGGAAATATTTCATCATGGCAGAGCATAGAGAGCATCGGTGTCAGGAGACCAGGCTGGGATCCAGTTAGTTTAAGGCAGGAGAGTCAGGCTGCAGTCGAAATGTATCCACTTGTTATGTGCTAGATATTGAGTTCAGATAATTTTGTCAAAAAAAAAAAAAAAAAAGGGCTGGGTGGGGTGGGGCACACATTCCCACAAAAGCAAGACCTGGGCCAGTTCCCATAATCCCACCAACTCCTAAAAGCACAAGGCTGTGGCCGACACGATGTGCAGTCTTGGACTGGTGGCCACTGGCTTTAGGGGAAACTGTAGGCCACTCTGCCTGGGGGACAGAAGTCAGGGTGGGCTGCTTCCAACAGAAACGGCAGGAATTGGTACCTGTGAAGTCGCTTTTATTTACATTAATAAGTCCAGTCCTTCAGCCCACCCAAGCCTCGCTCTTTCCCTTGGCGTCATCTTTCCCTACTCAGTCACCTACGCAGTCTGCTCTGCCCCCAACTTCTGGCCCATTTCACCCTGCCCTTTTGCTGTCACAGCTGCCTGCTGGCTGGGAGTGGGGGGCAATGGTATGTGTGGTCACCAGAGGGCACTGAGAGTGGGCCATCCTGGCAAAGACCTGACCTCTCAGTGGGAGAGAAGAAAGTGCAAGCCCAGACAAGAAGGGGTGTGTGGCAGGAGCTCAGGTGACTGACTGAGCGGGTGGAGGGAAATTCACCATCTCAGCATTGATTCAAATAATGATTCTTACATTCCGAGTCAGGCGCAGATTCCTCTCAGTTGCTTCAAGATGCTCTGGCCCATCAGGAAGGTGGAGAAGGGTCCAGACTGGGCTACATGCACCTGCCAGGCTCGGAAACACGGGCCCAAGTCAAAGCCACAGTATGGCCCCCAGTCCATGGGACTCTTCCCCAGCTGTTCCTTTTGCTGGCCTGCCAGGGAAGAAGAAAAGTCCATGTCTGGGCTGCCCACTAAGGTCCAGGGATGCCTCTCACCTTCTCCCACTGGGAGGAGACAGACTTGGGGAGCAACAGGAGAAGGGGTACAGGAAGAACTGGGGAGATCCCACATTGGGACTCTCTGCCAAGGGTTCCTGGAAGTCCCTGGTCAGGTGTGTGCGTGGTCCAAAAGAAGGCTTCCCCATTACACGACTTCTTTCTCCCGCTGGGAATATCTGCTAAGTTTCATCTCCGTCAGCTGGATGTACCGAATCACATTGGTGTCTGCGAGGAGAGAAAAAACGTGATCTCAGTGGTCCTGGTGTCAGTACACTTAGCTGAGAGTCCGCTTGGCACTAACTCTTGGGCAAGCCACCAACTTGTCTCCCCTCGTGTCCCATTTGCAAGAAATGATATTCATTTTTAATGTCTATTGGTGATTTTTTTTTTAAGTTTAAAAAAAATGTTGCTTACAGCTCGGTGTAGTGGCATGTACCTATACATCCCAGGACCTGGGAGGTGAGAAATATGAACATCAGTTCAAGGTCACCCTTGACTACATATCCAGTTTGAGGCCAGCTTGGGCTACACCAAACTCAAACACCTAACCAAAGAAAACATTTTCAATGGAGGGGTTGCTGCCCAGCCTGGTCTCAAACTCCTAGAGTTGAGTGATATTCCCCAGGTGCCTGGCACTGCAGGTGTACCCCCTGTGCCTGGTTGTACCAGGCTTTTTCTTTTTCTTTAAGCCTTCATCATCCCATCTAGCTCGTATTACAATCTGCACGGTGTATATCCTGGCCCTCACTATGGCAAAAGGGAAGACCAAGCCCTGGAAAGGCTAAGGTGTTCATGGAGACAGGCATTGTGACCGACTCCAAATCTGAAGCCGGTCTGGTCTACTTAGTGAGTTCAAGTACAACCTGGGCTATGTAGAAAGACCTTATAGCAAAAATGGAACAAACAAACAACAACAAAAACAAAAACCCCCACCACCCAAAACCAAATGACCAAAACAAAACAAAACAACCCAAACCTCAAGGAGACAACGTAGTGACTGACATGTCTGCCCAAGCCTGATGCCCCTGGGATCTTAATACCCTTCTCAAATAGAGTCGCTGTGAGGGCCAGAAGAGGGAAGTCTGAAAGTGCCCGACACAGTGATCAATAAACATTAGTCCAATATGTCGTTTTGCTTAACTTGGGAACGTGAAATGACTTTGCTCCATGCTTACTTTTGTCTTTGTAAGCACAGCCAGATAGCCACTTCTCAACCTGAGCATCTCCCCCTGATGCGGGCCTTAAATTAAGTGAGTGGTGCATGGCATGCTAAAACTGCTAAGCTCTGCCCTCCCCACAACATCAAGACTCACACTGCCGCCTGGGATACTACTGGTGGAAGTAAAAATGACAGTGCATCATGCTTAAAAGCTCCAGGCAGCATCCTGATCTGGCATATAGTAGGTGCTCAAGAAAACTCTGTTGGATGAGTCTGCTTTCGGTTCCAACGTCACTTAATGATATAGTTGGCCCAACACACTTTATTCACAGAAAATAAGCCAACCATATGTTAAAAATAAAGAGGTATTCTTTTAAAAGACAAGGAAAGAATATGTTTGGATGTTGACAACTGGAGAAGTTCTTAGAGATAGATTAGAGGAAATCTTGCTATCTTATTGAACCAGCCACCTGAGCAATAACAACACTGAGCCAGTCATTGCCTAGAGTTCAGCCCATCAGAGAGGCTCTCAGACCACCTGCCCTAAAACAGCATTCCCTTCACTCAGCTTGATTTCCTTCATAGGACTTACTACTGCCAAAGTGCATCATGTACTTGTCCATCTGTGCACTTCCTCCATTATCATACACATTCCTGGCTGGGTGTGGTGGCACATACTTATAATCCCAGCACTTGGGAGGCTGAGTGCATCCTGGTCGACACAGCATGACTTTGTCTCAAAAACAAAAACCAACCAAGCAAAAGAAACCAAATGAAAACATAAACCCAAACAAAGCAACTTTCCCCTGTGTTGCCAGGCTAGTTTTGAACTCCTAGGCTTAGCAATCCTGATGCCACAGTTTCCTGAACGCTAGGACTACAAGCACAGCACCCTGGACACAGCAGCAGCCTTCTTTGTTCACTGCTACTGTACTCACCACCTCGAGTAGTTCCCGTCCCATTGCACTAGTAACAAACACCCATGAATAACTCGAAGAATGATTGGGAGAGCTACTACCTATGATCTAAAGGGATGCCCTCTGGTTGGAGGAGTTGGTGCATGCTTCCTGAAAGACGCTGGGCTTAGCATCAGGCATTTCTGCTACATCTGTCTTGGCAATCAAATGTGGACTCATGGAAAAGTGAGGCGCCTTCTCAGCTACATCCCTGGTGCCTGGTACAACTTGTGCTACCCAGTAAGAACTCTGTATCTATTCACTGGATAAGTGAAGAGGCCCAGCCTTGAGTTGGGAAGGGCAAAAGTGAATTCTGTAGTGGAGAGAAGAGGGGATCAGGGTCCCTGGAAACCAGACCCCCAAGTGAAGGCATGGACCGTGTGCTCCTCTCATTCCAGGTCTTGCCCATACCTGAGCCCTTGGTTTCTATCTCTGGCCCCATGTAGCCCTGACAGACACGAACACCGTCTTCTACACCAGGCAAGCCCTACGAATCATCAGGGGTGAGTGTGGTGAGAAAGCAGGGGCAGCTGTCTCACCTGTTGGCTGTCGGGTCCTTGCTTCTTTCAGGTAGTGGAGAGCTTTGTCATAGTCCCCAAGATGATAGAAGGCCACTCCAGACCTGTAAAGGGCCTTGAAGTTCTCGCCTTCCTTCTTCAGGACCTTGAGGCAATATTCCTTGACTCGCTCATAATTTACCAGTTCGGCCTGAAGCAGGCAGGCTGTGGAAGAAGGAAAAATGAAGAGAAAGAAGGCTATTACCCAAACAGTGGCAGGCTCTAAACATCTCCAGCTAGGCTAGCCCGTGGCCCACGGCCCACACGGGTCCCAGGATAGCTATGAGTGCAGCTCAACTCATCTGTAGATGACAGTGTCATCACATTACAGTGCCAGATACCTGGGCCTCATTCTTTCATCCCAGGAGACGTAGAGCACAATCGAGCCTTTCCTCTGGGGTTTACGCTGTGGAATCCGCTGTCCAAAAATCACTGGCTACAGGACCCGTTTCGTCACCAACAAGTCACATAACTTGAAGCATGTTATGTAGCCTTGTGACATGAGTCAAATTATGTCTTCCCTAAAAGATACCCGGGGTGTTTATCACTTGTCAGGACCTGACAACGTGACCTTGTTTGGAGACAGGATTTCTAGAGGTCATGGTGTTAAAAGCGGGTCTTTAGAGTGGGGTCCAAATCTGATGTGAGCAATGCCCTGATAAAAAGAGGAAATATACACACGGGGAAGGGCGACAGGAAGGGACAGACAGAAGACAGCCAGGCTGTGACTGTGGCAAGGAATGCCTGAGGCTCTCAAATGGTAGGCATGACAATCTCACTGGGCCAGGAGGTGGACTCCAGAAAATGGGACAGGCTCTGTCACACGCTTCCAAATGAACCAACCCACCAATGCCTTGATTTTGGACTCCTGGCCTCCAGAGCCAGATGACAACACATCTGTGTGATCTGAAGCCATCTAGTTTGCGGGACTTTGTTACAGAAGGCCAAGAAAGAAGCTACTGAAGGCAACAGTAATAAGACCAGCATGTACCGGAGGCACGGCTCACCACTCTACACTCATTTATCTGACTTCATCCCCAGAATACGCTGGTGGGGGTACTACTATCACCCCAAACGTGTGCACATGCCACCGTATGCACGAGGCGAGGATAAGGTTTAAACTAAAGCTGTCTGGCTCCACAGCCTAGATTCTGCCTTATCAGGTTGTGGGGTGCAGGGTACAAAGTATAAAGTACTTCAAATTCATGGCTTGGCACGCTCGCTAACTTTACTGTAACCCTGATCATCTTCTACCAGGGACATGAGGAGCCCCTGACTCCATCAAGACAGGCCTTGGTCTCCCTCAGCCCTTCTTGTTTTCACAGCTCCAGAGAACAGGAGCTTTCTGATGGACTAGTCACCAGCTCGCCCAGGACCCATTCTAGACATGGAGCCCTAGGGGTTCCGGGCTAGAGGAAGCTAAGAGTGGCAGGCGCTCCCTCTACAGTTAGCCCTATTTGAATAAAGTATCTGCCCTTGTAAGATTTTCTCATTGGCCTGAGCCACAGGGCAGGCTCAGGAGGAGAATGTTCCTGGCAGGTAGCTGAACCATCTTGGAAAGCAGTTGAAATTTTGGACCCTGGGCACTTCACTGTGAGCTTGCTGAGACACTTCTGCCATATTTAGAAAGCTCTGAGTAACAGCAAAGAGGTTCATTGTACACCCTGGAAGGACTGCAGACAGGGACAGATAGGAAAGCAGGTACTTGTCTATTCAAATCAAATACAAACAGAGGCACTAGACCACCCAAAGCCAGCCTGGATGAGGAGCGGGAGGGACCAATGGGTGGGTGGCACTCAAATTAGAAGGGCCTTCACAACACAGGCAATTTTATTTTAATTAACTTATTTATTTATTTATTTATTTATTTATTTATTTATTTATTTTGAGGCAAGGTCTTACTGTGTAGTCCTGCGGGGGGGATGGGGGGGCAGGGCTGGAACTCTCTGTGTAGACTAGGCTGGCCTCAAAGGAACAGAGTTCTACGTGCCTCCGCATTCTGAGTGCACTAGAGGCATGCATCGCAGCACCCAGCGAGCTCTAATTTCACTTGTTCCTATCCCTTCTATAACATTCCATCACACATTCCGAACCCAAACCCCATCCTTTTGCAGACTAACAGGTAAACCACACAAACTCCCAACCTGAGGGTATGAGAACCAGGAAGTGAAAGAGATCTAGAAACCAGCCTAACCAGGTTTTCCTGGCTGCTAGGCAGAAAGCCAAAAGCCAATCAGCAGCAGCGCTGGTCTCCCAGAGTCACAAGCCGCTGGTGCACAAGAGGCACCATCTCCATGAGCTGATGCCAACGACTCCTTGGCCACCTTCAACAGTGGGGTCTTGGATGGGATAGCTGCCTACCTGTGTGGACCTGGCTCCCACGTCTGCTCTTACAACAGGATTTTCCTGTGTGTGGTTTCCGGTGCCCAGTCTGATGCCTTCTCTGACCAGGCACAACACCTTCTTCTCTACCCTCCATCTCTAAATACACACTTCTGTTTACTGACTTGGACAGTCTAGGAAACAGGCCTCTGTTTCTTTAGAAACAGTTTGGGGATGTCTACAGCAACAGAGAAAGGAAGTGTGTGTGTGTAGGAAAGCCTCACCCCTAAAAGGGGAAAGCGAGTACAGTGATCGGTTTCGTCGCTCAGCTCATAAAAATGTTTTTAATTCCCTTGTAGGGAGTCGTATGAGAACTGGGGCACCTGGCTGTGGACCACAGTTCAGACTTGATAGGAGGCAGAGCCAGGCTGGTTGGTTACAGGGTGTGGAACCCCTGCCCACGATAGGGGCAGTGCCCAGGGAGAACGAGAAGTGGGCAGCCTTCCAGGGAAAGGCTGAAACAGAAGGTGGAACTTGAGAGGTGGAATCCAGATAAGAAGCCGGGGTGCCAGGCCAGGGTTTGAAAGAAGATGCAAGCGAAGAGGGTGAGAGGCTGGAGGTGCCCTGAGCCCTGCCTGCAGGTGATGTAGAGGCACCTCTGTACTGTGGAAGGCAAGACATTTGTAGGCACCTTTGAGTATACAGAAACATAAGAAAAGGGTGCTTTCAACCATCCATCTGTCTGTCTGTGGGCCTAGAGTTTACAAGAGCTCTTCACAGTCTAAGGGTGTGCATCCATGCATGCGTGCGTCTGTGCGTGTGCGTGTGTGTGTGTGTATAAGTGTAAGAGAGTGTGGCATATGGACACATGATTGTGTAGATATAAGCACTATACGTGTGTGTGTCAGAGGCCAGAAGATGATGTGGGGAGGAAGTGGTCTAACACTTTATATCTTACTCCCTCGATACAAGGTTTCTCATTGAACGGGATCTGGACCAGTGGCCAGCAAGCCCCAGCAAACTTTTTGTCTCTGTTAGGCCTTCACATGTGCTAGTGTTACAGACATGCATATGGCCACAGCTGGCTTGTATGCGGGTTCTGGGATCTGAACTCAGGTCCTCACACTTACATACTGAGCCTGAGCCATCTCCCCACGCCCCTCCTTACAGTAATGCATCTCTTGCTTGCTGTCAAAGCTGGGCTCCATAACACACACACACACACACACACACACACACACACACACACACACACA
>OU015742.1:174538070-174592876 GCA_907169655.1 Acomys percivali | reverse complement strand
TCTCTCTCTCTCTCTCTCTCTCTCTCTCTCTCTCTCTCTCTCCCTCTTTCTCTCTCTCCCTCCCTCCCTCCCTCCCAGCTATCATATCAGCCAATAGCTTCTCAGCTATGGGTGAGAGCTTATAGCCCACCTCCTGTCTCCATGCTGGGGTTCTGTCTGGCTCAAATTTGCACAGGTCTTGTGCATCTGTCTTAACCATGGAGAGTTCATGTGTGCGCTGCCCTGCTGTGTCTAGGAAGCACTGTTTCCTTGTAGTCATGCACCACCTCTACTTTTTACAATCCTTCTGATCCTTCCACAATGATCCATGAGGCTCCAGGGAGGAGGGGGTATAGATGTCCCATTTAGGGCTGAGTATTTCTTTCTCTGACCTTGACCAGCTGTGTTCTCTGGTCATCACTGTCTACTGCATAAAGAAGCTTCTCTGATGAAAGTCGATGTAAATTATTAGGAGCTGGCTCAATACTATGTCCATTAGTAGTAGATCCTCCCCTATGACCTGTTTAGCCCCAGGTCCTTGGCCCAGATAGTGCCAGGTATGGGTTTCATCTTGTGGAGCAGGCTTTTAGCCAAATCAGAACATGGTTGGTTACTCCCATGGCACTCTTGCCACTATTGAACCAGTGAGCATATCTTGCCAGACTGGTCATTATTACAGCTTTCACGGTTCACATCTGGGTGAGACTGATAATTACTCTTCTGGTGATGTGCCTAACGTCTTCTGGAATTATAAAAGCTAGCCAGTAGGTAGGAATTTTGCAGGTGAGTACTAGCTTGGTTTCTCTGTGTTCTGTGACTCAAGCATCGCTGTATTCAGTAACAAGGTCTCAATGACAAGCTCTGGAAGGATGGCAACCAAGCACGATGACAAAGAGCCTATAATGTTTGGGGGGGTGTATAGGACCCACTGGCCAACAGCTTCAGAAGAGGTGACTTCATTCCTGGCACTAGGCTTTTTTTCTGTTAGCCTGTGGTATCTAGCAGGGTAATTGTTGCCCCATTATACGGTAACTACTACACTTTAAGTTTTATATATGTGGATGTCTATATTTTTACAAAGCATCTACAAGCAGTAGGTTTCCAAATGACTTTTTCTTAAGGTCTTTGGTTTTATTTATTCCTTCTGACATTCCTTCCTCTACTCTGCCTTCCTATCCCCTACTCCAAAATCACCCTTTCTGTTCTATTACTCCTCTTTAACCCTTTAGAGCACTATGTTCTATCTCCTTTCTGTGAACTACCCTCTTCATGTCTCTATACTAATTTCCTGTCCTCTATAGGTATTCCAAAAAGAAATACACATATTGGAAGACTCAAAGCTAGCATTCACAATAAGAGAAAACACGCTACATTTGTCTTTCTGGGTCTGGGTTACCTCACTCAGAATGACAGTTTCCAGCTCCATCTATTTACCTATGAATTTCATAATTTTGCTTTTCTTAATAGCTACATAATATTCCACTGTGTAAAGGTACCATATTTTCATTATCTATTTACTACTGGATAGATAATCTATTGTTTCCATTTCCTAGCTATTGGGAATAGAGCAACAATGATCATGGATGAGCAGGTGTTTCTATAGTAGAATATAGGGTCCTTTAGGTACATAGCCTAGAGCAGTATAGATAGATCACGTGGTAGATCTATTTCTAGCTTTTTTGTGGAACCTTTAATACTGATTTCCATAGTGGCTGCACACAGTAGTTTGCACTCCCGCGAGCAGTGGACAAGCATTTCCCTTTCCCTACATCCATGCCAACATTTGTGGTCATGTTTTAAAAAAAATCTTTATTTTGAAATGGAATCTCACTAAATTGCTCAGGCTTTTTGCCGTGAACCTGAGACCCCTTTCTGCCTCAGCTTCCTGAAGACCTGAGATGACAAATCTTCCTGTCTTTTCATTTCCTTTTTAAAGATGTGTGTGTGCGTGCGTGTGTGTGCGTGCGTGCGTGCGTGCGTGTATGTGTGTGTGTGTGTGTGTGCGCGGGCGCGCGCACGCGCGCGCACGTGTGTACGCACCATATGTCTGCATGTACCCATGGAGGCCAGAAAAGGGTATTGGATCACTTGGACTTGGGATTGCAAGTAGTTGTAAGCCACTTGCATGGCTATAGGAAACTGAACTTGAGTTCTCTGGAAGAGCAGGACGTGCTATGCCCTCTGCAGCTCCCAGATGTGTGCTTCTAAAGAACCATGCAGCTATTGATCCCAGGACAGCAAGGTGGTATTCCAGGACCAGCCAGAGGGCAGAGCATCAGACGGCCCAAGTTCTAGAGCTGGGAAAACTGCATGTCTAGACAACTAATTGTTCTCAGACAACCTGTCAAACCATAACATCCTAGCTATTTCTCTGGATGACTCGAGATTTCTTGCTGGAGTGGAGGAACCTGGGCAGGGGGATAAAGAAGGGGGCAAGATAAAGTGCTGCACAGTGAGGTCAGAGGAGTCCAGCTGTGCATCAGTGCACATGCCCCTCTCAGGAGAGCAATCAGCACAGGACTGGGGAGTCTGGAGTGAGCACAAAGGGCTAGACCCGCTTGCTGATCTCCTAGTTGCTCTTGGCATCGCCTCCAAGGCATGTTCTGGTATCTTGTCCATTTTTAAGATAAAGAATCAGAGCTACAAGGAAGCTGAGTCACTTGCCCAAGGCCACAAAGTGAAGTATTAGAGATTAGTCCATCTGTTGGTCCAGGATTGGAGTCTAGGCCTTCCTGTCAGTCATTGTAAATATATACCTACCCTCTTCTGTCCTTTGTCCCCAGCAGGTGGCAATATCTTTTCCTGTGCTTTAAATTCTGTCATTTCAAAATTGTTATATGGGCTGGGCACATCATAGCCCTAGGATTCAGGATTTAGTGATAGGAGGACTGTGGGCTTCAGGCCAGCCTAGGATACAGAGTGAGTTCAAGGGCAGCCCAGGCTACATAGAGAAATCCTCTCCTATAAAACTAAGTAAGTAAGTAAGTAACTAACTAACCAACAACAGAAAGAGAGAAAAGGGGAGGGGAAGAAAAGGGAACAATATAGTATGAAATGTTTTAGAATCATTTTTAGCCAACACAATCCCCTTGAGATCCAAGCTGCCCCATGTATCAACAGCTCACTCCCCCTTGCCTCCGAATAGTGGATGCACCACTGTTAATCCTTTATCTGCCAAGGCACACCTGAGCTATCTAGTTACCCTCCACTAAAATTAAGCTACAGAATGGTTTTGCCACCATATGGTTTGTGAGTTGTGAGTTATTGTGGATAAAGCCGACAGGGACAGTTTTTTTCCACCCTTGCCTCTCTTGCACAAACACCCAAGAGTTCAGTTCCTAGGTCGCAAGGGAGGAAATCCCGTCAGGCTCTTGCTACTGAGTGTAAAGTGGGTTTTGGTTTCTCGTAGCTAGCTCTTGAGGATCAGGTGCCCCCACCTCCTTCGTTTCTATTAATAGCGTACTGAGAACGTATGACCTTTAGAAAGTCTACCAATTACAACAAACTCCTGCCTACTGGTAAGGCTTGTATAGAATGTGTTTCGAGACTTTCTTTCTAATGAAATTATGACTATAGATGTGGTCATCAAATAGGATTTTTTTAACTAGGCAAATAATTTTATTAACCTTTTCCAACCTTTATTCCCAGGCTTCTTTGGCTTAGTTTGCCGCAAAGAATGAACTGTGCATAAGCCATAAGCAAAAACTGAAAAGAGCTGCAGTGTCCGAGGTGGGGGTGGGGGTGGGGCTTGGGCTTAAAAATATTAGAGACCTAGATTTTATCAGATCATAAACAAAAGAATTTTTAAAAAGCAGTCATGATTTAAAATAGCAGCTCCTGTAACTTCTCCAAGTGTCACCTTCTTCAGAAGCTGCCTCAGTCCAGTTTGCCTCATTCTTGGAAGCCTCATCAAGGTTCTCCACCAGATCTGGAACCTCATCATCATCTTCCTTTCCAGCAGCAAGTGGTGCTTTTCCATGCACAGTGTGTTTGGGTGGAGCTTCAGCCAGTCTCCTTACACTAGTCAGACTGTCTGCACCGAGCTGGTTTAGGATGCCGGGGAGCATTTCTGTCAGCTGCTTTGCCTCAGCGTGGCCCACAATGGTGGAGGTGTTTGTTGCCAGAGATGCCTGAACTTTAGGGTTGTTAAAATGGATCAGTGTTTCTTGGTTTGCAAACATGTTCACCCCTTCAATACCAGAGATATTATTTACCCCTAACTTCTTTAAGGAGAACTGCTGTTTTTGTTTGGTTGGTTTGGGTTGGGTTGGTTTTTTAATCATCTGCTATGGCTGTTCTGTGAAGCACCATCTTCTTTCTGTGATCAGTTCCTTTCCCACCGATGTGCACTCATGCCTGCAGTTTGACGAGTTTCTCCTCATTCATGATCGTTTCTTCCATCTTGTCAGAGTGGAAACGAGGCCGTGCGGGGGACTAGGGTTCGCGCTCAGGAGTTCTTGCACAGACCAGCTGAGAGATAAGGCGCACG
This sequence comes from Acomys percivali, assembly GCA_907169655.1. Taxonomy (NCBI): domain Eukaryota; kingdom Metazoa; phylum Chordata; class Mammalia; order Rodentia; family Muridae; genus Acomys; species Acomys percivali. Next base: position 174,588,408 of record OU015742.1, on the reverse strand, counting down.
CACAGGCGGGGACCCAAGATGGCAGCTGAGGAGGTGCATTGTTTTAGTTACTAAAAATGTACTTTTCATGGTCATATCGGTAAGTCAGGAATCACCCATCTTTGCAGTTGTCTATGATACACGACTCTTCTGCAAGTCTAAGCATGTTCATTCCTCACCTAGCACCTGTCACGGTGGTCATTAACCTAGCAGGTATTGTTGGCTCTGCTTCCTGAAGCTGAGGCTCTGCAAGTTAAGGGACTTCCTTTCCTTTGGCTTAATTGTTGCCAATGGGGGTGGAGAGGAAACCTCAAGGTTTTTATTTATTCCGTGAAAATTTCGTGCATGTATACAACGTGTCTTGGTCACACCCACCCCTCAGTCTTACATATCACTTCCAACTTCAAGTCCAGTTAGTGCTGCCTGTGTGCTCCTGTGTGTCGGTCATGAACTGGGGCCATGGACAGCCTTCCAGTGGCCACACTCCTGAAGGGAAGTGACTCGTTCTCTCCCAGAAGCTGTCACTGCGTACATATAGCTCCCCATAGGCGTTCTAAGCCCTGCACTCAATTAGGAGGGAGATAGTCAGGGCCACTTACTCCCAAGTCACAACCACAGAAGCGGAACCTGGTGTTGCCACTTTCCAAAGGCTTCTTCCAAGATTAAAGAGCGGGAAGTGGCTGGGAGCAGGAGGATGTCCAGATGGGAGCCAGCACCCTCCAAGGAGCTGCGTCTTTGTTCTCAGAAATATGTTCCCTTCCTAACAACCAGACCCAGGAGTCTCCCCGATATGCTGCTGCCACGCCCACCTTCAGGATGCCCTTGGCAGGTTTATCTCACAGGACGGGGGGAAACCACAAATTTTGGACCTCCTACTTTTGCAGAGGACCACAGGCTCCTCCCACTAGATTCACTACAAACACTGTCACGTGTTTCTTGTGTTTTCATTGTTTCTCGAACGCTCTCGTTGGAGAGACCCTTTGCCATTACCAATCTGCCATTTTCCTATCTCGGAAGCCTCCATTTGGATGACCCAGCGCTGGGATGCTTGGTTATACCTGTTCCTATCTCACGAGCACTGTGGGTCCCAGGCAGATGCTCTTGGTAAAGCTAGTCAGTTAAGGACTCGATCTCCATGGCATGTGCTGACGATGTACGGGAAAGGCACTCAAAAGATACTGCTTTCTTCAAGTTTTTATTCATAGTCACTCTGCTGGCAAGCCATCCCTTCACACTGCAGGGATCCAACCAACTGTCAATCAAACATATTTGGGGGGAAAAGAGAAAGAAAAGAAAAACCTGCATCTGTATTAAACAGACTTGTCATTCCTAAGACAGTATTTATCACAGCCGTGCGAATAGCAATTGCATTTTTAGGTCATGTAAGTAATCTAGAGATGATTTAAAGTACACCATGCTGTATAAGGGACTAGAGGATCTGCAGATTTTTGCCATCTGGCAGGGCTCCTGGAACCAACCTCCCATGAAGTTTGGAGGACGATGGGGTGGCTGTTAAGTGGCAGATGAAGGGCTGAGGGTGGAAAGCCAGTTTAGCATCCTCTAAAGTGAAGGCTTATATTAACAGTCATTTACGGCATATTGGATCCCAGTGAAGAGAGCTGTAGCACCACATCCTGAGGTCAGTGCCGGTCTCTTGCTGCTTCCAGTTAGGAAGTCCCCAGAGGCTGTTACAGCAGCTCTTTCTCAAAGTCTCCCAACTACCGTCCCCAAAACTCACTCTTGATCTTGATGTGATATAGAAGACACTGGGGGAGGGGGCTTAGGGAGGATAGAGGCTGATGGGATGGTGTGTGCTGAGTCTCTATGATTAGCCACTCTTCTGGCTGGAAGTGGGGTCTTAGGGAGTGTCAGTTTGGCTATTTGCTATGTGATAATGAGTACAATCACCGGAAATACTCGGGATAAGCCCACCTGGTACGATCTTTCCCTTGTCAGCTCTGTCTGAAAAAAGAATCTTGATCATCTGGGCCTGAGCCAGGGACGGGAAGAAATCAGAAGCCAACATTTCTCCTGCTCTTTTTGGATATTATGGTAGCTCGGATGAGAAAGGCTCATACCACCTGAGGTCAGAAGACCCACCCACCGTTAGTCTGGCCACACCTTCCTGTGGAAGCCTACAGAAAGGACAGGGAAGAAAGAAGCTTCTCCTGTCTTCAGATCAGGATGTAAAGCTCTCAGCTACTGCTCCGGCACCATGCCTGCCTATGTGCAGCCATGCTTGCAGGCACAATGAAAAAGGACTAATCCTCTGAAACGGTGAGTAAGGCCCCAACTAATGCTTTCTTTTTAAGAGTTTCCTTGGTCATGGTGTCTCTTCATAACCATAGAACAGTAACTAAGACAGACTAAAACCAAAACAACAACAACAACAACAACAACAACCCAAACCGTTATGTTCTGGAAACGTTTCCTGCCATTCTTCTGTGACCCCAACGGCATCCCTTCTGCCCCTACCATCTCTCTCCCTAGCCTTCCATCGTGTTATCAGAGGCTTGAGGTGAGTTAACAGGCACAACTAGAACAGGAAGAGCCGCACACAGCCTCAGCACCGTATCAGAGCAGATTGTTAAAATAAACAAAACACTGACTGGTAGGACACCACCTAAATGAATAATGCCACACCAAGGCAACTGGAACACACTGTAGAGATTATAATATTTAATGGCACCAAAACTATTCTTAATGGAAAATACCGGTGGAAAAATGAAGAATGCAAAAATTTGTACACTGAATATTTTTTTTAAAAAAAGTTGCCCTCCTTAGGCTAGAAATTACCCCCCCCCCCACACACACACACAGAATTATCTTCAGCAGCTGCCTCAGATGAGCGTGGGGAAGCTTGGAAGTAGGTACTGGGTAAATTCAAATGGACAAAAAACAGCCAAGCTGTTCTGTATAAGTAATGGCAGGAACTGGGGGAGGCTAAGACATGGAAATGAGGGAAGAAGAGGAATAAACATGGAAGGTAGCAGGGACTTGTCAAAAAGTAAGGGTTTAATGATTAATTCCTCATAGTGTGATGGCTGATAAGTCGTAATAAAAAGACTTTCTGAGAGACAGAAACACTTTATGCATCCCATAACCCAGTAAAAATTGAACTCCACAGACTAGTGTAATGGTATGAAAGTCAGTGGTGGTCTGTAGTGTGATGGCAGTGAGAACTGGACTGCCATTGGTGACACCACACGTAGGGGACCGAGCAGCAATGCATGGGGCTGAAAGAGGCAAAGGAGACCAACTTCATTCCTTAATAAACTGGAGAAAGGTGAACATGAAGTACAGTGGCTGATGACTATTTCTTTATTTGTTGTCATAACTTCTTATACTCTCAACAACTTCAATTACCACACTGTTTTATTTTCTAATTAGAAGCCATTAAGACAAGACACAAAGACAAAACAAACAGTTGGCTTATACTCTGTTAAAGACAGAAGAGTTTCCACACAGACAGCGTGTCGTCGGGGTTGAGAGGACTGGTGGCGTTCTGCCCTTCAAACACCTGAGAGGAGAGATCCAAAGGGCAGCACACCACTACTCTCTCACACCCAGGATACCCAGCCAAGCCAGAGCTGTTTCCATCCTCAGCCTGGGAGGCAGCTCTGGGGTCTAGGTGCCTGCACAGTACGTAGAAGATGGGCAGCATCTGTCTCTGGGGCTTCTCCCATGAGCACCCGCCCCGTCCCATTCCATCATCCCAGCAGCTTTCTTGTTCAGCTCTATGGGACCTATGGGGACCCAAAGGATCACAGTATGTGTCTTCTCTTTTCATCAAGTCCTCGTTGTTAGACAGCTGAGGGACAGCTCTGATTTGAGAGAGCACCCGCCCTGCCTGTAGTTCGTTCCCTGCTGGTTCAGTTCAAAGAAAGAAGCTGGGGGGTTGGGTGGGGTGGGGGGAACCCGAGGCAGGAGGTGGATTGCGGAGGACAGACACATTCAGACTCCCCTAACTGAGCCTCATTCACGTAAACGGTTTCAGCCTGGAGCCCATGACTGCCAAGAATTCAGCAGCTTCTTTCCTTTTTTAATTTTTTTTCATTATTATTATTTTTTTGGGCTGGTGAGTGTGTGTGTGTGTGTGTGTGTGTGTGTGTGTGTGTGTGTGTTGTGTGTGTGTGTGTGTTGTACATGTTATGGAGGCTAGAGGTTGACTTTGGTGTCCCCCTCTGTCTCTCTCCACCATATACACTGCAGCAAGGTCTCTTGGTTGAACGGAGAGCTCATGATTCAGCTAGTCTAGGTAGGAGTGTGGCTCTGGAGATACACTTGTCTTCACCTCCCAAGTGCTGGGCTTACGGGTGGACCACAACTCCTGCCAAGAATTTATGTGGGTGCTGGTGATCTGACCTCTGGTATCGAAGCATGAATAGCAAGTCTTTTGCCCACTGAACCATTTCTCCAATGCCTGCCAAGCATTTCTACGTGTTTCCTGAATGGACCCTTTAATCCTGAGAAGCTGGAAGGGGGTACAGGTTCTTGACCCTTTTGGGGCTAGGAAAGAGGGTCCTGATGGAATTCAGCTGACTCTCAGGGAACATCTGGTCAACCTTTCCTTCACTCAGCCTCCTCACATCTACACCAAAGCTGTGGGATACATCTTGCTCACCTCTCCTACCCTGTGGCTGCCTAGGGGGATGCAATTTCCATGGCCCTTCCTTTGCCCTGAGCGTCTTCCCATATTCTTCCCATGTTCCTAGAGCCTCCTTTGCCACCACTTCCTCATCTCCTCCCATATACTTCCCTCTGCTGTCATTAATATAGCCACCTCTGCACATGACTGCCATTTTAATCCTCTTCTATATGCCTGGCACTGTGCTGGGTGTATGTGGCTGTACCATTTAATCATTATGGTGTTCTCATGTGGTACAAATCTTATCTCCATGCACTAATCAACAAAATGGCTCAAGATCCTTACACTAAACAAGGCTCTTCCTCCATTATGCTGCCTTGTCCATCGCTGAGGCCTGCTGTACAGCTCAGGCTTACTCTGTGTTTTGCCTCTTCCCTCCGCCTCTCTGAGCATGGGTGGGCACACAGCCCTCCCTAAAGGTATCAGAGAAGAGTCAATTCAAATTCCTAATAGTTGTGTGTCCCTACAATCCAGAGATGATAGGTCCCCTAGAGAAAAGTGCTCAGTTTTGACTTGCCATGACCAAATCTTTCAGATCTCCCCAAGGCTACTCAGTGTTATGCCAAGGGTGACTTATTTGTAAGATGCTATAATTTGGCCATTATCTATTCCCCAAAACTCTTTGCCCTTGCCAAACTATGTCTCAAAAGCTTTTTGTTTCTTTCCCTGACTCCATGGTGTAATTTCTGGTGCTAAATGACTGTGTGGTTAGAGTCAAAGGTCAGAACTTTTGACTAATCAGGGCAGATAGAGCCTCAGTGGGTGCTATTCCGGGTCGTCAGTCAATGCAGGAGCCATAGAGAAGTTTATATTGGCTTAACCTCTCCTCAACCCGCCATCCTCTCAGGAGCCCCATATCCACCCCTAACCTCCCAGGAGACAAGGAAGTCCCTTGGCCTCTTCTCTGAGTTGCCAGTGTTGCCGGGCGATCTCAGCCAAGCTCTGTGAATGAGTGGTTGTCAGCACAGATGAGTAAACTGGAATAAAAGAGAGCTTGTCTCCCGCTTCCCTGCCCAGAGCTGGCAGTTCCCAGAGACAAAGGATGAGACAGGAAGATGGTGAAAAGTCCTTCAAAATCCTGGAGGTTCGGCGCTCCTGAAAGGGAGAGAGGCTGCAGCTGTTTATATATAGGAAACTGAGCTTCCGAATGATAGGATATGCCTGAAGTTGCCAAGCAGGCTTTCGGCAGAGCCTGGCTTCAAAGGCTGCCCCCGACATGGCATTCTGAGAGCAGAGAGGTTCAAGTTTGGGTGGTGAAGAGCCATGGCAGGTGTCCAGGAAAGATCAGATGAATAAATAGGCTTCCTTCTGCTGGCCTGGCTGCTCTGTTGGAGCCAGCATCAGGAAAGATTTCCTAAACAAGAATCCTGAACACTTATCCACCCCTTCTAAAATGGGAGAGCAGTAATTATCAGGACCAATGTCACAAGCCCCGCCCATACTCAAGCCCTGCCCATACTCTTCCCTGTCTCACTACGAGACCCAAATTTATGCTTCTGTGTGGCACTCTCCCTACTCTGTGGAGATACTGTGCTGCCAGGGTTGAGCTCTGTATGTTGACTGGATCCTACCAAGAGCGTAAGGAGAAAATACGGGGCCTAGGATAATTTGTTTGATATCTTTGATGTTACTGTCAGACAAGGACAGACAAGACATAGCTGATTGCCAGAGTAATACTGAAATATATGTTTATATGTTGCATTACCTTGGGGGTAAATATAAGGAAAGTGAGAGACCTCATAATTTCTCTACACAGAGTTTTTCTCTTTAAGAAGTTATGAATCATATAGTTAGAAAAACCAATAAGAGAGGTTTTTAATAAAAAGATGGGCTCCTTTGTTTCTCCTCTATCTGAAATTCTTAACCAACCTCTTTTTTCAAGGATGACCATTAACTGATTCACTACAGTTTCACGTAATCTCAAATGTGAAGACTGTTATCTTCTCTTAAAGATTGAAATAAGGGACGTCATCTTAAATGCTTTTCTGCATTGTGCCTTTTTGCATAATAAATCTCTGGAGACTTGGCTTTGGCTCTTTAAGGACACTCAGAGTGTGCCGATCAGAAGAGAAGGATCTAGGAAGTTTATCTTTAAGAGACTGGGTAGGAGCCTGGCGTGATGGCTCACGCCTTTAATCCCAGCACTCGGGAGGCAGAGGCAGACAGATTGCTGTGAGTTCGAGGCCATCCTGGTCTACAAAGTGTGTCCAGGACAGCCAAGGCTAACACAGAGAGACCCTGTCTTGAAAAACAAAAAAACAAAAACAAAAACAAAAACAAACAAACAAACAAAAAAAGAGACTGGATAGGACTTTAAAGATCCCAGAATCCAACTTGGTTTTGTTTTGTTTTTTTTAACAAACTAGAAACCCATAACTCAAGAGGTAAAATTCCTTGGCTCAAGGCACACAACAAACGGGAGACAGAACAGGTAGTCTGAGTCTCTTTGCACCACTCCAGACTTTTGCTGTGTTCCTAAAGATGGGTGTGTGGAGACATCAGTGACGGCTCCGCCTCCAGAGTACACACCTGCACCTTCCTTCCCCAGCAGGTGACTCCTTCTGTGTCAGAAGTGAACAAGATACTCCTAGCACTTCCTCTTGAACTTTTCAAAACTCGTGGCTGGAGCCACTACACTCCGGGAACAGGCAGGAAGCCAAGAGAAGGAAGCAGGGTGGCCTTCTCTATGCTCCTTACACAGGTGCACACACCAGCTTTCTCTCTGACCACACAAACCCAGGTCACCTTTCCACTGACATGGAGGGGGTTTAGGCTTAATGGTTTCAATGTCAAATGTCCCCAAAGGCTTAGTTGTTTGAGTAGTCTGGCTTTCCTTGGTAGCTCTATTTGGGGAGGTGGCTGGCAGACATAGGGCAGCAGGAACAGGGTTTATGGGATGTAGCCCTACTTCCTGCCTGAGCGCTCTTCCTGCGGCAGGTCATGTAACCAGTCATGGCCAGCTCTCACTGCCTCAGCCACAAGTCACTCCCGTAACCATCCCTTCTCAGCCATGATAGACTGTGAGCCCTAATCAATCCTTCCTTTCTTAGTTCCGTCTCTGCCATAGATGTCACAGTATAAAAAGTTGCTAACACACCAACTCTGCCTGGCCATGGAAGCTGGGACACCCCCCCCCCCCCCCCCAGATCTCTCAGGACCATCATGAAATGGGAATCCTCCAAGGCACAAGTGCAGTAAAAGGATGATGCTTAAGTTCCAGAAGAAAGGAGTAAAGGATGGGCAAGGGAGCCGCCCTAGAAATGCCAAAGCTTATCTTCCTAACAGCGATGAGATGTAGTCTGTGTTGTCACAAAAGAAAACAGATGAACTTGAATGACATTTCAAGAAGACACGTTTTAGTACCTAGACCATGCGGCACTAACGGCTAAAATGGCGGCCCTTTGGGATTCCAAACCTTGCACATAAATTCCAACTTGCCACGTACTGCTATGTGGCCAAGGGAAAATGACTCAACTGTTCCAAATTCGAGTTGTCTGTCTTATAAAGTTGTGCCAATCAAAATGGAATACACACGTGAGTTCACTTCATAGTTACTGCTGCAAACCCCCAAGCTCAGGGTCCATCATATAATGGTACCCAGTAAATGCTTAATGACGGGCTGGGTTATTTGGTTCATTAACACAAGACAGATATAGACACAAGCATTTCAGTCTCCCCCAAACACGTTTGTGGACCGTGCACTATGCGCCGGGCATTGGGCTTATGTGACTCTTTTTTGTCTCTACCGCCAGTTACTATTATTACTATGGTTGTTGTTTTCCTGGTGGTGGTTGTCACAAGGTTCATTTAAGATAAACCCTATCACTGGAAATGATTAAGCCAAACGACAAATTTGTAATGCTGACCAGAAAATTCATGCACTTAAGGTCTAAGGCCATACACCAGTCTACAATCATAAACTCTTGTCTTACACAATTCTTGAGCCAGCTAGTTAATACCAAGTCATACCTGTCCTTTGCCCATGGAAGCACTACAGACGGGAAACAGTACCCTCTGCAAGTCCTGCCTGTCTTCTTGCTATTTGTCTTCTTGTGCTGGGGGCCAAAACCTAGATTTTCTTGTGTGCTAGACAAGAAAAGCTGCTACTGAACACCTAACTCCTGGGTGACCTTTTAAAAAGTCCCTTTGGGGACTGGAGAGATGGCGCAGCAGTGAAGAGCACTTGTTGCTCTTGCTGAGGACCTGGGTTTGATTCCCAGCACCTCCATGGTGGCTCACAACCATCAGTAACTCCAGTAACTCCCAGCAGATCCAGTGTCCTCCCTGGAACTCTGCAGGAACACCAGGAATGCAGGTACTGCACATATATGCATGCAGGCAAAACACTCATGCACATAAAATAAGATAAACCTAAAATATTTTAGAAGTCCCTTTGGCAGAAAGATGGAAGAATGGAGAGATCACCTGGACCCATTCTAACCAGAGTTTCTCTGGCTTAATTCTACTCTCTTTGGCACTTAACCTTAATTATTATTTTTAAGTGAGAAGTGATAGCCGGGCGTGGTGGCGCACGCCTTTAATCCCAGCACTCGGGAGGCAGAGGCAGGCGGATCGCTGTGAGTTCGAGGCCAGCCTGGTCTACAAAGCGAGTCCAGGACAGCCAAGGCTACACAGAGAAACCCTGTCTCAAAAGACCAAAAAAAAAAAAAGAAAAAAAGAAAAAGAAAGAAAGAAAGAAAGAAAGAAAGAAAAAAGAGAAGTGTTGGCTTGGGGTCCTACTGGACACATTGCTAGTTCAATGCTCATATAGTATATAACAGATAGTGAACGTCACACTGCAATGAGCAATTTCTAGTCCATATGGATCTCACCAGAGAATTCAACTCTTCTATGGCATTTTCTTAAAGATTTACTTTTATTATTGTTTAACATGTGTCTCCATGTGGCTATGTGCACATGGGTGTGGGTGCCCTCAGAGGTCAGAGATGTCACACAAAGTGGGTGCTGGGAACTGAACTCAGAGCCTCTTTAAGAGTAGGATATGCTCTTGACAGCTGAGCCAGCTCTCTACTCCTATCTTTGGTCTTTATTGTCCGGGTTAGGGCACATGTTACCATGCTGTGATTGAGACTAAGGCACAGTTATTATCTGGGCAGAAATATAAGACTGTTTCAAAGGTACATCTGCCTCCAATGGGAATCAGGACGTCTTAGGTTGGTTGACTGGTTGGTTGAGGCATCCGGTTTCCATCCTCACTGTTTGCAACAGGCACAGCCTGGCGGTGACTGAGTACAGTGGAAGGGGAGATCTTCCCATTTGGGGCGGCTGCTCAACCTTTAGCATTCAGGATGGCAGCTTTTGGCTTTTCTGCATGTTGGTATTTCTTCCTGTCTGTGCCAGACCTTTGCATCTTTAAAAGCGTTCTTGAGTATTTGGGATGTAGGGAATCTGATTTTAAGATCCCCTTCCAGAGCTGGGCATGGTGGCACACGCCTGTAATCTCTGTGAGTTTGAGGCCAGCCTGGTCTTAAAAAAAAAAAAAAAAAAAAAGATCCCTTGCAGAGTTTCTGGCTAGAGGTTGCCTGATGCATGCTCCTTGGAGGCAGAGTAAGGGGCTTCAGAGTCCACTTGAGAGACTCTGCTCAGAGCTGAAAGCCATACTGTTCTTCCAGTGTCTTCCCTGAATGCATTTAATCTTCCACCTTTCCTTGGGAGATGGTTTCAGAAGTGACATGTCTAAGATCTTCATGATGTGCTGTCTAATGTGGCACCTACATAACAGCCCTGGATGACAGCAGCTTGTGTCTTTCTTCCTTCCCTCTCCTTTGACCAATTCTTGCCCCAAATCTCATCTTCTGGCCACCAGGTAATTGCTTGTCCCCAGTCTTTACCCTTCCATTTCTGTGTTTGCAATTCCTCCACCTCTATGCCAGGCTGTCTGGTTCCTCCACACTTTTTGCTGAATATTCTTTCTTTTTAAACTTCATCTCAAAAATCTATGCCCACCTCAGTATATCTTAGGTGTATCCACTCAGTCATCTCCTCCAGACCCATTGATGGTTGATTTAAAAAAAAATGAATCACTTAGGAAGCTGCCTCTGGCCCTTGCTCAGAAGCATCAAGCACTTGGCTGTATATTATTCTGTTGCCATTTTCAGATGCTTAACAATCTTAAGACCGGGCTTGCACTTTACAGGTGAAGTCTGATGACACCATACAACATGCATAAGACAAGTACAGTATCGTTCTCTGAAGCCCCATTCACGTTTGAACTCACACTACTCCACAAGCATAGACTTCCGGCCGATCCATGACACAGAGTTCAACGAGAGCAGGTAGAGGTGTCATGTCTATAACTAAGTGGGCACATGGGCAGACCTGAGAGGCCACACTCCCTTTCAACCAGAAATGTCTTCAAGTTTGGGGGTGGTTCTAAGTAACACAAGTACCCTATAGAACTGAATCATATTCCTTTTTTCCTTCTGTTAGTTCTCTGGCCTAAGCCAACCACTTATGCTAGAAATGGCAGAAAGGAAAGGATAGGATATCCCACTTATCAGAAAACCCTGTAGAAAGTGTGCATATGGCATCTGCATATAAAGTATGCCTATAAAGAAGCTAAATAAAAAACAGTTCATTTGTGCAGCATTTCCACTGTTCCAGCAGGAATAAATTATATATGCATGTAGGAACTACAAAATATGAATTGTGTAATTTTTGATTCCACATGCAAGTTAAGTAGTCATATTCTCATTTAAAACTGGCATAGGACAAAACACGGATGAATAGGAACGTTCCTTCCGATACACATTTTTTATTTTCTTTTTACTTGCAATGACATTGAGTAGCAAATGAAAGAAAAAAAAGAAATAGAAACAGAATCATCATGTCAAGAGAGAGGAACCTTAAAAGGAAAGGAAGTTTTATCTTTTGCCTTGTTTGGTTAGGTTCTTTTTGAGACAGTCCAGCTTGAATTCACTTATGTAGACCAGACTGGTTAGCCCTGAACTCACCAGGATGGCTGGTCTCAAACACACCATGTAGACCAGAAAGGCTACCCTCGGATTCATGGCCCTCTTGTCTTAACCTTTCAAGTACTTGGTTGTAGTCATGTCCTGGGTGAGACTTTCTTTTTTTAACATATTCTTATAATAGTTCTGTTTTTTTATTAAAGATTTTATGTATTTTATGTATATTAGTGCCCTACTTGCACACGAGAAGAGGGCATCAGATCCCAGTGTAGATGCTCATGAGCCATCATGTGGATGCTGGGAATTGAACTCAGGACCTCTGAAAGAGCAGTTAGTGCTCTTAACCGCTGAGCCATCTCTCCAGTCCCTGGGTGAGACTTTTACACTTTGGGATCTTTTGGTGATGTGATTTCCCTGACTTATGAACGAGGTCCACATTTTCATGTTGTGCTAGGCCCCTGTCCTAGTTCGGTTCCCATTGCAGTGATTGAGAGCCATGAGCTGAGGGAGAAGAGAGTTCATTTGGGCTTACTCAGCCCAATCACAGTCCACCATAGAAGGAAGCCAGAGCAGGAGTGGGAGCAGGAGCCTGGGGCAGGGGCCCAATCAAGGGCCACAGAGGGGCGCTGCTTACTGGCTTGCTCTTTGCTCAGCCTGCTTTCTTACAGAACCCAGGACCGCTGTGGGCAAGGCTCTCCACATCAATCATCTCAACAAAACACCCCCACAGATTGGCCTATAAGCCAATCTGATGGGGGGAGGGCAGTGTTTGCTCAATCGAAATTCCCTCTTTCCAATCGATGCTGGCTTGTGTCAACTTGACAAAAAACAAAAACAAAATCAAAACAAAAACAAAAACAAAAAACTAGGACAGCTCTGAAAATTATGTGCCCAGCCCTCACCTCAGGAGTTCAAGACATGTCTACGAACACCAATAACGCTAGTTTCAGAGGACACTACCTCAGGACTTCTCTTGGCAGGAACTTGTTACTGGGTCTTGTCATACTTTTATGCTGGAGGCTTCCGCTGAGAGCGATTATACAGGCTATCCTTTGGTAAGACAAAACAAATCTCCCAAATGTAGCTCTAAATAGATAGGAAAATGGCAACAGAACAAAATGACAAGTGTTTAATGCAGGCCATGAGAAGTATCAGGGCACAAATTCCTAGCCTTTGGATCCAACGGCACCTATACCCACAGTTGCCATTAAATCTTGGGCGTCCCCAGATGCAGCCCCTAGAGCCTCAAGAGGAACCACTCTACCCTTCAAGAGGTTCCAAGGCCCCAGGAGAATCACGTGTCTTGTTCAGGGCCAACAAGGCTCAATCAGCAGCCACATGCAGGTTTGCTCTGTGGCCTCAACAGGGCCTCGATCCCTCAGTCTTCCTGGGCAGGTTAGACTGTCCTGTCTAGAAAGAAGACACTAACTCCTTGAATCTCCTAGAGAACAAGTCATGCAAAATTTCATCTATTAGTCCCGCACAGCTAGCCAACATCCTCCCACCAAAACAAAAACAAAAATCTGAGTCAGACCATGGGGCCATTTGCAGACTGCACACTCTCCTTGGGCTTCCAGGGCCGTTCAGATGGGTGGGTGCTAGCCTAACGCCTCTCCTGCACCTGAGCGAGCCCCTTGCTACTCTTTGAGGATTTTATAGACAGAGCACGAAGGCTCATGAGCTCAGGTTTTTCTCCAGAAGTCTCACCACAGCCTCGTGTTTGGAGAACAGCATCCCTTAGCAACACAGCCTTATTCTCTAGGTATTTCTGGGTATTCAAAGTACCTTTCCAGTGCCAAGCCTCTATCTCTACATGTGGCTGTATGTGGAAGGACAGCACCTTAGGAACCATGTCATCAGCTGCCCAGGTGCACCCCCCCCAAAAAAAAAAACCCGCATGGAAGGGTCAGCTGCTTTTCTACTTTTCTCCTTTTGGTTAGCATGCTTGAAGGGGAAACGCTGTCTTACGGGCCAGGATGTACTGTGCTAGCCCTAACTAAAACAACATGAGTTTTTATCCTTTTCTTTCTACCCAAACATAACTAAAAATATACACAGAATTTCTTTTCTTTTTCTTCCTTCTTTTTTTTTCTTGTTTTTTGTTTGTTTGTTTGTTTGCTTATTTTGAGACAGGGTTTCTCTGTGTAACCTTGGCTGTCTTGCACTCAGCTTTGTAGACCAGGCTGACCTCGAACTCATGGTAATCCACCTATCTCTGCCTCCCTGAATGTTGGGAATTCAGGCATGTGACACCAAGCTGAACTATGAAATATTTTAATGAAGTGTATAAATGCTTTTGACACATGGCCGAATATATAGAAAGACAAGAACCTTTATTTTGTAAACACACACACACACACACACACACACACACACACACACATACACACACACACACACACACCAGTTGTTTTGTTTTAGGTTTTTGTTGTTGTTGTTGTTGTGGCTTTTTGAGACAGAGTTTCTCTATGTGGCTTTGGCTATCCTGGAACGCACTCTGTAGACCAGGCTGGCCTTGAACTCAGAGGTCCTCCTGCCTCTACCTCCTGAGTGCTGGGGTTAAAGCTGTGCACTACCATGGCTAAACATGGGTTTCTGTGGGTGGTGGACTTAGAGAGGCCATTCTGCGTTTCTCTAAATGTTTTGCTGTTTCTAGAAGAAAACATTGATATAGGTATCTACTCCTTTGATAACCCCAGGAACTTCTGAGAGACTGGGAACTGATTTCATGCACCAACCCCAAGGAGAGCAATGCCAAGCTTCTTGTCAAAGTGGTTTCTGTGTGGAGCCTTCCTGCCAGGTGCTGAATTTTCCACACAGGGTGTGGACTTTGACAAAGTTGGTCATCATCATCATCATCAGTCGCATTGTTATATGAGATCTGAGGACCTCAGGTGATCCTCTCAGAGCCTTGGATCAAGGCACTGTATGCTCCCCCCCACCCTCCCACCCCCGATTACCAGGGCTGAGAGCTCAAGAGGGTTTTGGAATGTGAGGTTTGAGAGCCCACTTGGGTCTGGGTACCAGGTAGCAAAAGAGATCCAGACGATGCTAGTTTTCTGCACTGAGCTGTTAATAGACTTTTATCTTTGGAGATGGATGGCTCTGGAGCCTTCGGATGCTCCTCTGCAAGGTGGATGGCCATACTTCTTTCAGATTGCTTTTTTTTTTTTTTAATAGTATAAGATGGACGTGGTGCTACGTGCCTTTTAAACCCAGCACTCTGAGGGCAGAGGCAGGAGGATCTCTAAGTTCGAGGTGAGCTTGGTCTACACAGTTCCAGGCCAATCAGCACTACATAGTGAACTCTGTCTCAAAAAAAGTAGAAGTGTAATATAAGGTACCTAGTAGTACACACGATAAATTATTAACATTAATAAGTGATGGGCCCCAGAGAAGGCGGCAGAAGGGTAAGTCCATCTGTCACCAGTGAAGTTTTCCGAGGTGTCTGTGTGATGGGACAGAAGTGGAGAAGCCGAGCAGACCTGAGCCCTTATCTAACTGGGCTGGCCTGACTACAGAAGTGTAGCCATTTGTGCGGTGGCGGGCAGGCGGTGCTGGCTACTTCCTGGCCGGTAGCCAGAAGCGTGGGGTGAATGTAGTCTTAGAACACCCGTGAATAACACTGGAGGCCGGCTCCATTACCACTCCAAAATCATGCATTAGCTACCCAGAGTGCCTTTGCCTCCACCCACAGCTGCTCTGCCCTTTAACTATTCATCGGGGCAGCAGCCAGAATGCCCTAGACTTACAGAAAGTCAGAGGAATCAAGTATCCTTTTATGGATTCCCATATTCCATCTTTCGGTGCCATTATTTTCTCTGGTGCCATTACTTGTAATACTAGGACCAATGTCATCTCTAACTGCACTACTAGTCCCCTTGGTGCTAATTCTTTACATTTGTAAAGCTACTTCACAACGTGTAAAGTGTCTCCTCTGGCTGGGTTTCAGCCTAGTAAAGATGACCCCTGGTGGGGCCATGGTGGCACAGTGGAAGAGCACTTGCTTAAAGATGACCCCAAATGGTGCCGCGCACCTTTAATCCCAGCACTACGTGAGTCAGAGGCAAGGGGATCGCTGTGAGTTCAAGGCTAGCCTGGTTTATAGATCAGAGTCCAGGACACCAGCCACGGCTAACACAGAGAAACCCTGTCTCAAAAAAAAAAAAAAAAATGACCTTAAACATGTGAAGGCAGATGGAGGCTTGTGCTCAAAGCTCAAAGAGAACACAGCAGATCTACACTTCTGAATGAACCGGTAGTTGAAGTATTTCAGCCTCTAGATGCATCCACCACCACCCCCATTACCCCTCCCCAACAGGAAGTTCAGGCAACTTCCAAGGTTAGAAACTAAGAAATAGCCGTTTATTCTACCAGAGAGGCTGTCTACACCCAAATCCCAGCAGGCTGGGTGGGGGAAGAGGAGGCAGTGGTTTAGTCACTGTAAGACTGTTGCTTATGCCACTGCTTGCTACATTTCACAGCAAGTCCTTCGAAAGACCCAGAGTATTAAATTTTCTAATATATATATTATATATCTAACATATATATTTCTAACACACACACATATTTGTACACACACACTTTAACCTCATCCTGAAAGTACACCTTCAGCCCAAAAGAAGAGCCTGGGGCAGCAAGGCTAAAGACCAACCCTGAACCCAGAGGCTTTGAGGCTGCTGGAGCAGCCAGCAAGACTCAGGAATAAGAAAGTGGCATTTTGGAATTTGATTTGCTCAGGATGCTGAGGACGTCCTAGAAAAATCCACTTTGCTACTGGGGCAGGTGTACTTGAGGGAAGGTCTTTTTCTACCGGGATGCTCGCTTAAGGGAAGATATGGCCAACTTTGGAGCCAGGGCAGACAGTGCGTGGGGGCTGTCCTTAGAACAGGCGCTTTTGGGGCACACCTGGGCGCTACCTATTCATTTTGAACCCAACTTCACCGGTGAGCCATAGCAGTGGCTGCCATACCCGCTGGGTCGCCCTCTGTCTGCCTAGCCATTTAAAGGCAAGATTTACCATGTATGCAACGGAAGATGACTATGGCCTTTGGAAGGCATCGTCTTGAAAGTCATACTTTTTCTCAAGCGCCTCCCTCACAGATCTCCTCCCTAGAGCACCACTCTCACCGGAGGGAGTCTGCACCGTGTTGTGCCTCACTGGCGCTCTGGGACCTAGAGAGACTAGGTCGGGGAAGCAGGAGACCCGTGGCTACGCTGGCTGGGCCACTGGAGGCCAGGGAAAGGAGGGGATGGGGGCGCGGCGGGGTGCGGCTTACCTGCCAGGCTGTTGTAGCAGTCGATCTCGATGGCTTCAACCGTCTTGTTCTGCTCCTCCGAGAGGCGGCTGGCTTTGGGAACCCCGGCTGGAGAGGCTGGCCGCGCGTCCCGCTCCCGCTCTCCTGGGGGCGGCAGCAGCCCCTTCAGCTCCAGCAACGCCCGGTGGTATTTGCCAATGGCTTCGCGGAATTTCTTGTCCTTGTAGCACTGCGCCCCTTGGCTCTTGAACTCGTGCGCGCGCCGGATGAGCTCCGCGGGCTCTGCCGCCGCCCCAGTCTGGCACCGCTCCGGGGCCCCTCCGCCGCCCGGGACGCACGGTGGCGGCGCGGGCCGCGGCCCCTCGCCCAGCGCGGGCGGGCTAGGGTTCCCCGAGGCTCGGGCCACCAAGCCCTTCCTCTCCATCCGGCCGCCGCCCGCGCCTCGAGCGCGCCGCGATCCCGGCTTTAAAAGCGCCCGGCGCTGGCTTCGCGCCCCGCAGACTCCGCTGCGGCCGTGACCCTGGGCGCCGCGCGCTTGCCCCGCACTCCCATCCTCTTCGCCAGCCGCCCGAGGCTGCTCCCTCCTCCTGCGATCGCTCCCCTCCCAGCTCCCTCCCCCGCTCCCTCGGCGCCCGCCCTCGTCCCCGCCCTTCTCTGCTCTAGCAACCTGCCGCCGCGGGCTACCGGACCCAGTGCGTGCCTGGCCTTGGCGCAGGGGACAACGGGCCCGACTAGGGTAGTGATGATTGTCGCTGACCCGGAAGAAGCTGGGTTTGCTCAAAGGAGGGGAGGATTAACGACAAAGAGGGCCCCCTGGTTCCCATTCATCCAGCCTTCTGAGGCGCCTTGTGGCCGAAAGAGGCAGTGGGGGAGGGGTGCGTGTGTATGGGGAAGACGACGGGGAGGTGGGGCGGGGGTCACCCCCCCGTAGCTTTCTTTAGAACTAAAGAGAAAGGTGCGTCAGGGAGCAAGGAAAATAGACAGGAGCCATTGCTTGTTTTGTTTGCAGTAAGACATTATTATTTTAGGTGGCAGGGCCTCCTCCCTTCTGTGGATCCAGGTTGTCGCTGAAGTGTGTCTCCTGAGAGAGCCCAGGACACTGTGTGCACGTCTGCGTGCCGGGCGTTGTATTCCAGAAGCCTGTGAGTGCTTACGCTATGTGCGTGCGCAGCTATGCAGAATGAATCACAGAATCAGAGATGGAAACACCTGTTACTGTTGGTCATCAGGCTCGGCGGGCACAGGGTTCCAGTTTCCATTACTAGACGGTTCCGCGCCCTTCCTGGGGAGGCTCCTCTCCTTCATTCTTTTGCTCTGTCGTGAGTGTCAGCTGTGTGCTGGAGATTGGCTGAGGCCCACAGGCAGATGAAAATAGGCAAGTTACTCCGCACTCCCTGCAGCCCAGAGGTGCCCAGTTTACTGCTGAAAGATAGCGATCACTGAACCAGGGAATGATTAAAACGTGTCACAGGGAAGAACAGAAAGTGTCCTGGAGCTCTGAAGAGGCCTTATGGGGATAATAGCCTTGGAGGACCATGAAGGGTGGGCAGGATTTGGCATGAGGAAGGAGTAACACATCAGCCAAGGCTAGGGAAGCTCAGAGATGTTTGATATCTCAGGTGTCCTCAGGACAAAATGCTTCGACAGTGGGAGTGTGAGACGTCTTGGAGGAATTCCAGGGGTTTCTGGATGAAGCACTTGGATTTGCGTTTATAGGCAGCAAAGACTATACATTTTTAGTGATGCTGAGAGAGAGAAAAGATGCCCCCAACACTGTGATTGTCAAAGGGTGGTTCCCAGATCTGCACCATCCACATCTCCTGGGAAACTATTATATTGCAAGTTCTAAGGTTCTAGTCCAGACTTTCTGAAACAGAACCTTAGCCTTGGATCCAGCAACCCATGTTTCCAAAGCTTTGAGACAGGCTCTGAGACACTGCTGTGACAGCTTCCTCCTGGGGCCTTGGACCAGCAGTAACAGCACCACTGATGACCCTGTGGAAAGGCCTGGGTCCACGGATTCCCAACCCGCTGACCCAGAGGTTGCACTTTAACAAGACTGGCAGTGACTTATGTGGCTACCAGACTGACCTGCTGTTCTGCACCAGAAGTTTAGGAAAGTACAGAAAAGTGTCAACAACCTGCCCCTCCCCCAGCTTATACATAGATGAACCCTATGTAATGTTTGTATTTCTGTTGAACAAATGTTAGTGGTATGGGATGATGTTTACAAGTTTCCTTCCTTTTTTTTTTTTTGGTTTTTTTGAGACAGGGTTTCTCTGTGTAGCCTTGGCCATCCTGGACTCACTTTGTAGACCAGGCTGGCCTCGAACTCACAATGATCCGCCTGCCTCTGCCTCCCTGGTGCTGGGATTAAAGGCATGCGCCACCACGCCCGGCTAAGTTTCCTTCCTTTTAAACTTTACATTTTATGTGATTATTCTTTTACTGCTTCTTCCATATAGTTCTGCGGGTTTGTGCACGCTAGCAAGTGCTCTCCCACTAAACTGGAACCCTATGCCTTATTTTCATATCTATATAGTAGGATATTATATGTTTGTACCATAGGGTACAGAACTAATTGTTTTTTTAGCCCGATAGCTTTTACTATTGTAGATAGTGAGGTGAGCAATACTAGATATCATATACCAAGTGCTTACATTATGGCAGGCACCATATTAAGCACTTTGTATATAATTAATTCATTCAATCTTTATACCAGTAGTAAGTTCTGTTACCCCAAATTTGAATACCATGTCTCTTGGGGTTCTAGTGCTGTGGAGAGACACCATAACCATGGCAACTCTTGTAAAGGAAAACATTTAATTGGGGCTGGCTTACAGCTTCAGAAGTTTAGTCTATTATCATCCTAGCGGGAAGCATGACAGCATCTAGGCGGTGCAGAGCCAAGAGTTCCACATCTTGATCAGAAGGCAGCCAGGAGGAGCCTGTGTTCCACACTGGGTGGAGCTTGAGACCTCAAAGCCCGCCCCCTACAGTGACACACTCCCTCCAACAACAAGGCCACACTTCCCTATGGACCAAGCATTCACACACCCTGGGGCCATACCTATCTGTCCAAACCACCACAGCATGCCACATAGACTTGCTGAAGTTTTACTCCAATAAGTAGCAAGTCTTGTATTTGAACCCATGCAATCTAGCTTCAGATTATTCTTAATCTCTTGCTTACTTATATTTATTTTTTGTTTTTATTTATTTTTCTGTCTATGAAATTATGTTCATTTAAAAGCAAATCTCCTCCACCCCCACCCTCATTTGTGCTAGGCAAGCATTCTACCACTGAGTTATACACTCAGCTCAAGGAAGTCTTAAAAGTCAATTTGCTGCTGGGCAGTGGTGGCGCATGCCATTAATCCCAGCATTCGGGAGGCAGAGGCAGACAGATCGCTGTAAGTTCGAGGCCAGCCTGGTCTACAAAGTGAGTCCAGAAGAGCCAAGGCTACACAGAGAAACCTTGTTTCGAAAAAACAAAAACAAAAACAAAGTCAATTTGCTTCCCCCCCCCATGTGTGTAGTATGCATGAGTATATGTGTGTTCCTGTGTGTGAACACACATGTGTGGGATGCGAGTGCACATGCATGTGGAAGCCTGAGGTTGATGTTAGGAGTCTTCGTTGCTTGCTCTCCATGGTTTAAATGGAGTCTGGTCTCTCAGTTGAATTCAAGGCTTAGGAAGCAGTGAATCTGGCTAGCCAGCTTTCTCTGGAGACCCGCTGTTTCCACCTTCTAACTGCTGGTATTGTGGGTGGGCCCCTAAGCCAATGGGGGTGAGGCATCCATGGTTACAAGTGCTTTAATGACTAAGCCATCCCCTCAGCACCTACTTTGTTTGTTTGAATGGGATCCAGATGGATATGGTGTCTCCTGTCTGTTATCCCAGCACTCAGGAGGCTGAGGCAGGAAGGCTTCACAGTCAAGGTTAGCTCAATAAACATAGTGAAGTCCAGGCCAGCCTGGCCACCTAGGCCTCATCTTTAAATATATATACATATAATAATATAATTTAAATTTAAAAGGTGGGACAAGCCTGTGCTCCCAGCACAAATACATTGTTACACAGCATCCTTACTAACATCAAGCATAAAACATATAAATATTTTTGAACTTGGTAAATGAAAAACGCACATCAACTTACTTGGGACATATTTCATGCTAAGGGTGAGTGTTTTTGCATGTGTAGTTACCATTTATAGAGAACTGAAGCCTTTTAATTGGCCCTGTACTCGGTGTACTAAATTATACCTTGTGTTTTATAGAACTCTAAAAGCTCTATCGCCTTTAAGCCCACTTGAGCCTCATGCTGGCTCGGGAGAGGGTAAAAGAGTCTCTGCTTACACAGGCAGCCTCTGGGTTTCCAACCAGTGAGGCCCTGTGTTTGCCCTGTGCTTAGGAAGCTTTGAACTCAGATAGGTGTGAGCTGGGATTGTCTCTTGGCTGGTTCCAGGGCCAGTTATTCAACTCCAGACAACCTCAGATTTCCTTACTCATGAAGTGGGGGTGGAGGTGTGACCCCATGGGGCTTATCGGGAAGCACAGTGTAAGTCCTTGGCAGATAGTTACTGTATTACATATTCAATCCTACCATGGCTGGATCCCATAGTAATGTTGAGGCAGAACTCCAGTAATTGATAGATACCTGCCGACTCCTGGCCCTTTTGGTTTTCAGGCTGCACATCAGGTTAAGCAGGAGGAAGAGTCTGAGAGTAGGTGCTTGGAAATTTTCCCGTTACCCCTAGGCAAAGTCATTCTAGTAGAAAGAGCTGTACGAAGCAAATATTGACGAAAGGCTCAGATCTTGGATTTGGTAATGGCTCAACAAAAGGACATAAATTAGGTCACATCAGCCACCTAAAGGTGAGATGTGGGCCTAGGGAGATGGCTCAGTCAATAAGGCGTTAGTTGTGCAAGCAAGCCTACAGAGCCCTAGGGCAGAGGAAGTGGAGACAGGAGGATCGCCAGAGCTCACTGGCCAGCCAGTCTGGAGTCTGGTTGAGTCAGTGAATCAGTGACCAATTCAGTGAGAGACCCTGTCTCAAGAAATAAGGTGGATGCAATTACGCACACCTGTGATCCCAGCACTCAGGGAGGCAGAGGCAGGCAGATCTTTATGAGTTCGAGGCCAGCCTGGTCTACAAAGCCTGTCCAGCACAGCCAGGGCCACACAGAGAAACCTTGTCTCAAAACAAACAACAACAACAAGAAAGAAAGAAAGAAAGAAAGACAAAAGAAAAATAGAGAAAAGAAATAAAGTGGAGAGTGATTGAGACTTTTGGACTTTTGTTCTCTGTACATATGTATGCACATAACCCATACACACCGCACATGTATACACATAAACACATACATGCAGAAAATTAACTAAAATTAAAATGTAAGATTAATGACATGACAACTTGCTTTTTTTTTTTTTTTTTGCTTGTTTGTCCCCCACCCCCATCCCACCCCTCTGACTATATCCTGTCTTCAATTTTGGACTTAAGGGCTGGGTCTTAAGAGGCAGATAACCCATGTGACATATCCTTGTGTGTGATCTAGAACCCAACACATGATCTTAGTACTCCTAAGAATGAGGGGTAGGGGAGGAAGGGAGGGAAGACTATGGGGGGAAGGAGCAAGGAAGGAGGTACTGTGCCCATCTGTCCCACTTGGCAGGGCTGAACGTGATGCCTGGAGTTGTTTTGTTTGCTTGTTTCCAGTGTGCTTCTCTCTGGCTAAGCCACTCATCACTTGTAGTGTGTCCTAGCTTCTTGGAACTGCTTGCTTCCCCTCAGATGGAATTAAAGAAGTGCCAAGGAGAGTTTCTCAAATATTCTTTCATTAATTATTGACCATATGCCGTGCTTTATTTGAGGAAGTGAGCAGAGCATGAATTTAGGAGCCAGAAATTCACCGTTCTTCTCAGCCTTTGACGAGTTTGAATCGACTGAGGATCTTACAAGCTGCATGTCTGATTCTGCTCACCTTGGGGGGCGGGGTCAAGGTTCCGAAGTTCTAGTAAGTTCTCCGGCATGCTAGTTCCCCTTGTCTGTAGTGCACCCTAGGAAGAGCAGGTAGTGAAGAAAGGGGAAGCCCCACGTTGCCCCCTTCTCTCCTGGCTTTGCCTTTCCTGGGGGCAGTGGGGGTGTGGGGGGGCGTGGGGATGGGGGTGGCTGGGGTGGTGGGGAGGTAGGACAGGGTGGTGGGAGGGTTGTTCAGATTCCAGGAAATAAACCCCCACTTAGTTCAGCTCTTTCTTCCATTTCATTTGTCTGGCACGGGTAAACTGAGTCAGGGCCTCCTTTCTGGGATCTGACTCTCTTGCCTTCTCCTCCAGCGGATAACCACACATACTTTTTATTGCTTGCATTTCTGACTGAGAGTGAGAGGATTTTTGTGCCTCGTCCCTTGGAAGCCATTGATGTAGGCTGCGGGCCCTAAAGGAAGACTCTTGAACTAACAAATGTGGCATTTACTCAGATGCATGTAAAGCGGTATTTCGACTTCTCCTTTCAGTGGCTCTCAGGCACACTGCTTCCCTTATGAACCTAACAGATTAGGCTACAGTAGGTGTCTAGTGATTACGGACCTAGTATTAAAACGTCACCTTCCATCCGTAACAGGTAAACTGCGAGCGCACCCCTCGGAACTCTATGAATGGTCCCACCGCCCATGGAATAACTCTTTACTCCGAGGTAGGCCTGGGAGGTGAGGAACTTGGAAGGAAAGAACAGAGCGCTAGCACAGTGCCCCTGCTCTCCCCCCACCGCCACCCCCACCGCCACGTCAGTTTCAGCCCCGTCTCTGGGTCTTGATACTGATTCTGCGCCTTGGAGTTTCTGATTCTTTCGCTCTCCGCTGATCTTCAAACCCCTCCCCTCTCTCTCTGCAGACTCATTCTGAGACTTGTACACCTCCGAAGGAGATGGCTGGCGCTTCCTCACCCTCTCCCCTTAGCTCAGTCTCTTGAGCAGACACGAGACATATATTTAAATCTTGTTTACTCGAACCTACGCTTTTCAGGGTTGGTTCACACGCCAACCAAACCAAAGCTATTTTGAGGATGTTTGGTTAATTGCACTGAACTTCGCAACTTACCTGGGGGAAATTATAGCGTTTCTCTCACCTGTTTTCATCCATATGTAAGAAATAAATCATTATGTTCTGTTTTCAGCGTGAGGTGCTCTTAGAGACCATCAGAGAAACACAGAGGACAGGCGGCGCTAGGGCCCTGTCTTCTCTACCTGGCGGCTGGCACCTGCTTGACTTGAAACTATCAGTTGATCCTACTCTGTCACAGCACTGAGCCCACATATTAGAACAGGAGGATATCTCGAGCCCCCCCCCCAAATACATTAGATAAGGTCTTGCTTCCTGAACCAATAGGATGGGGACTTAGGAGAGGGAGAAATTCTAGACACAAGGAAGACTCTACCTCCATGAATAGCATAGCCAATGAGGAATTCAGAAGTGAGACCAGGCATGGGGGAGGGGCACTGTTTTAGCCAAATCGACACACCAGATATTTTTGCCTTTTGTCTAAACTGACACCCGGCTTCTGAAAAACAGAAAATGAATCTGTCTCCCTTTCACTGCTCTCAGTTTCCAGGACTCTTATTATGAAACAAGAATATTGTTTTTTTTTTTTTTCACAATAGTCTTCAAATGTTCTATAGAAAGTTTGAAGATTTTAAATTATTTCCTGTCTACATGTAGTTAGTTAGTGTTTCATATTTTAATTCATGTTCTCTCTCCTCCCCCAAACTAACAACAAATCTATACTTTCATAGTTCCTTCACCAAGCTATGTTTTGAAAAGTAAGATCTCTCAGCACCCCCGCCTCTCTCTTACCACACAATCCTCTCTCCAGCCTCCTTGTCTCCAGTGTCAATTATACTCCCCACTTGGGGGCCATAATATCCATTATTTAGACCTGATAACATCTGTCCTTAAGAGACGCTTCCTTCCCCTATGCCGTGTGGTCTGGGAGAACTGTCAATCACTGGTGCCCTCTCACTGTCTGCACCTGCCCCCCTCCTCCATCGCTGGTACCTACTCTAGGTAGAGCCAGTAATGTTACTTCATCTTCCTGTACCATAGTGACTAATTCAGTGGAGATGTCATTCCCCAAGCTTTAGATGATGAGAGGGCGTTTCTTTTCCATTTGGAATACTGTATGTGGAAGGCTTTGAGCTGAGGACTGTCCATCCTCATCCTGCTTAGCTGCCTGAAAAATGAATAGCGGCAAAGAGGTGGGTGAGAGGCAGAGCTCATAGGGTATCAGAGAAGTGCAAAAAAGCCAACTGTTTTAAATGCTGTCTACCCCCATGGCCTTCTTAGCTAAACAAGCCAAAGTATACTTAGCTAGTTCGAGTTGTTACTTACAATACAAAAAATGCTGCTTGGCGGACTGTCCTGGGTTTGGGTTAAAGATCTCTCTCCTCTTTGAACATGCTCCAGCACTGTTTCAGACACTTGCTTTGTTGCTGTGAACACCCAAAGGAGGCAACCTGAGAGAAGAAGGAAGCATTTATCTTGGCTCACAGGTTGAGGGTATCATCCATCAGGGCAGGGAAGGTATGGTGGCCAGAGATTAAGGTGGCTGCTCACACTGTATCCTCAGTCAGGAAGGCGAGAATGATGGCGGCTGGTACTCAGCTTCCTTTCTTCTTACCCATGGAATGGTACTGCCCACAGTCAGGGTAGGTTTCCCATCTCTGTTAACTCATTATCAAAGCTCCCTCACACGCATGCCCAGAGGCTTGTCTCCTAGGTGACCCTGTACTGACCATCACACAATGCTGTTGTCACTCTTCACCCTCCAGAGCCTGCCCTGACCCCTTTCCCTCTTGGCTTAGCAAAGTGAAGGCACCAGTATGAGCTTAGATGATAGGAACTAGAGGGATTGACACATTTCCCCATGTCCCTCCTGCTTTGGCCCGATGATTTATGCAGTGTTCCACTTCTACTACAGTGTAGATTGGGCTCTTCCCCCCCCCCTTTGGATCTATACCTTGGGGGCTCTGAAAATATTGCTTCTTTTTCCTAGTTATCTGCTTCCTCCCACTAGTCTCTGGGTGCTTCCTTCTGGGTTCTTTTGTGGCCACACGCCTGTAGTCAGTGTCCTTACTACGAGCCTGCTCAAGTGGACTCCTAGAGTTAGATTTTTTTCCCCCATAATGACTCAGCTGTAAAAACTACTTTAAGATGTTGTGCCTTCCAGGAGACTGTTTAATGACTCGATGCTGCAAGATCAGATGGAATTAATCTCTAACGGTCAATGGCAGACTAATATAGCCTTAATTGGAACTTTTCACCCTTGAATTCTGTACCTGGAGGCAGTCTATTCGGCCTACTATGCTGTCTGCATGTATATATGTGTGTGTGTGTGTGTGTGTGTGTGTGTGTGTGTGTGTGTGTGTATTGTAATTTCATTTTTCACAATTTCATGTGCAACCCTGACACAATGATCAACAGATCCCCACTAACAGACACCTAACATTTTGTAGCCTTTTCCAAACCATCTGCACAGTACACGCAACTATTTCTTGTCCCTGCAGAAGCGCTAAAGGGCTAGAGTAGTTGTATGTAGTTGTATGACACATTGCCCCCAAATTAGGCTTAAAATTATTATTTATTGTTTTGAAGCAACCTCAAGGTTTTGGTTTTTTGCAGCACGGGAGAGTGAACTCAACGTCTCACATATACTAGACACGTGTCCTTCACTGAATTGCATCCCAGCCCCTAAAGTCCTTATAAGGGGTTACAAGTAAGCATGGGCTATCACACCAGACCGGAGAACTGTCCTCATTCTGGGCTTAAATGCTATTTGGTTGGGCTGTAAAATCTTTTTAAAGTGCTGTGGGATTCAAATTGCTACCATTTTGTTGGGAGATTTGGCCTGACTCTTCTCCACACATCATATTGGGCTGTACTCTTTTGGTCAGGTCTCAGGGTGAGGCTAATCCAATGGGATGATATTGAGGTTTCCCTACTTTTCAGAAGATGGGTCATTCTTTAAATGCACATTGGGGTTCTTTATTGAAGCTGTCTGGTCTTAGTAATTTCTTTCTCATTATTGGCCTTTCATGTTTTTATTGATGGGAGAACTAGTGTTAATGCAGTGCATATTTCCAGGGATTTGCCAGTTTCTCCAGTTTTCTAAGTTGTCAATGTATTATTGTTTGGGGATTTGTTTTTTTGTTTGTTTTGTTTTTTTCAGACAGGGTTTCTTTGTGCAGCCTTTGTGCAATCCTAGTCTCATTTTGTAGACCAGGCTGGCCACAAACTCACACAGATCTGCCTGCCTCTGCCCACCTCTCCTGCCGAGTGCTGGGATTACAGAAATGCACCACCACACCGAGCATATAGAGTTGTTGATAGCATTAAAAGCTTTTAAATTTCTGTGCATTTATGTTAGAGTGACATAAACAACATAGAACAGGATTTATTTAGCTCACAGTTTCAATGTTGTCACTCCATGGTCCTTCACTCTGCTGACTCTGGGTCTGTGGTGAGACCCACATGCGGCAGTGGGCGTGTGGTGGGAGGGCCACTTACCCCAGGGTCCCAGGAAGCAAAGAAAGAAGTAAATCCATGTTCTTAAATCTACACATGTTCTAAATTAGTGACATGGTTTGATTTTCTTGTTTTCTTTTATGTATGTTCTAAACTTTCATTTTGATACCACTATTGCATTCAAGCTTACACTGACAACAGCTTAACTTCAGTTGTATTTTAGACTATACTTTGTGCTCTGCTTTCTCCCACTGTTACTGATGTCTCAAATTACATCTTGAATTACACGTATTATATCTTCCCACCCTGTATACCCATTAACATAGATTTATCTTTTGTCCTTGGTAGCCTATATGTGATAATTACGTCTTCCATCCCATCGCTGTCTGCAGCAGGGACTGAACAGGGCCTTCTACATGTGCGGCAAGTGATTTCACAGTGTTCTGGTCCTCTGCTCCTCACCTAAGAAACTGGGGATAGTGGTGCGGAAAATCACACGCACCTTAACTGTCTCCTTCTCCTCCTGCTCCTCTTCCTCTTCTTTTTGATTTTTTTGAGACAGGTCTTTTTGTAGCCCTGGCTGTTCTCAAACTCAGTCTGTAGACCAGGCTGGCCTCGAACTCACAGAGATCTGCCTGCCTCTGCCTCCCAAGTGCTGAGATTACAGGCATGTGCCACTACCAGCTGGTGATGTTAATTCTTCTTTTTCTTCCTCCTCCTCCTCTTCCTCTTCCTTTTCCTCATCTTCTTCTCCTTCTTCTTTTGTGCTTCAGATGATCTGTTCATTTTCCAGTTATTTCTTCTTAACTGATCTGCTATGGGACCTTCACAACCTGTTTTCAGCTCAGTATACTTTCCCTAATTTCATTCACTTGATTATTTTCTCTTTCAGCTGCTTAAGTTTTTGTTTTGTTGTTTTTGTTTCATTCTGTTCTGGGAATTTTTTTTTCAAGTTAAGGTTTCTCTGTGTAGCTTTGACTGTCCTGGACTCGCTTTGTAGACCAGGCTGGCCTCAAACTCACATAGATCTCCCTGCCTCTGCCTCCTGAGTGCCACCACGCCCAGCTCTGTTCTGTTTTTTGTTTGTTTGTTTTTAGGATAGTGTCTTGCCATGTAGCTCAGGAAGGTCTAGAGTTCACCACAAAGCCAAGGCTGTCCTCAAAGTCTACCTGCCTTCCCATCAGAGTACTGGGACTGCAATCTTTTAGCACATTATAGGTCATTATGACAGGTATTTTACTTTCTCATGAACTCATGAACATTTTTGTGGAATTGGTTTCTGGAGGTTTTTTTTTTTTTTCATCTTTTGATGGAATTGTATTTCCCTATATCTGTATGTCTTGTACGTTAGGGCCTATATTTGGACATTTCAAAAGCAGCAGTGTGTCCCAGCCTTTGGTTTTATGTACCAGAAGACCTTCAGTTAGCCCTGGGGGTTCAAGGACTTCAGAAGCCTTTTCTGTTCTTTTGCTCCCTCTGGTGTTGATCAGGAGAACTACAGCTTTGGCCTGAGACTCACCTTTCTTCTCAGTGGCTAGGTTCCAGTGGTCATTGCTGCACTTGGGAGGCAGGTGTGATAGCAGCAGCCTGGCTCTTGGATAGCCTCCAGGCAAACTAGGATTCTGACTGCATGGGCTGTCTTCTTGTCTGCATGTTGAAGAGCCTTGGTGTGAGGTTTTCTTCCCAACTGCTTAGCACTTCGCCATACAGAGGGAAAGGCAGACAGTATGGATGTCACCTTTTTCCTGGAATCCCTTCTTGCTTTTATGATGACTGGGGCAGGAAGGGGGTGTGTCTTCTCAGCCTGCCTCTAATGTAGTCACTGTGGTTTTAGTCTACCTCAGCTGTTGTCACCTCAGTGCCTCCATGAGGAAAGACAGAACATACCATTTGTTGACCTCACTATATTCCCTGAATCCCAGTCTTCAGTCCTTTTGGATTTGAAGGCCTGACAGGCATGACATGCTTTCTTTGGAGCTGACAAGCCAAGGCACTGATGAGGCATTTCAGACTCGATGAGGGAGACCGTGCTTCAAATCAAACTGTGACCACAAATGATTGGACTGGGAGTCCGTTCTTGTCCTGAGATGACAGTGGGGTGTGGTCTCCTAACCCCGGCTCTCCCAAAGGACAGATTTCATTTGCCTTCTCCTGAATCCAATATCTCTTCAGATCTGCCAAATCACATCTGGGCTCCTGCAGGCTCTGCTGCTGCGGCTACACTGTCACCCACCAAGTTCATCATCCGTTATTCATTACTCTTGCTTACACCCAGCCGCAGCCCACCCCTACTTAGACTGCTGTAACCCCAGCACTGCAGAGTGCACCTGAGAGGGAGATGTTTGGGTTTGGGGATGGGAAGGACAGACAGAAGGAAAGCCGGGAATCTAGACGGATGTGCATGAACCAGATAATCTTACTTTAGAACGTAAAATACTTGACTTGTCAAAACAGAACTTTAGGGTTCTCAACTTTTTCAATAAGGCTGTTGGATGATGCTCCTAAGGCTAGTATTAAAACAAAACAAAACAAAATGTGGAAGTGTACATTCTACCACATGGTCCCTGGCCACACGTTTTCATACTTCATGGTCTTATGTAGAACTTATTAATTGCTTCTCTTCTTTCTTCACTCTTTTCCTAATCCTGTCCTTCCAATCTTCCCTTGCTTTCTATTTCCCAGTAATTTGCACTGGAGTTGATATATCTGTTCTGCCTTCACCAAGTACTGTCTGCTGGGAAGTAAAGGTCTGGCCCTGTTTTTGAATGGGCTGTTATTTAAAGCCTAGTGCTATGAGACCCACCTTGGTGTGGAGAACAGGGGAGAGGCCCGGAGCAGAGTTAGGATGCTGAGTCAGTGGTTCTCAACCTTCCTGACACGGTGACCCTTTGATACAGTTCCTCATATGCTGACCTCAGCCATAAAATTATTTTCACTGCTGCTTCATAACTGTAATTTTGCTACCATTGTGAATTGTGGTGTAAAAATCTGTTTTCCAATGTTCTTACATGACCCCAGGGAAAGAGCCAAAGGGGTCACAATGCACAGCTTGAGAACCACTGCTCTGAATGAGTAAGTCCTTGGTTCAAAGTTATTTTGAGAATTGAGGCCTGCAAGACAGGAACAGTCTCCTGCTAGCATGGAGACTCATTAAGTGGGCAGCATGCTCAGGATATATTAAAATACCTTCCATCTTCCCAAAGATGGAGGTCTGGTTATTGTCATGTTTCTGAGAGCCAAAAGAGAGGACAAATAAGATGTCGACCGATGCATCTGATCCTGAGAGGACCATCTTGCTACTCGGAGAGTCACTAGTTTGTGCGGTGGAAGCCAGTACTCACCCCCATTTCCTGCACCTCCAGAGTTGAAGCCAATTTGTTTGCCAGAGTGTGACCTGGCCCCAGCCTGCAGCTGCGTGTTTATATTTCCTCTCCACCTGCTTTCAATGTTGAACCTAGACAAGAAACTTGTTAGATGTTAAATTTTTCCAAAATTAAATATCCCAATGACAAATGCAACACGAGCATTTGAAATTGTGGGGGTGGGATGGGGGTAGGGGTGGGGGAGTGTGTAGGCCAGAGGTTCCAGGTGTCTTGTTCAATCTCCACCCCCAATTCTGCCTATTGAGGAAGGGTCTCTCATTAAATCTGGGCCTCAATGATTCTACTAGTCTCACTAGCCAGGATCCTGTCTTCACATCTGAATGGCTAAGGTTACAGGTGGGTCATCACATACAAGGGCATTTACACAGTTCTAGGGCTCTGAGCTCTGGTCCTCAGCTTGCTTGGCACATGGCAAGCCCTTTACAGCACCACCATCACCACCACCACCAAATCATTTCCAGCTTCACACTTTTAGTAGCTTTTAAGTAGTAAAACATGGTGAATCTCCATGGAACAGAACAAATGGACGATACGTCTCTGAACAGATGGAAGAAAGAGCAAAGAGGTCACTGACTGAGGCGATTGTCACCGAGGTCTCTAAAAGTAGGACTTTTCAAATCCCGGCTGTGCCACTAGTCACCTGTGTGCATTCGGCAGGTGACATCTCTATGGCTCAGTCTATTATGCTAAAAATGAGCCCATGGTGGGGCTGGTAAGATGGCTCAAGTTAGTTAAGTACTTGCTGTAGAAACATGAAGACCTGAGGTAGCATCTCCAGTACTCACAAAAAGCCAGGTGTAACCCAAAACTCAATGGTGCATTGTGTGTCGGGGCAGGCGGCTCCCACTGGCCGGCCAATCTTGCCAAGTCAGTCTGCTTCAGGTCCAGTGAGAAACCCTGTCTCAAAAAATAAGGTGGAGACTAACTAACTAACGAAGGTACCCAATGCCAACCTCTGGCCCCCTCTCCCACTGCACATAGTATACATGCATACCTATCTATATGCATGTGTGCGCGTGCACACACACACACACACACACACACACACACACACACACCAATAGTACTTAATCCATAAAACTGTTGGAAAGATTGATTGCCAAAATCCTTGTTATTGAATTTTGACTTTCTGGGGCATAGTAACTCAATACAAATTAGCACCTGCTCTAAGAAAAAGTGGCCTCTGGCAGGATAGTTGTGATGCCCGAATCAAGAACACTGTCAGGTGACTGCTGTAACTTAGTCATAACTGTGATATAGAGAGGTTTACTGCCAAGCTAGAAAATCCTTTAGTACTCTCTAAAGAGGGGCCAGTTGTATCATTGTGATTAAATGTGAAGGAAGCTCACTAAAGCTTGAGTTGAAGTGTCTAACACAATTTTAAATACCAGGGTCAACCTATCACATTTAGGCAAAGGATTACCACTGATCTAGTCATCTTCCCTGGGGGCATGCAGACATTTTTACAGTGATAAAGATGGAATCCAGAGAAATGTGTATGTGGCCGAGTCAGCTGGAAGGAAAGAAATGGCTTGCATGTCTCTGTACTCCAAATACATTTTTAATGTCAATTCATGCAGTCAGCTCTCTCAAACACAGCCTGGGTCGTGGTCACACATGGGACTCTCTGATACAGTGAGCTGCCTAGAGTGAAAAAGATCCTGCGTGGATTAGAATCAGAAGATGGAATTTGCTCCTTAACAAACACTAGGCCTGAGGAGATCTGCACCAGCAAGGTGAGCTGGGAAGTCAGGACAATAGACTCAATCAGCTCCCAGCCATCACAGGATAATAAAAATATGCACCCAGGCCGGGTGGGAGGCAGAGTCAGGCGGATCGCTGTGAGTTCGAGGCCAGCCTGGTCCACAAAGCTAGTCGAGGACAGCCAAGGCTACACAGAGAAACTCTCTCTCTCTCAAAAAAAATATATATACACACACATACATATATACATACATATATATTTACATACACACACAAATATATACATATATATATATCCACCCAGCCTATATTTCTCCTGTGTTTTTGCTATGGCCCTGGTGCTCCCTTGGACAGCTAGTGGCTGCTAGAACACGAAGCTGATGTGTGCAGTGTGTGGCGTTTTCTTAGATTGGTGTGTCCAGTTGATGCCTTCCTGTAAACAATCACTTGTACCTTAACTACAGCACGCTCAAACAAGACCCGACTCGCCCGCCACATTTCCACACACCTGTTCTTTGCGCCTCAGCAAACCAGCTCAGCAGCTAGGAAACCGGACATGTGGCACGCTTCTCAGTTCTTGTCAACCCCACCTGTGAAATATCTGTCACTTTGGTTCATTTATTTCCATTCTCTCTGATACCTCCTTATAGTGTGGGTTGGCTGTTGCTATCAGCAATAAAATAATAGTGTAAATAAGATCGAGAAACCTAAAGGTTCAGCATGTGGTGGTGAAGATCTGCTCCCTGCAGCTAAGGTGGCACCTTGCTTAGGCATCTCTTAACGACAAATATGTGTAAAGGGACAAAAATGGCCAAGCATCACTTTGAGTCTTGTTCCCCAAATCTGCTAATGAGGCCTCTGCCCATGACTTAACCACCTCCCGTTGTGTGCCTTTCCCTGTGGAGACCTAAACAAACATCTACTCGCCCCGGATGGAGTACTGATAGACCAAGAAAGGAGTCCATACACCGGTGAGTGTATTGAGGTCACTTACAGGAAGCGTAGATGACTCAAGGAGGCTGCTTCACTGAAAAGCCTGCCCCAGCATGGGTGGTGGTGACTCATGAAGGCTGCATCCCGGGAGCTTCTTCCCCAATTTGCAGGCAGCAGGGCCAGTCAGAGAGCCTACTGCAGGCAGCTCAGCTGGTAGGAGACTCTCCTTTCCCAGCGATTGTTTACTGCTTATATAACCTATTTTGAGGATGGAAGGTGAAATGGACCGAGGGAAGGAGGAACTGACAGGGCAGGGAAGCAGGGTTGCTAAGTCAAATCGTCCTTCAGGCAACTGATTTATTAACACCGCAGCCAGCGGTACAGAAGTAGGCACTTCAGTCCTACCACACAAAACAAGGCTCTAATCTCAACGGCTTTTGAGAGCAGGGGAAGCCTTGCACTGCAAGGAAGCAGACTTAGTTAATATGGGTCCTGTGCTATGTGTCTGCTGCACTGCAAGGAAGCAGACTTAGTTAATATGGGTCCTGTGCTATGTGTCTGCTGCACTGCAAGGAAGCAGACTTAGTTAATATGGGACCTGTGTTCTGTGTCTGCTGTAGGAGGCTATGACTTACTGTTTGCTAAGGGCCATTCTTTCTGGGTAGAGGAGTGGACTTGATTACAATGTGGTAGCAGTCAGGCTGCCTTGATCCATGTGTGGCAGGGGGGATGGGTGTGTTCCCACTCTGTTTTCTATGGGGCCTAGCTACTTAGAGAGACTGGGTTCTCAAAAACAAAACAAACAAACAAACTAAGAGAAGGGGCCTAGTGAATTTTCTACGTTTCATCTTTTCTGAGACTTGTTTCATTTGCTTCCTGGGTCTTGTGAAGGGAATGTTTCAATTAAGAGAAGGTGGCTACACAACACCTCAAGAACCTACCTCTTAATACTATTCCATGGACGATTAAATTCAACAGAAGAGTTTTGAAGGCATCTTCAGACCATAGCATCGTGTGACCCTCCAAATACCTCTCACAAACAGAATGCATTCGTTCCATCCCAACAGGCACCAACCTGTAACTCATTCAGCACCCACTCAGAAAGTTCAAAGCTTAGAGTCTCATCTAAATCAGCTATAGGAGTCCCCAAGGTGAGACTCATCCTGGAGCAGATTGTACTCCAGCTCTGAACCTGAGAAAGCAAACAAGTTATTTCCAAAATGAGACCGAGACAGGACAGGGTGGACCTTCCCAATCCAAGAAAGAGAAAGAAGGAAGACAAGACTAATGGGTCCCAAACAAGTCCCCAAACCAACAAGGGAAACACACTGAAGATTCTGGTATAATCTTCTTTGGCTGTATTCTTGCCTTGCAGATAAAACTAGAGTTGGAGTTGGGTTCCCGGGGCCCTGGCTGTCTCACCCCAGTGGTTTCACTGAGCACAGTTGACACAGCAGCATCCACACTGGTGTTGCACATAGATGACACTACATATTTGGGGTCTAGACTCTCCAAAGACTCTACAGGGGATTCCTTGGAGTCTAGACAGAGGCATCCATGCCTAGAGTTCTTGTGCTGTGTATAGGGCACTGAATGGGTTCTCCGTGAATGTCAAGCTTACTGCCTGTGCCTTCCAGAAGGGCATACTCCCTGTCCTAGGAGTGCCCAAGGACTCACATTTGGAACTGAGCTGTTCTTAATACCCTGCCATATGGGCACCGTGATGGGTGAGACAGCCACGACAGTCCTCAGAGAGCCATCAGCAGCGCTCCTCTGTGGTCCTTACGCCTAGTACCTGGCTCCATAAAGATATCAGAAAATTGCCCGGCCACACCTTTGGCGTTTTCTTCCAAACATTTTCTTTTTAATTCTTCCAGGCTGAGTTTTTGGCTCTTTACATTCTATTTCCCCTTTGATTATTCTGTCCGTCCGTCTCTCTCTCTCTCTCTCTCTCTCTCTCTCTCTCTCTCTCTCTCTCCCCTCCCCCCCTGCATTTTACTCTAAATAATCAGAAGACACTAGGCAGCATCCTGAACATTTTGCTCAGAGATTTCTTCTGATAAATAACCTCCTCACCACTGTAGGCTCTGCCTTTCCCACTTTACTTGGGTGTAATTCAGCTGAGTTCTTTGCCACTTTGTGACAGAATGGTCTTTCCAATGTCAGGAAAAAAGAAAAAAAAAGGGGAAAAGAAAAATGCAAGGTCTTGTTCCTCGTTTCTTTATGAGGCTTCATAAGAACGGCTCATGTTCCCAACAGCATGGTAAGTGCAGATTAACATTGACTAGGTCATATCTGGGGAGCTTTAGGTTTTCCTTCTAGCGCTCTGAGCCCCACAGCAGCATCAGCCACACGTCTGTGCCTGGCATCTAGGCCTTTCCTATAATGTTCCCTCCACCTCATTCCCAAACCACAGGCATGTTTTGAGGTACCTGTTACAGCAGCATCCCACGTCTGCATGCTCATCTCCGTCACAGTCCACTGTTGTGCATGTACCAACATGCCGAGTAATGGAGGAAGAACAGAAATGTGCTGCTTATGGGTCTCAAGGCTGGGAAGGCCAAGATCAGGTCACCAGCAAGTTTCAAGTCAAATAACATGACCTTCACACCAGGGAGCTGGCCCGTGGAGGCACAGACGGTGCAGAATGTTCAGACGAGAGATGTTTGATTACTAACTTGGAATTAACAATCTTTAATGGGTTAGATAACTTAATTTTTTATTCCTTTTTTAATATTCATATTTATACAGTACTCTGCCTGCAGGTGTGCCTGCAGGCTAGAAGCCATCTCATTACAGACGGTTATGTGGTTGCTGAGAATTGAACTCAGCCCTTAACCTCTGAGCCATCTCTCCAGCCCAGATAACTTAATTTTTAAAAGGCTTATTTTCTTTTTTATTTGTGTCTGAGTAAGTATGTGCAGGCGCCCATGCAGGCCATAAGAAAGTGTTAAGCCCTCTACAGCTGGAGTTACAGGCAGATATGAGCCGAGTGATGTGGGTGCTGGGAACTGAACCTGGATCCTGTGGAAGAGCAGCGAGTGCTCTTAACTGCTGAGCCATCTCCCCAGCCACCAAAGATAACTTTAAGTAAATTGCCATGTGGGAATGGGCAAGCCCAATAAAACAAGTTTGAAGCCTCTGTAGCAGTGGAATGCTGTAGAGCAGAAAGAATGCTGTCACAGCTCTGAGGGGTATTACAGATCCAGAAAGGTCCGAAAGGGCTACGGGGTGTCAGTCTAGAGTAACAACCTGCAGCGCATCTCTGCAGAAAGCCGGTCACAGACGGCAGCGACGGGAGCAAATAAATGGTCCCTCATCTCCTCCTCTCTGGCAAGTTTGGAAGGCTGAAAGCAGGCTTGAGAGTGAATTCCCATCTGCAGCTGGGGCGTAGGTTCTTGAGGAGTCAGGAATGAGTCCACCTCCTCCTTCCGGCTGTTGGTCAAGTCCTAGGCTCCCTGCCTGGGGGAAGAAGCCTCAGGTGTGGGGAGCTTCCAGATCTCTCACTGGCGTTTTTCCTTCTCTTTTTCCATCAAGCTCTTGGCACGCTCTTTCTCTGCAGCCCAAGAGTGTTCAAATGTATGGTGCACCAGCTGGCCCGGGTTTACTGAATGTGGGTATGCAAATAAGATGAGAAGTAGGGCCAATCAGGGAAGCTCTGTCGAGAGTTGCTGCCTACTCTGGTTGTCATGGTGATCTTTGCAGGTCACTGCTGCTTCCTTGCCTCCCACCCTCACCCCCCAGCCCCCCACTCCCCACTTTTCCATCACTCTGGTGCTCTGGCTGCCAAAAGCTGAGGTGCTTGTTTTGTTGCCGCTATGGTTTTAGGTTCTTTTGAGGCTCCTTTGTCCTCAGAGCTTGAACTCCCTGCCTGTCTGAGAGCCCTGCGTCAGGGTGGGCAGTCTGTCATGGAGGCCCCTCCTACCCACATCACAGTCACATGATACTGAGATGTGCAACATTGGCAGCCTTAGCTAAATGTCTGTACTTTGGTGGATATGTCATATGGTGATGGCTGACTCGTGTATTTTGCTTTATAATATTAATGTAAAACTGTGATGTGTTAGTAGCATAAGCAATATAGTTTTGTAGAAACTCATTCTGTGTGGCTCAGAGATTGAAAGAAATGAATGCATCTGGGACGTTGATTTCTGCAGTCCAGTTACAGCAAACGAAGTATCTCATGAGCCCTTGGAGGTGCTTTTCAATCCGACCTCTGAAATGTTGATGGATGTTAGGATGAGCCACCCAGACACCCCTTCAAGAACAGGGCACTTATTCCCTTCACTGGGACAATTCACAGGAGCCATGTCAGCTCTAGAGCTTTTCTTGGGGATGGTTGGGCAATTGTCAGTCCTGTCTAACAGTGAATCCCCAGACCCTTTCCGCTACTTGCAAGAACATCTCGAATGATGTCATGCTTGCTACACACACACAAAAAAAATCTGTTTTCCTGAGAGTTTAGCCCACGTGGCTGAGCTGGGGAATTTGCACTTAGTGGCCCTCCTGTGGCCTCAAGCATCCAGATTTTAGGAGATCATTTCTAAAGGGGGTGGGGGGTGGGGCGTGGGAAGAGATGGGGAGAGAGAAAAATACGGATGAATATATGTGCTGGTGACAGAACAGTCCCAGGGCCTCTCAGCTCTACTGCCATCACTAGGAGACAGTTTCTAATGTGGTGACTCCCATGAGCTCTGATTCCTACAAAGTGTGCCTACCTAGCCATAGCAACCAGGTTGGGCAGAGACACTAAACTCAGACTCCATGACAATGCTGGTGTAGAGAAGATTAACCTAAGCCATCCTGGGGCCTGAGACTTCATCAGTGATGCTTGGGCTGGGGATATCAAGGTTAAAAATGAAATTTGGGGTCCAAAGAAAATAATGGTAGTTGCCACCAAGCGTGATGACTTGAGCTTGATATCTGGGCTCCCCAAATGCTAAGTTGTCCAGACTTCCAAACATATACCATGGCACATACATGTGCACGCACACACATACACATTACATGCGTATACACACATTGCTTGATATACATGTACATACATGCATGCATACATACAGTAACAAATACATGAATAATTTAAAGGCTTTAAATGAAACTTGATTTTCTGATTCAAGGAAATGTTTCTCATTTTGTTGTTGATGGTCCCTTGAGTCATTTTCTGCCAGCTACTCTCCCTTGCCCAGGTCTTTTGTTTTTTTTTTTAACATGCCCAGTAAAACCTCAAGAAAATTTAGAGAGAAGGGAAACATTTTAAAGGTGATTTTATGAGAAATAACTCACAAATTGTTCAATCCAGTTGTAGAGTGCAAACCAGTGGCTTTTGGCATATTCACAGAGTGCAGACTGTACCCAGCTCCTAAAAATTGACTGCAAGGGAACTCTGTATGAATTTAAATAGAAGTTGAGGGCATTTCTACTACTCCCCCAAAGAAACACCATACCAATTAGCAAATAATCCCCAACAGCCCACACCCCTGTCTCCCAGCAGGCCAATCACCAGACTAGTCTCTGTCTCTAGATTTGCACGGTTTGGGCATGTTGTTTAAAAAGAATCACACAGCATGTGGTTTTCATGAAGCTTTAATATTATTGATACACTACTCTATGTTTGTGTACACAGTGCATGACATCTGTGGTTCAAACATAACAAAAGTAAAAAAAAAATTTTGCACTCCTCCTCACACCCACGAGAGCCAATTTCCATTGCATCCAATGAGAACACATGGTCCAAGGTGACAGCTTCTCTGTAAACTGTCCCTACCCAGCTGCAGATGCCCACACTGTGAGTCATCTGTTGACAATACAAGATTATCAAAATTAGGTCTTTCCTTAATTGGTTTTAATTGCTTACTGCCACCCCCAGAAACTGGCTACAAGTGACTCTGTGCAAGCTTACATAGGAGCAGGCAATTCCCTGAGTAGTTCGACTTTATAAATGGGAAAATCTGATGCTAAGACAGGAGCAGGCTGGGTTCTTTTACCAGCACCCGCCTTAAGTGAACCTGGTAAGCAGCTCCACCACCTGCTTGCTGCTTTCTTAGCAGAGAAGCTGGAGAAGCCACAGATCAGATCTGGTGGTGGGAACGCTCCTGGGCTCTGACAGTAGATGGGCTAGCAATGGGATAGAAACGGATAGAGGAGCTGTGGGGTGCGGTGTGTCATTCTGAAACTATACACTGAAGTTTTAAAAGGTCTCTGTCCTTTGTTTATGAAAGCATGAAAATAACAGGGGGTCTTTCTTTCGTGCGTGATTTTCTACCCAGTGGCATTCTGCTTCCTGTGAACTCGGGCAGACGGTGCCATAAAGAAAGCAGTCCTGCACCCAGGATAAGTCAGAGTACTAGAAGTGACTGAAGATCAACACACAGCCCATCTATGAGATTGATTGACTCAGACACACCAGAAGAATTGGCTCTACCTTTCCTGTGCTTGAAGGCCACGCATGTGTGAGTGAGTGCCTGCCTGGTGTGTGTGTGTGTGTGTGTGTGTGTGTGTGTGTGTGTGTGTGTGAATAAGGATGTACATTCAGATTCAGGTGAATGATTGCCATGAGAGGAGACCTTGCAGAGGCTAGCTGGGTCTTTCAGGAAGTGAAGCAGGCCTCTGTAGCTGGAAACAAATGATGGCAGTGGAACTTGGCTAGAGATGTGGATGGAAGTGAAACCATAAGGCTTTGGGAGCCATGAAGATGAGTTATAATGCTAAATGCTTATGGTCTATAGAAAGTACCATGCATGTGTTCAGGTTTGAATGAGTCAGCTCACTCCAGGTTTGAAACTGCCATACTGAGCTATTGTCTTAGCTGAAGTTTGAACCCATATCTCTACTTCTATTCACTGTATTCTCTCCTTCGCTCCCTTTCTCCTTCCCCCTTCTCTGTCTCTCTGTATTTGTATGCCCCCTCTCTTCCTGTCTCTCTCTGTCTCTGTCTCTCTCTGTCTCTGTCTCTCTGTCTCTGTCTCTCTCTGTCTCTCTGTCTCTCTGTCTCTGTCTCTCTGTCTCTGTCTCTGTCTCTCTGTCTCTGTCTCTCTGTCTCTGTCTCTCTGTCTCTGTCTCTGTCTCTGTCTCTCTGTCTCTGTCTCTCTGTCTCTGTCTCTGTCTCTGTCTCTGTCTCTCTCTCTCTCTCTGTGTGTGTGTGTGTGTGTGTGTGTGTGTGTGTGACAGGACTTGTACAGAAGTCAGTCTTGGGTAGTGGGTCTTGATTCTACTTTGGTTGAGGTAGGATCTTTTGCTCACTGCTTTTATACTAGATTAGCTGATCTGTGGTCTTCTGGCAACTCTCCTGCCTCTGTTCTCTGTCTCCTGGTAGGAGAGCACTGAGATTACAAACCTGTCCCGCCGTGTCAGGCTTTTTCATGGGTTCTCAAGATCAGAACTTCAGGTAAGGAACTTAGCTGATGAAATGTCTAGGACCTATAACAGAAGCCTCGCAGTCAGGCATGGTGGCACATGCTTGTTATCTCAGCACCTTGGAGATAAAGGCAGGAGGATAACAATTTTGAGGCTAACAACAACAATGGAAAAAAATGAGAGAGAGGTGGGGAAGGTTCATCAAAATACTCAGAGCAACAGAGGTTGGAAGCAGCGTGACTAACTCTCTATTTACTCTTGTGTTCATTTGTTCCACAAGCAGAATTTATTGAACACTTACCAGCCGCAGGGGTTTCACCAGGAAGAGAAGTGATTTAACCGTTATTCTAGAATGTACGCAGGATGCTATAAGAGCATGTAGGAGAGCTATCTGACTCACAGTGGTGACGATGAGGTCTGGGAAGAATTCCAAGTCAACAAACTTGCTTCATCAGCAAAGTCCTTCAACTAAGAAGAATTTCTAGGAGTTGACGAGGTATAAAGGAAGGGAACAGGGTGGTGGGTAGGAAGAGCTCCACGGGCAGAGGGATCAAGAGGAAAGGGATTAAAATGTGTTGCTAGGGTCAAGGCAGAGCGATTGGAGGTGAGGTGGAAGGGGGTCATAGGGGCTTCACCGGAAGCCAGGAGGAGGAGGAGGAGGAGGAGGAGGAGTTTGTACTGCATCTCACGGACAGAAGAAAAATCATTTCACAATCCTGAACACAATGTCGCTTCAAAGGCAAATCATAATGGTTCTTTCTCACTGATTTAAAAGCAAAAACTATGTGCCTATTAGTCCTTAGGACTGCCACATTAGTGCTTGGTGGAGAAAGGTGTTTTCTTCTTGCAAAGCTTCCCCGGGGTGGGGGTGGGGGAGTGCAAAGACCTACCTTACAGAGTGTAAGAATCTTGGTGTGATGGTTTCATATTTTAAAAAATAAGGAGGTCTACTTTGATAATGACTTATTCCTGCATCTTGAAGGCCACCCACCAGTGAATCACTTCTGCCGTGAGAAGCCAACTTTCAATAACCCCCTGATTTTCAGCAAGATTGAGACCGTAACAGAGTACGGAGACTTTTAAAGGTGGACCAAATGCATTTTTCCATTATGATATAGATACAAGTCTTTAGGGTCAGGGAGTGAAATGTGGTGATTTGAATAAGGATGCCACCCCATAGACTTATAGATTTGAATGCATGGTCACCAGGGAGTGGCACTATTAGAAGGTATGGCCTTGATGGAGGAAGTATGTCACTGGAGGTGGGCTTTGAGGTTTCCGATGCTCAAGCCAGGCCCAGTGTCTCTCTCTTCCTGCTGCTTGCCAACCCAGATGCAGAACTCTCATCTCCTCCAGCACTGTGTTTGCCTGTGTGCTGCCATGCTTCCCACCATGATGATAATGAACTAAACCTCTGAATTGTAAACCAGCCAATTAAACATCTTCTTTTATAAGAGCTGCCATGGTCTTGATGTCTCTTCAAGGAATAGAAAGCTTAACTAAGACATCCCCTTATCTTTTCTAGAACCATTGAAGAACTATTTTATACATGGGGAAGCAGAGTGTTTTCTGTTGCTGTGATGCAATGCTCTGACAAAAAGCAGCCTATGGGGAGAAAGTTTACTTAGGTTACAGTATTCTGAGGCAGAGAGTGCATCATAGCAGGGAAGACACAACAGATAAGACAGGTGCAGTAGCAGGAGTGGGCAGCTGGCTGATAAGAGTTCATCTGCACACAAGGACCAAAGGAAGAATAGCCTTAAAGCCCATGGTCAGTGAGTATGACCCACAGCAAGGTTCATCTCCCAAGGGCTCCATCACCTCCCTGAGCAGCCCCATTAGGTGGGGCCAAGTGTTCAAACACCATCCCATAGGGGGCGCATCTCAGGTTCAAACCACAGCACAGAAGTAGAGTTAACATGGGAAATGCCCTCCCCACCACCACCCCCCTGCCCCCGCACCCCCGCTGCCAAATATACCCACTTAAAGCTGGACCAACACCTGAGAGGTTAGTGACAGGCGAGGCACTTAACCCTGATGCTACCTGGCCTGTTCCTTGCTACAGAGAGGCAGTTCCTTGTCCAGCAACATCCAACCTTGGGGAGTTTTAGAATCTCATACTAGACCAACTGATCTGGATTTTAGCTTAGATTCTTCAGGTGATTGATGTGGGAGCTAGTGATCAGACGCATTGACCAAGTCCACACAATTGATCTGGGCCAGGAGTGATGAACTGGAAATCAATGACCCTACTGAAGGAAAAGTACTGTTCTAGCTCTACTTGACTAGCAACTGCCAAAGTGTCGACCTCACCCCAAGGCAGGCATATGTTCACATTTTAATAACAAGGAAGGAATAAAGACATAAAAAGCCAATACTGAGTAGGGAATTGCTGTATTAGCTTACAAAAGATGTTTGCAAATTGTATTTGGACTAGCAGCTGTCAGTTTGAGCTGTCTCACAGCCTAGAGTTGTATGGAGGAGGGAAAGCCACCTTTCTCTTGAGTAATTTTTAGTTATGTGTCAAAATCATTCGAGCCATGGTAGGAGTGAGGGGACAAAGGCATCTATCTATCTGCATATAGAATTCTTTCTTTCTTTCTTTCTTTCTTTCTTTCTTTCTTTCTTTCTTTCTTTCCTACTTTCTTTCTTAATCTCTTTAACAGCCTGATCCCAGCCCCCTCCTTCCAGTCCCACTCTCACGCCCTTCCCTCATTCCCTCATCTCCCTCCCAGAGAAGGGGAGTCCCCCAAGGTGTATCAACCCACCCTGGGACCTCACGTTGCAGCAGGACTAAATGTATCCTCCCCCACTGGGGCCTGACAAGGCAGCCCACCTCGGGGAAAGAGATCCAGTGGTAGGCAACAGTGTCAGAGACAGCCC
The DNA here is from genome assembly GCA_907169655.1 of Acomys percivali. Taxonomy (NCBI): domain Eukaryota; kingdom Metazoa; phylum Chordata; class Mammalia; order Rodentia; family Muridae; genus Acomys; species Acomys percivali. Next base: position 174,544,814 of record OU015742.1, on the reverse strand, counting down.
CTATTCCCATTGTTAGAGGCCCCATATGTTGACCATGCTGCATATCTGCTACATATGTGTAGGGGGTCTAGGTCCAGTCCATGCATGTTCTTGGGTTGGTGGTTCAGTCTCCGTGAGCCCCTATGGGATCATATTAGTTGACTCTGTAGGTCTTCTTGTGGTGTCCTTGACCCCTCTGGCTCCCTCAATCCTTTCCCCCACCTCTTCCACAAGACTCCCAGAGCTCCACTTAGTGTTTGGCTGTGGGTCTCTGCATCTGTTTCCATCCGCTGCTGGATGAAGCCTCTCAGAAGACAGTTATGCTAGGCTCCTGTCTGCCAGCATAGCAGAGTGTCATAAAAAATGGCAGGGGCTGGCTCTCTCCCATGGGGTGGGTTTCAAGCTGGGCCAGTCATTGGTTGGCTATTCCCTCAACCCTATTCCATCTTTACTGCTACACTTCTTGTAAGTAAGAAAAATTTTGGGTCAAATGTTTTACGGGCTGGGGTTGGTGTCCCCCTCCCTCCAACGGAAGTCCCACCTGGCTACAGGAGGTGGAACATTCAGGCTCCTTCACCCCCATTGCTAGACGTTTCAGATAGGGTCATCTCCACAGGCTTCTGGGAGCCTCCCCTGTCCCAGAGATGTAACCCCCCCACCAGAAATTTTTGTGCTCTCTCTCTTGGTCCTCCCCACCACTCCTTCCCTGTTTTCTGCCCACCTGATCCCCACCCCCATTACCCTCCCCACCTCCATATAAAATTCTTACCACTGCCTATCCTAGATGTATCACATCCAGATACCTCAAGATCCAGTGCATTGTCTTTGATCTCTGATTGGGGGTTGAGGCCCAAACCATAGATAAAATGTCTGGGACTTTATGGTGGAAGTACCAGAGAGCCTGTCAAAAAATTGGAGACCATCTGCTCATATCTTCCTTTCAGTATGCAACCCAAGTTGTCCTTAAACTCATGCTGTTCTTGCCCCCCCCAAGCTCTGGAGTGCTGGGATTAAAAGTATGCACCATCATGCCCAGAAAGTGGGACCCACTTCCCCACCATTTCACTGGAATAATCCTAAAGATAGCCTTATAAAGCAGTATATAAAAATAGATGTTTTCATCCTTTAACTGCCATGAGACTCAAAGCAAGAAGTATAGGTTTCATTTGCCGGCTAGATGCTTTGAGCGATGATATATATGATATTTGGAAATATCAGCCTAATGGAAACATGAAAAACGAACTGGAAAGGGGAGAGCCTGAAGGCCGATCTGGAGACGATTTTCACAGTTCCAAAGAGAGATGATGAGGTCAGCAGCAATGTCATTGGCAGGGCTACAAAGAGGAAGATATTGCTTCAGACATTACCCATGAGTACATGACTTTCATCCACAGCTTTCCCTGAAACATAGCTCTTAGTCCAGCCATCCTGTGGACCTCACCATTCATTTTTTTTTTCGGTTTTTTGAGACAGGGTTTCTCTCTGTAGCCTTGGCTGTCCTGGACTCCCTTTGTAGACCAGGCTGGCTTTGAACTCACAGCGATCCGCCTGACTCTGCCTCCCGAGTGCTGGGATTAAAGGCGTGCGCCACCACCGCCCGGCTTGACCTCACCATTCATATATGCTCAACAGCCACATGAAGCTTAGTATGCTCAAAAATGAAAGCAGCCAGGAGGCTGATCTTGACCTTAAAGAAGACAAATATCCACCATAAACATTGAAAGCAACATGTGGATGTTGGTTAATAACATCTGTTTGCAGTTTTGAGTACTCTTCTGGGCCAGTAAAGTAATTTCTTTGTAAAACTGTTAAAATTTTTTGTAAGACACACACACACACACACACACACACACACACACACACACACACACCCCTACACCTTAATTCCTACACTCAGGAGGCAGAGGCAGGCAGATCTCTGTGACTTTACGGCCAGACTGGTCTATAGAGAGAGTTCCAAGACAGTTAGGGCTACAGAGAGGTCCTGTCTCCAAAATAATTAAATAATAAAAAAAAATTCCTCATTCCTTTCCCATCCCATGTTTTCTGTGCTGTTCAATAAATACAGCAGAAAGCCCTTTGTTAGGGACAGACAGACACCAAATACACTTAACAGAGAGAGGACAGAACACAGGCAAATGGAAAACATGGGGAGGGAAATGAAGAATTCAAACTTGGGTTAGCTCCTGGTCTAACTGACTCCAGTGTGGCACTGACACAAGTGTGAACAGTTACATTTTCAGAGCAGGCACCTGCCTGTGGCGCACTCTCTTTCCGGGTGCCTTTGCCAAGACTTTGTTACTGAGGGTTTTCTGGAGACCATTTTCTTTATTCTGACTCAGAGTTTGCTCATTCCTAGTCCTTCCTTTTCCGTGCTTCTGCCCCATAAGTCAATAGACACATTAGAAGTCTTTTATTTAGGGCCCCTCAGCAGTAAGACAAAGTTCCCCCATCTGTGCTTCCATTTGACTCTGCCACTCTGGAAATGGAACCCTGGAGAGCCAGTGTCTTCCCTTTTTTGCACCCAGCCTGCACCACTGCAAATAATAATAACAATAATACACCAGAGGGATTTTGATGGTTCCTCTCCATTTGGCTTTCTGTCCTAATTGACCTCCTCAACACTTGGCAGCTTGTTGCGTGTCTGTTTGTGTCCTCTGTCTTGTAAGTAGGGATACCAACAGTCTACTTGAACTTGTTAGTTGTCTGGTTATTGTGATGAAGTCCTGATGGGAACAAATGAAAGCAGGGAGGGTTTATTTGGGTGCAGGATTTATCACGGTGGGGAAGGGATGGTGAGGCAGCTTCCTGGTGACAGAAGCACGCAGCAGAGATACTTACATGGTGGTCAGAGTGCGAGCCTGGAGCCAGTACACCCCTTCTAGATGCTATCTCCTAAAGCTGCCACAGCCTTTCAGGGTAGTGGTACTGCCTATGGCTGTGTGTTCAAACACAGGAGCCTGTGAGGGATTTTTCCAGATCCAAACAACACCACCATCTAAATTCCCTCTTTCTGTGACCCTGAGCTCTTGACTGCGAGCTTTTATTATGTATCCCACGTATTCAACTTTTTCTTTTTATTTAAGCAAGATTCTAGCATTTTATGAAAATCAGAATGAATAATCAAGATGCATATGCATCACTTTTGACAGTTCACTGACAGCCATAAAATGAAATGAATGCTTTTCCTTTCTGCATATGCAGAATAATTTGGCTAATTTCGGACAGATGGAGTCTGATTATGAACTGGCTAGGTGCTCTCTAGACTCAGGACTTCAGGTAATGACCTACTTCATAAATTTAAATTATACTGGTGAGACTCTTTGTCCTGTGGTGGTTTAATTATTTTCTTGGAAGACATTACACTTTTTTTTTTTTACTCAGGAAGTCTAATGAATTCTACCATTAATCTTTCCTCTGAAGTCAGACATGACGACTCCCCATCTGGATTGGTGAGGCATAACCCAGGGCACGAAAACGTCAGGATGGTTTTTTCTTTGCCGAGCCCTTTCCACTTTCACACATGCCCAACAGCCACCTGTGGGCCTGAGCAAGGAAGGCAGCAGTCCCTTCACACCCCCACACAGGGTCTTATGTGTATCATGTTGATAGTGTCTGCCTCGCTTCTACTGTTAAGAACTCTTGGTTAATATGCATCCAGTGTATGTTCCATATTGACATTTGAATTCTCATTCTATAATATAGTTTCCCTACCGGTGAGCCAATGCCTTCTGGAACAAGTAAAACTTCCTATGCCAATCAGTTGGTAATGAGATGGGCCATGCATACCATCCAGGCTCCTGTTTCAGCTCTGCCTCTAAGGGCACAGTTTTACACACTCCTCAATCCCGCCCATGTTCGTGAAAAGCAGCCTTGTTCCCAGCTAACACAAGGTGCCCTTTCCCTTACACTGCAAAGCAAACCACACAAGTTTTTATTACCCATTCAAGTCTTAATACCTGTACAAATTTCGGTTGTGTTTAATATGCTAAATGCAGAACACCAGAAGGAGAAAGAGCTAGGGTTTTTGGAAATTTAGGCTCCATTCTTGATAAAAGTTTATGCCCTTGAGTGACTTAACTTCCTTTAGCGTTTGTTTCTTTGTGTGTAAGCTGATCACTCAACATGACTGCCTCATCAGGTTGTTGGGGTGTTAAATGCAACAACTTGTCTACTGTGCTCAGGACTGTGTCTGGCCTAGGTACAAAATATGCAAGTGTTTATTGTTATTTATGTTTTTCAACTTCTTTGTATTTTAGTATTGTTACATTTTCTATTAACTGGCTTTTATGTTTAAAATTATATTAGCGTGAGTAAATTGAATAATTAAGGAAATGTCATTATTGACCACAGTCTGTTTATGTCTAAGTATTTACCATAGCTTCATTTCGTGGAGTGTGATCGGGCAAGATGTAATTGAAGTCATGTGACAGCAATCCTTGAATACTTCTATTAAGAACTACCAGGTCAGGATCAAGATTTTTTTTTTTACCTAAAATTGTTGTTGTTGTTGGTGGTGGTGTGTGTGATGTGAAAGTGTGGAACTCAGATGGTAACTTTGTGGAGTCAGGTTCTCCACCCCACTTTATGTGGATGCCAGTGGCTGAACACAGGTTGTCAGGCCTTGGAGCAAATGTTTTACTTACTGAGTAATCTCACCAACCCCCCAGGACCAAGTGTTTATATTTAGGAAATTCCTGGAGTGTATTCTGATATTTTTACTTTTCTGCTTTAATAATAACCAGCACTAGCACCAGCAAACAAAGACTTAACCTTTGTAAAGGCATAGGCTATGCCTATGACTACTTTTCTTGCTTATGTGACAAAATATCTATAAAAAAATTTAACTTAAACAAGGAAGGCTTTCTTTTGGCTCACAGTTTGGGGGTGTAATCCACTATGGCAAGGAAGTCATGGCAGCCTGGCGCATAAGGCAAAAGCTGCTGTGTAGTCAAGCAGCCGAAAGGGGTAGATGCTGCTGCTTGGTTTGTTTGCTGTTTGATCAAAGCCGGGTCCTCCGTCTTCAGTTAAACTTTCTGGATACACTCTTATAAGTATGCCCAGAGGTATGTTTCCATAGTGATTCTCAATCCACCCCTTGTGAACCTGACACTCAGACACACCAGTTTAAATGACAGCATTCTGCCCTTGTCCCCTAACATTTCATAGTCATCTTATAATTCAGACCGTACTTAGCCCAGCTCTAAAAGTCCCCGTAGCCTTTCAAAGTCCCCACATGGTTCAGCAGTCCAAAAACCCAAGTTCTCTTATGAGGTTCAAGGCAATCTCTTAACTGTAAGCCCCTATAGAATGTTTTAAAGTAATATACTTTATATATACATTGTTACAGATTAAACCTCCAGGCCCAAAATGGATGGATGTGAGGAGAGCAAGGAAAGATCAGACGAAAGTGAGATGAACTCACCAGGGCTGACACTGACTCTTGAAGGTCACACGTATCTAGCATCTGGGGTTGGTGACGACTAGGGGTTTTATAGTTGATTTGTCCTCTGTAGCCATACAACATCTGCTAAATCACTTTTACTTTTTAAAGTACATGGCCATTGTATACTCAACCACAACTAACAGCTGAGAAACTAAAGAAAGACCAAGAAGGGAAAATTGTTTCTTTCAGTTTTTTTGATTTGGCCATGAATCAAATGGGCTTTCTCAGCTTGTAATAGCACAGACGGTGCATGCTTTTATATTTTACATGAGCACATTATCTATCTGAAAAGCATATGCATCGATACTCTTTTTTTTGGTTTTTTGAGACAGGGTTTCTCGGTGTAGCCTTGACTGTCCTGGACTCACTTTGTAGACCAGGCTGGCCTCGAACTCACAGAGATCCGCCTGCCTCTGCCTCCTAAGTGCTGGGAGTAAAGGTGTGTGCCACCACGCCCGGCTTGCATCGATACTCTTTATCTGTATCTAACTTGAAAATAGCATGTGGCGTGGGTGGATGAGGAAATGGACTCTGTTACAATGTCTATCATTTCAATCTTTGTGTCCTCCCGTTATTAAGGGTCAACTTCCTTCACTTAAAATCTGTGAAGTAACACTGAATCCTACTCTTGACAGCTGTAAGAAAACAGAAAATGAGTTTATATTATTTGTCAAGCTCCCAAAAAGCCACATTCACAGAGACAGACATCTGTGGTGGAAATGGGATGCTTCCATCAGCAGGAAATTGAACATGAACCCAGAGGTTTCCTTCTATCAGTAAATACTTGGTAAATATCCTTATATCAGCACAGTCTATGTGTGGTTCTGAGAACAGAAACAATTTCCTTACATCTACATAGCCTCGATTTAGAAATAAAATGTGAAGTGCATGAAAACTCAGCAGGAGGTAACGATTGGAGAACACAAATGTGTAATTACTCAGAAGAAAGGCTTGGGATCAGAGTTACCAGGCAACCAAGCTCGACAGAACGTCACGTGAAAGTGGGTTGGGAGATAGAATCATCCAATCCCTGAAAGGCCTGGGCATTTCTACTTCTAAGAAGTGGTGGGAACAAACATATTGTAATTTCCTCACATGTGAATGGAGAAGAGAGGCTAAGGAAAACATCTGTCTACAGATGCTGTTTCCTGCTTTCTCCCGACCCTCAGTCTCCTCTGACTAAAATCAAATTTATTACTAATCAGCATCGACAGAGTTGCAAACCTTTCTGTTTCAACTCTTGCTTACATCTGAGTAGAACTTCCTAGGTAAGTGTGTGTGTGTGTGTGTGTGTGTGTGTGTGTGTGTGTGTGTGTGTG
>OU015742.1:174522686-174538060 GCA_907169655.1 Acomys percivali | reverse complement strand
GTGTGTGTGTGTGTGTGTGTGTGTGTGTGTGTGTGTGTGTGTGTGTGCGCGCGCGCGCGCCTGCGCGCGCGCGCGCGTGCACATGCCTGCCTGCTCACTACATTCACATTTGCTCTCTCCTGTACTGCATGTGTGAATGAGGGCAGAAGAAAATAGCATTCAGGGAAGCTTAGATGTCTCAGGGTATGGCGCCACCCGTCGCCATTGGGCAGTGAGGAGGCTGAGCCAGTTCCATGTCAAACTGGTCCACACGGCAAGTTTGGGGAAAGACTGAGCTATACAGCAAGACCTTATTCAGAACACTGTTATAACGTAATCATGTAAGAGGCAAAGCAAACAACAAATATTAAGGATAGGTATTGCATAGCAGCTATTCCCTAAGAGCAAGGCAAGTAGAGTAACACAAAGGTAGAACTAAAAGTTAGATACATTTGTAAAATTTAAAAAGCACATAGTAACCCAAGGGTTAAAAAGAGTCAAGGCTTCAAAAAGCACTCAGAAGAAAATGAAAACAGTGCACATCAAAACTCAAGGCATACAATGGAAGATGTTTCCTCAAGAGAAGTTCATAGCATTCAATGATTAAAAGAGCATTAATAAGGTAATGTTTATTTTTTAAAAATCAAGGAAAAGCCACAAAATCAGAAAGAACAGGATTAATAGTGGGAATAAATGAAAGAGAAAAAGGCACACTAGAATTCTTTAAGGTAAAAGCTGATTTTTTAAAATAAGTATAGTAGTTTTAATCATGAAAAAAGATGAGGGGCTGGAGAGATGGCTCAGAGGTTAAGAGCACTGCCTGCTCTTCCAAAGGTCCTGAGTTCAGTTCCCAGCAACCACATGGTGGCTCACAACCATCTATAGTGAGATCTGGTGCCCTCTTCTGGCGTGCAGGCATATGTGAAGGTGAGACACTGTATATTTAAATAAATAAATCTTAAGAAAAAGAAAAAAAGATGAAATAAAAATTACTAACAGTGAGACACACACACACATATATAGCCCAGATTAAAATGGCAATGAGAATATTATTAATTAAAACCTAGGGATTTTTTTTTTTTTTTTTTTTGGAGTGGGGATATTGAGAAAGTACCTTACTATGTAGCCCTCGCTGGCCTGGAATTCACTCTGTAGACTAGATTGGCCTCGCCTTGTAGTGATCTTCCTGCCTCTGTGTGGATGTGAGGCATCACACCAGGCTACAATTATTTTGGATGCTAGAGATACAGCCGAGGGTCCTGCCCATGTTAGGGAAGTGCCCACCACTTCCCTACATCTCCCTTCTTGGTAGTCTTATTTAGGAAACTGCTGAATCCTCTACTCATAGACCTGTACAAGTGGTTTATCAGCAGGTTTGCATGTTATTTCTATATCTCCATCTTTGATGGTCACTTGACATCCAGCTATTTGAGTTCGGGCTCAGACTTGACAGATGACTAGGATACTCCTCTCTGTAACACTCCAGAATCAGATTAAGTAGCTTGGGGACCTTAAGCCAAATACGATGGTGGTTAGGCATCGTCTACGGCGATGTGGAATTCTGATCATCTAGTTTGCCACTGCTGGCGCTTTTGGTTACTTCATGGAGGGTTTTTGAAGTTTAGTGCCATACAACCTCACAGAGCCTTGATGAATGTTCTCTAGGGAGAAGTGTGCTGACATCCAGTGAGTGCTGGTGATTCTGTGTCCCCTGGACTGAGCTTGTCTGTGTTTCCGTGTTTGGGACTCTAGGGTCAAGGCTCTTAGTGATTGGATGACTTTACAACTACAGCTGCTTCCCTGGGTGAACAGCTGTTTTCAGAAGTGCTGTCCTGTATTTCGTGGCATATATGGGTGACGTATTTTCTTGTACCCCTTAAATACACAAACCATACTGATACTTGATCTCTCCCTGGACCCCCAGGGCTACTCTCAGAGATTACAGAAGGACTTTTCAGAAGTGCCACCTCAGCAATTTTGTTTTATACGCGCATTTGTATTATGAAATAGCTGAATTCCCTCTGCGTAAGAGAAGCCTTCTCACTCAGACCTCATACTTGCTAGAAGACTTTCTCGGAAGAGCATCATAGGAAACATAGCCATGTATTTTTCCTTTCACTCAGAACCTTACTTAGCCTAAGTGGTGTGCTTTTGTTGTGTGTTCTGTGTTGTTCTCCAGTCAGGAGAGGTCTTAGATGCTTTCTTAATGTGACTTTGCACCAAGTTCCCTCCCTCCATCCACCACAAATATCTATTCTCTTTCTCCTTCTGAATGAGAGTCAAGCATCCTCTCTTGGGCCCTCCTTGTTATGTTACTTAGCTTCTTTGGGTCTGTGGATTGTAGCATGGTTATCTTGTAATTTATGGATAATATCCTCTTATAAGTGAATACATACCATGCCTGTCTTTCTGAGTCTGGGTTACCTCACTCAGGATGATCTTTACTAGTTCCATCCATTTGCCTGAAATTTTCATGATTTCTTTGTTTTTAATAGCTGAGTAATATTACATTGTGTAAATATACCACATTTTCTTTATCCATTCTTCAGTTGAAAGACATCTAAATTGTTTCCAGTTTCTGGATATTACCAATAAAGCTGCTATGAACATAGTTGAGCAAGTGTCCTTGTGGAATGTTAGAGAGTCTTTTGGGTATATTCCCAGGAGTGTTGTAGCTGGGTCTTGAGGTAGAACCATTTCCAATTCTTTGAGAAACTGCCAAATTGATTTCCAAAGTGGTTGTACAAGTCTTTTGGAGGGAGATGGAAAGACCAGGTGTGAGGAGAGGGGTGAGGGCTGGGAGACAGAATGGAAATCAGTATAGGGGAGCATCTCTGAGACAAGCCACAGGCCTGGGGCAGAGAAGGCTCCTGGGGGTCTCTAGGGGTGACCCCAGCTGAGACTCCTAGCAGCGGGGGATATGGAGCCTGAAGTGGCTACCTCCTGTAACCAGGCAGGACTTCAAGTGGAGGGAGGGACACTAAACCAACAAAACCGCCAACCCACAATTTGTCCTGCCTAAAGGTGTGCAGAGATGAAGATGGAGCAGAGATTGAAGGAATAGCCAACCAATGACTGGTCCAACTTGAGACCCATCTCGTGGGAGAGAGAGCCAACACTTACCTTATAGAGGTAGAGAGCCACAGTCAAAGATTAACATTAGGAGAAGCTTGGAGAGTCTGGTGAAAGAGTGGGGGGAAGGATTGAGGGAGCCGGAAGGGTCAAGGATACCACAAGAAGACCTACAGAGTCAACTATCTGGGCCCATGAGGATTCACAGAAACTGAACCACCAACCAAAGAACATTCATGGACTGGACCTAGGTTCCCTATACATATGTATCAGGTGTGTAGCTTGGTCATCATGTGGGTCCCCTAACAAATTGAGTGGAGGGGATTTTATCTGACTCTGTTGTCTACCTTTGGACCCTTTTCTCCTAGCTGGGCTGTCTTGTCTGGCCTCAGTGGGAGAGGATGTGCTTAGTCCTGCACTGACTTTATGTGCCAGGGTGGGTTGGTACCCATGAGGTACCACTCAGAGAAGAGAAGGGAGAAATGGGAGGGAGGTGTGAGGGTGGGCCTGGGAGGAGAGGGGTGCTGTGATCAGGATGTAAAGTGAACCATTAATGAAAACATGTGACTTGCACAAATCCATTTCCATTTAACAATTTTTTTTATTTCATTTACTGTTGAACTTCGAGGGGTTTATGATTGTCTCAAAGGCTGTCAAACCACCTGTTCATTTATACAAGCATTAGCTAAACCGACAAATATTGCCGAGCACTCACTGCAGAGCCGATCTTGTCAGATACTAAGTAATTAACAGGACAGCTCCCTCTCATCTCAAAAGAGCTAATTGGCTCCAAATCTCAATAGGGAAAAGCTTAAGAAACCCTGGTCTCCTGGATGTCTTGCAGATACTTGCATGTGCAATACAGTCATGTACAAAGTAAACGGTTCTTCATTTTCCTCTGTTCACTGTTGTCACTCCAAAGTTGATTAATTGCATCTGGTTTTATAAATCAGTTCTCTGAGACTCACTTTTAATTCATCTCTCTTCCTCACCAGGTTTAGTCACTACTGATCCTTAACACTATCGCCTAAATATTTTTTTTTCATCCCTACCTTTCTCAGTCCAATCACTTGTATTAGTGTGGATATCATTAATTTCCAATGACATCCTAAATAGATTCCCTGATTTGAGGCTTATGAATACTTCAAGCTCCTCCTCCCTAAAGCATCTTTCTAAACCAAAAGTTCAACCACATTTACCCCATTGCCTGACAATCCAGTGGACTTCACCAGTCCCGTTTCTCGTGTTTACTACGTGTTCTGTCACAGCCTCTCCTAATCTTCTAAAGACACAAGGAAGCAAGATCAGTGAAACAAAACTAAAAGCTGGCCGTTTCCTGCTGAAACTGTCTGCGTGAAAAACAACCACCACCTAGCTCAGCATGTGCATACTTCTTTGTATTTGTTTTATCTCTGTCATTTCAGGTATAAAATCCTAGTTCAAAAATTGAAGTGAACAAGAAATATGCTTTTGCTGGGGGTGGTGCCACACACTTTTATTCCTGGGAGGCAGAGGCAAGTAGATCTCTGATTACAGAGGAGGTAGATCTCTGTGAGTTCGAGGCCAGCCTGGTAGCCTGGTCAACAAAGCAAGTTCTAGGACAGCTAGGGCTGTTACACAGAGAAACTCTGTCTTCAAAATGTGTGTGTGTGTGTGTGTGTGTGTGTGTGTGTGTGTGTGTGTGTGTGTACTTTTATTACACTGAGATTTTAAAAATGTGGAATTCCTTGATCTATGAGTGGAAAAATCCCAATTAAATTAATGGTCTCCCTGATCCTGGGGGAGTCTTTGTAGTTCTTAGTTTTGAGAATATAAGAGAATATAGGTTCCTTCTTTCAAGTTTTGGGGTCCTCCTCTCACTTTCTGTGTCTTGTTTGCAGGCATCTCCATAATTTTGCTTTTACAAAACCACACTAGAGACAGAAAGCCCTGCTGTGGTTTTCTATGGCTTCCCCATACCACAGAACGTTCCCTGCCTGAAAGACCACCTGGAAGGCAGGTTTTAGGACACCACTCAGAGAATTCCTTTTCTCTTCTTAATCTTGTTAATAATTCACCTCAGAAGCACTTCCTATCTTATGACATTAGCCATAAATTGCTATAAGTTTTTTAACTGGTTTAGGTTTTGTTTTGTGTTTTTTTTTTTAACATCTATTATGTATACAGTGCTCTGCCTTCATGTACCCCTGCAGGCCAGAAGAGGGCGTCAGATCACATTATAAATGGTTGGCAGCCACCTTATGGGAATTGAACTCAGGACCAGTGGAAGAGCAATCAGTGCTCTTAATCTCTGAGCCATCTCTCCAGGCCCTGGTTTAGATTTTTAATGGGCTCAATCAAGAGAAATGCCAAGGTCTCTTAAATTTCTCTGCTTGAGACATGGTAAAAAAAATAGCAGGACTGTAGCTCCTAAATCTAACAGCTCGTTTGTGCACTTGTGAGGCAGTTTTATTATTTTTAAAATACTGTCTATGTAATCTAGGCTGGCCCCAAATTTGCTATCCACTTGGCTCTGCCTCCAGAGAGCTGGGGTTACAAGCGAGTACCTCGGTTTAGAGAATCTAGGACTGTCAGTGGGTGAGCATGAGGCAGGGTCTGTTCAACCTCTTTACCTGTACATAGAATTACTTTCCCCACCGCTCTGCCCTGATGCTTTGCCTTTTTGTTGTTGTTGTTTTGTGTTTTGTTTTTTGTTTTTCGAGACAGAGTTTCTCTGTGTAGCCTTGACTGTCTTGGACTCACTTTGTAAACCAGGATGGCCTCGCGCTCATAGAGATCCACCTGCCTCTGCCTCTCGAGTGCTGGGATTCCAGATGGGCATTACCATTGACCGGCTACGCTTTGCCTTTTTGTTGTTGTGGGGTGGTGGAGGCTCCGTCCCTCTAATCTCTGCCAGTTTCGGCTTGACGTCCATGCCATGTGGCTCTCCCCTAACTAGGACGCCTTGGCCTCCAGGCCCCGCCCCTCCCCCTTCCTGCTCCACCCTTCCGCCAGTCCCACCGCTATTTCCAGCCGCTACTCCATGCCTTGGCTTGGCGGGCTTCCTCCCCGCAGGTACCCAACAGCAAAACAAAACAAAACCCAAAAAACAAACAACAACCAAAAACAAAAAACAAAAAAACCACACACTACCACCACCAACAAAAACCTCAACAAGGCTCCGCCCACTTTGCCTCCCTCATCCCGCCCCCCAACCCCGCCCTGCTTCATGTGAATACTTTTGACCGGTTTGCTATCCGTACGGCAGTTTCCGTACCCGCCGTTTCCGTCGCAGTAGTCATTACCTTTACTGTGCGCCGGAAGGAGGCTAAGCGAGCGTTTTTGGAATTATGGCGGCGGTGGATATCCGAGGTAATTAGTGTTACGCTTCCCACTCTCCCAGATTGTGGTCTGCTGGGGGTTTATAGCTTGCCGAGGTCTGCGTCACACCCTTTTTTTTGTGAAGTCTCTCAAGTCCTTTTGAGTGGCTTCTAGACAACCGAAGGCTCTAATTTGACGAAAAGTTGTCGAGTTTTTCTGTGTTCTGACGGGTCTCTTTAAAGGGGGCGAAGCGGAAGAGTTAGAAACAGTTTAGGGCTTTTCTACCACAGTGCTGGGGCATTATATCTGGGTGAAGGGATGGCTTTTCGAAAGAGAGAAGTGGAATAAAATAAAGATGAATCCCACTGTACGGGTCCCCAGACAGAAATCCCCAAGTCTTCATATTAATAAGTTTTGATTTTTAGTCTCTAATACCTTTCATTTATCATTCAACGGTTACCTTCGGCAAGCTGAGCTGTAGAAGTATTGTAATTTTCATTGAGTCAGAGAATAAATAAATGGAACTGCAGCTTCTTAATTGCTTTTTGGTAGGGTAGTATGTTTGATTGTTTTTGTATATATTTCGTTTTTCTTTCGGACAGTTTCATACATGTATATAATGTATTTGGGGCATTTATATCACCCATTTTTGTTTTTTGTTTGTTTGTTTGTTTCGAGACAGGATTTCTCTTGTAGTCCTGGCTGCCCTGGACTCGCTTTGTAGAGCAGGCGGGCCTTAAACTTACAGAGATCCTCTGTCTCTGCCTCTCGAGTGGTGGGATTAAAGGCGTGCACCACCACGCCCGACTCCATTATCCTCATTTATCCCAACAAGTTAACCACATACTGCCATGGTTTTGTGTGTATGTGTGTTTATTGAGTTTAATTAGTTAGGATTCCCAGCGTGGGCATGTTTCATTTTTAAAGTGTTTGAGATGCTTTCTCTCTCCCCCACCCCCCATATTAGGTGAACTGAGGTTCCAGCTAACTTATATATAGTTACTTAGACCATGTTTGGTTGTCAGTATTTCTGGATCATATTTTTACCTGCTTGTTTTTCATTGTGAAGCGTTTCAAGTTTCTAAGTTAATCGCTTGAAGATTGTTCAGTGCTACAGGGACAGCTGTCTGTGTCACCGTACTGTCTTGTTAATGAATGAAAAGAGAAGACTTTAGTTCATGAGATCATATTTAGCATTTTCAGTGTTTTACTTACTATTTATATTTGTTAGCATCGTTGTCATGTTTCTGATGTTCAGAGGACTGGCAGAGAAGATGTGGGAAGACACATTGGAGAAGCACTGTAGGTGAGGGTAAAGTTTATTTCCTCTGAGTCAGACAGAGAGCCACTGCGGAGTGTTGCTCACTGGGGATGGCATGCCCTGGCTGTCTTTTCATTTACTTTATGTATTTATTTGGTAGATCATTTTGGCTGTTGAGAATAGTGTAAGGAAGCAAGGATAGAGTTTTAAAAACAGGAGGACCGTTTTCTGGGACGGATGGAAATCAGAGGTAGCTTGGAAAAGGGTGATAGCTGCATCAGTGAGAGGGGTTTGAATCGGCTTAATCTGGTAATGTGTTCTATTTATGATGTGATCACAGCTTACCTTGAAGTGGGACAAATAATATCTTTTCAACTAGAAATTGTACTTTCATTCCAGTTAACCATTTTGTAGATGAATGTCCTTGGATACATGAGGGTGTTTAAATTGATTAAGATCTGTGATTAATAGAGTTTTTAAATCATTGAGTTGGAGGCCAGCCTGGTCTACAAAGTGAGTCCAGGACAGCCAAGGCTACACAGAGAGACCCTGCCTCGAAAAACCAAAAAAAAATTTTTTTAAATAATTAAATCATACTTGCCTTGGCCTTCAGTCATCAATTGTAAACATTTGGTGGCTGTTATGCTCATCTCTGATGAACACAAATTCACAACTTAATGGGAGCATATATCTGTGTTTCCAGTTATGATGAGACTTAGTAATAAAAGCATACTAAAGTTGCCATGAGAAAAGAGAAAATGCCACCATGACTGCTGTCACAGTTAATTTTTATTGGGTTACACTGTGCCAAGCATTTAACACACATAATGTATGTGTAGTTACAGATCTTTTCTACCTACCAACAGCTAGTTAATAGATATGGGCATGAAATGATTATGCATGGTAAGTGATATAAAGATAAGCTACAAGAAACATTTTAAAGGAAAAAAGTCAAATTTGTAAAGCAGCTAAAAGAAGTGTACATTCTACAGTAAATAAAATTGTTATTGGATTAGGAACTTTAAACCCTAAGTCGTGGTTTCCTTTTGTTGCTTTTCATTGGAAAAGATGTCTTGTCTGAAAAATGTGTTTCCTCGTTTTATATTTTTGACTATGATTATCCATATATGTATATAATTTTTACATATGTAAAAATAAGTAGTTGGTGTTGTTTTTGTTAACATACTTTATTTGTTTCCTGTATTTTAGAACACACAAAGCATGATTTATTTATTTGTCTTTTTTTTTTTTTTTACGTGTAACAACCTTTTTTCATTTAGTTCATTTTTGCATGGTATTGCTTGTCACCCTGACTTAGATCTGACTTCTTCAGAAATGCCAAAAGTAGTTGTTTAGAAGAGGTGATGTTTTTTCAAACAGTATTATATAAGCATTATGATGTTTATAACTTAACTCTAGTTGCCTTTAGTAGGCATTGATGTGAAACATCACCATAGCCAGTGCAGAATAAAGCTCATTAGTTAAAGAAAACCAATTTACTATATCTTTTGAGACAATGATGATGTGTAGACCAAGCTGGCCTCAGTCTCTTGGTCCTTCTGTCTTAACCTCCCAGAGTGCTATGGCCGGAGGTCTTCATAACTGTTTCTGGATCTACCATATCTTATTAAAAATTGGGCCTTGCTTTTACTCTGAATCTGAAACATTATGGTTATAAGAAAGGGATGTTACTTACCATTTGCCCCTGATTTTTATACCATTATCCTCTTGTCTATTACAGAGGCTCCCTAACATTCTTCGCCTGCCAACAGGAAGAACTTTAAACTGGTGGTTGTGGGTGTGTTTGGAAGTTTTTGAATTAATTGTCAGCATTTAAAAATGCAGGATTTTTGTCTAGTCTTTAAAAAGATCTTTCTAGATCTCAAATCTTAACTTTATGCAAATTTAACTATTCAAAATCAAAATATATAAAAAATATGTTTTATCTTCTTGTACCTTTTTCCTTTTTTAATGTTTTGGGTTTTTGAGATAGGGTTTTTCTGTGTATCCTTGGATCCTCTGGAGCCTACTTTGTAGACTAGGTTGTCCTGGAATTCAGAGGACCTCTTGTCTCTGTTTCCTCTGTGCTGGGATTAAAGGTTTGTGCCACCACTGCCTGCCTTTTTTTGTACCTTTGTATTTGAATTTTCTCTGCTGGGAAGTATTTTATCCTTTTCTTCATGGTGAGCTTCTCTTCTGTACACAGTGCAAAATCCACCTCCTCCCCCATGAAAAATAATTTCTACTTTCCCCAGAAAGTGTTTTGTTCTCCTTCTTGTGCTTATATAATTAATTTATCCCTAACTTTATTATAGTACTTACTGTGTTTCTTTTCATATTCCTCTCTTCTGTTCGACTGTCAAACATAGGGTAGAATCTGTGTCATTCTTTTATTCATAGTGCATAATAGGTGTTTGTTGAATGAGATTGTTTATCCTTTCTAATCCTTTCTTTCCTATAGATAATCTGCTGGGAATTTCTTGGGTTGACAGCTCTTGGATCCCCATTTTGAACAGCGGCAGTGTCCTGGATTACTTTTCAGAAAGAAGCAATCCTTTTTATGACAGGACATGTAATAATGAAGTGGTCAAAATGCAGAGGTTAACATTAGAGCACTTGAAGTAAGTTGTTTTAAGAAGGTAGCATCTTTGCCAATTAGAGATTTTACAACTAACAGTCATCATTTTGGCCTTTGTGTGGTGGTTGGTGACAGATACAGTAGAGCCTTTGGAAGAAAAACTAAAATTTGCAGGCTGGAGAGATGGTTCAGTGAGTAAAAGCACTTGTGCACAGGCTTGATAATCTGAGTTTGATCCCTGGAACACATGGTGGGAGGAGAGGATTAGCTACTGACAGTTGTGCTCTCTGGTTTGGTGGGAGCACATGAGGCCTCGGCCCTACACAAAGAATTATAGTCAACTGAATAAAGTTGGGCATGGGAGAGGCAGTCCTCCCCAGGGAAGAGCACACTGATGGTTGTCCAGTGCCAGACAGTTAAAGCCTGAAAACATACACACAAGTAACATTATATGAACTCAACAGGTTATGTTTAGGAATGTTATATATAATATATATTTTATTATTTGTATATAATGTACATAAGTATATAATACTATATATAGACACAATACAGATATTCATGTAATAACAATTGATGAAAAAGATGCCATGAATTTGAAGGAGAGTGGGGAGGAGTATATGGGAGGGTTTGGGGAGAAGAAAGGGAAGGGAGAAATGTTTTAATTAAATTACAGCCTCAATAGTAAA
This sequence comes from Acomys percivali, assembly GCA_907169655.1. Lineage (NCBI taxonomy): Eukaryota > Metazoa > Chordata > Mammalia > Rodentia > Muridae > Acomys > Acomys percivali. The sequence continues at coordinate 174,527,181 of OU015742.1, read as the reverse complement.
CAACAGCAAAAAGCTATCCTCTGACCACCACCACCCCCAACACACACACTTTAAAACACACTTGTTGGGTTTGTAAAATTTGGCATACATTTGTAACTTAGACCTCTTCATGATGTCTGTTAAGGACTGAGGCTTCTGCTCTGATAAGTGATTTTATCAATGTGACTATTTTCAGCCAGAGAACCCCATGGTTATTGTCATCTTTAAATCAATGCTTTATAATATAGCAGAGTTTATTGTAACCTTTCTTTGAGAAATGAAGAACATTTTAGCCAAACATGAAACAGAAGTCTTTAGACTTAGGGTGCTAAATAAGAAATTCATTCTATTTGTACAAGTCTCTAACTCACATAAATGTTGGGGCTGGGGTAGGCTTTATACAGTTTAGTTTCTATATTTTAAATAGATTTTGCTGAGAGGTAAATGTAGCTGTTAAAGGTAACTAATTGTAGTTTTACATATAACCTTAATGAAACTAAATTTATGAGATTTTATAAATTTTATTGTTTAAAAACCTCATTTTAGTCTGTATACCTGCTGTCTGGGAAAACAGCTAGTTTTATTCAATAGCCAACTTTTAATATTGGTCATAAGTAATTTTAGTCCCCTTTTTACAATGCTGTTACAATTTATTTGGAAATTTAAGTGTCCTACGAAGTGTTAGGTGTCATCTGTAGATCTCTGTTCGTCTCCTTTCAGTCAGATGGTTGGAGTTGAATACATCCTTTTACACGCTCAAGAGCCTATTCTTTTCATCATTCGAAAGCAACAGCGGCAGTCCCCTGCTCAAGGTAAAATGTACACAACACCATTATTTATTTACTTCCTGACCTGTGTGCTCTATTCTGTTTTTAAACAAGGCATTTACTTTGGTGTACTATTCTGGAATGGTACTTTATGTTGTGGTTTGCATTGAGTCCTGTTTCTGTAGGTCCTACTAACTACATACATGACCAGTGCTTCTTAAGAGTGTACTTATTCATCAGGCTCAGCACCCATTGTCCTCATGGCCAGAATTCATTATTGCTGCCCAGTAAGGTTACACAGCTGGACACAGCTGGATCCATACCAACTGTGCCTTCTAGTCAGCATAAGATGAAGACACACACATACACACACACACACTTCAGAAAGTCACTTGAAACTGAACCTAAGGCTCTTTTTGAGGACTGGTCACATTTTCTGCCCACCAGAATTGCAGACTTCCGTAGGAAGCCAAGTATCTGCCATATTCAGCCACATGGTGCATTTTGGCTGGTCAGGCAGGTCCAGCTGTGCTTCAGAAGTGTATCAGAATTCCTGCAGCACTAGAAGTCAGGTGGTTCACCTCTTCCTGTGCGCACAGTGGCTGAGTGTCCGCTGGACCTTGAGCCTCTTGAGTACCTTTCATTTCCTCTCTGTCTCTGAGTTCATCCTTTATAAAATGCATGGCCTATATAATTTTTATTACGTCCATAGAGGATTAACTGAGCACCTTCAAATGGCACGGTCAATCAAAAATCTTACCAGGGTTTTACTACCAAATGGATGTTTGCTTAAGAAACAACACTGAAGAATAAATGAATCCAGATTTGGTTTTGAATCAAGAGAGCTAAGGCATATACGTTAGCGAACACTAGCACTTGGAAATACCTTGAGATCAAGCACGGAGTTTGCAGTGTCACTGAAGAAGAGATGATGCAAAGTAAAAAGCGGGGTGCTACTGCCAAGAGACATCTCTCAAGTAGATGGTCTACGTCAAGACACTTGGGGACATCCTTTACCCTGGGCAGTATCAAAGAATCACCTGCCAAGGGATTCTTGTTCAGAATCTTAATATTGCTTTAGAGTGGAAGGTCTGGAGTCTGCAGAGAAAAAGAGAACCCTTGACAATAGCAAGGGCACTGGGGAACAGTCAGGATGTCGGAATGGGACAGGATGGCCCAGGATCAGTAGCAGTTGTCTTCATTCTTTTTTTCCCCCCCTAAGATGTATTTATTATATATACAATGTTCTGTACCTGCACACCAGAAGAGGGCACCAGATCTCGTTATAGATAGTTGTGAGCCACCATGTGGTTGCTGGGAATTGAACTCAGGACATCTGGAAGAGCAGACAGTGCTCTGAACCACTGAGGCATCTCTCCAGCCCATAATCTTCGTTCTTAAGGCTCAGTCCTGGGACGTGGAGTCAAGTGGAGTGCATCAGATATCTTGACTGTGGTCTTCAAGTCTCCCCTGCTCCTCAGGCTTACTTCCCACAGTCTGGTTGACTGACAGCCTTGGCATTGCTTAGAACATTAAAATGTGCTCAGTGTACCTAAACATGTACCTAGTAAGAATCTCCTGCCAATAAGCTTATTGCATCAGATGCACATTGAGCTGATTAAACTTGACTCAGATGTGCCTTCGCTTTGAGAAGCCCTGCTTGGAGGTAAGAGTTGGTGAACTCTAGGCTTTGTGGATGTATCTACTCAAGTGTTAACAACTCTAGGTAACATAAATAAACATTGTGGCTGTTTTCTATACTGTTATAAAGAGAAAGCGCCACTTCCCTTAAAGTTCCATATAGGGAAATGCCTGAGTTAGTTGTTTGTTGTATGAAAAATCGTCTTTTTTAGCAGTTTGTGGCCAAGATGTGTTAATAAGCCTGTTGTTGCTGCTTTAGTTATCCCACTGGCTGACTACTATATCATCGCTGGAGTCATCTATCAGGCACCAGACTTGGGATCAGTTATAAACTCCAGAGTGGTACGTGTCTTCACCCGCCATCTGCAGGTCTACCTGCCTTCTCGTCTTTATCCCTTGAGACAGTAGCCTTGAGCTCAGGGTTCACCGTGGGCCTGAAGATGGCCTTGAACCACTGGTCCTCCTGCCTCCATCTTCCAGGTTCTGAGATACCAGATGTGTGCCAGCACCTCTAGCTTTTTTCATATTCTTTGAACACTAAAGCAGACTTCTAATTGAGTACCTTGCTCTGAGAATCAAGTAGGAGGTCTGCTTTGTGTAAGCTGCTGTAAAATATTGACTGTTGAAGGGTTTTGAGCACTGTTACTATGGGTCAAGTCAGTGCTAATAAAGAGTCTGCCTGAGAGCTACACTCATTAGTAATATGCATAAAGACACTTGGAAAAAGAACTGCACCATACTGAATTTTTGTTGTCCTTTTTATTATTCCCTAAACAATACATTGTAACAGCTATCTATATAGCATTTATATTATGTTGTTATGCCTTGTAAGTAATATAGATTTTAAATATATAGAATATCGATAACACAGAAATGTTAATTATAACATACTTATATATATAATTATACATATTTAGTTATTATATATAGCTATATAAAATAATATTTAGCTATTATATATTTATAATTATAATTTAGCTACTATACATAATATATTAAGCTTATATATATTATGTATAATAGCTAACTGTTAATTATTTTTATACATATATAATTATATATAACTAATCCCTTGCAGATACTGAGGGATGAGTATAACTCCAATCAAATGCTAATCTAGATTCTGAAAATAGGAAATTATTGTCTTTGAATAGGTAAATTTTTATATTTAGTTAGGACATGTCAGTTGACCTCATGAGTTTTTGTTTTGTTTTACAAGCTTACTGCAGTCCATGGTATTCAGTCAGCTTTTGATGAAGCTATGTCATACTGTCGATATCATCCTTCCAAAGGGTATTGGTGGCACTTTAAAGATCATGAAGAGCAAGGTAAGTAGTGTGCCTTGGCCCTCCCAAAACAGTTTGATCCCCTGAGGATGAAGCTCGGGAGCCTGTGAAGTTATCTAAGTAGGTTTTAATTTCTCAGAAGACGACATTGCTGCCCCTGTGTTCATAGGTTCAGTAATTGTAACATCAGAACAGTTATTAGCTTTATCCACAAGGTAACGTCCATAAGCTTTGTAAAGAAGTTTTAAGGTTTTGGATTATTTAGAACATAAAGAGAAGAGACATTGGTGATGAATTAGCAAAGCTATTTTTTACTTTTTTTTTTTTTAATATATATTTTTAACGATCTATTTTATGCATGTACGCCTGCAGGCCAGAAAAGGGCACCAGATCTCATTACAGATGGTTGTGAACCACCATGTGACTGCTGGGAATTGAACTCAGGACCTCTGGAAGAGCAGTCAGTGCTCTCAATCTCTGAGCCATCTCTCCAGCCCTTCCTCCCCCCCCCCTTTTTTTTTTTAACTTCTTGAGTTGTCTTGCAATTTGGAACCCTTCGGCCCTCTAAGTTACAAAGTCAAGGAGGTGAAATACTGTCCTTGGTGCTCTTTCTTCAGAATGCTAGGCCGTGTTCCCTCTCTTCCTCCCTCCCCCTCTTATTTATTTTAAACATTGTTTCTATTGTGTTAAAGATTAAATCTATGACCATAGGCATGCTAGGCAAGCACTTTACCCCCAAGTTATATCCCTAGTTGATTAGCTTGCTTGCTGGCTGTCGTGTGTGTGTGTGTGTGTGTGTGTGTGTGTGTGTGTGTGTGTGTG
>OU015742.1:174463131-174503268 GCA_907169655.1 Acomys percivali | reverse complement strand
CTTTCTTTCTTTCTTTCTTTCTTTCTTTCTTTCTTTCTTTCTTTCTTCTTTCTTTTTAATTTTTGATGCGTGGTCAGCCGGCTCTGTTGTTTCTGGGCCATGCTGAGGCAGAGTGTCGAGACAGGGTAAAGTTGCTCTCCTTGTGGCAGGCAGAAAGGACAGTGAGAGAGCAAGTGCCGGAGAGAAGGAGGAGAGGCGAGAAGCGGGGAGCCAGGGACAGGGTATAAATTCCCTAGGCATGCTTCCGGGAGTCTACCCCGTTATTTGACCCCACCTCTCAGTAATGAATATTATGAATCTGTCAGGACATTCATTTACTGATTAACTTCCAGTGGATGGATCCACCAGCTGGAGACAATGAACTTTCGGGGGACACGTCATATCCAAACAGGAACTGCCCTGGCCATCAAAGATCACATCCACCTCGTACTGCAAAATGTATTTCTCTTGAAGTTTCCCCAAGGTCCCAATATGAGCATTTCTTCCGAGTCCCCACCCAAAGTCTCCCTACAGACTGAAACACTTAGCTGGGAACCTCCGTTTTAAGAAGTTACTAAGTGTTGAGATACAACTGCACAAAGCAAACCCATTCCAAAACAGGAAGGTCAATGCAGCAAGATGGCCAAGTAGGTAAAAGTGCCTACTGTAGAACCCATAAGGCCTGAGCTTGATTCCCAAATCTGAAAAACAAAACATGCAGTGACTTGCATCTGAAATCCCAGCGCTGCTGGCGTGAGATGGGAGGTGGAGGCAAGAGGACTGTCTGGAAGCTGATTGGCCGGTAAGGCAGGAGTTCTTAGTACAGCAGAGGCTGCCTCAATGAGGCAGAAGCAGAGAACTGACACCTGAAAGTTGTCCTTGGACCATACATATATGTGCATTCATTCATATGAATGTGCGTGTGTACACACACACACATTCAGATGTGCACACACAGAGATACAAACAGACACAGATGCACACAGACACAGACGCACACCCCTACACACGCTTAAAGTTTTTTTTTTTTTTTTTTTAAAGAAGATAGTTTTGAAAGGAGAGGTAGAATTAAAGACCAAAATTTAGCACAGTAAACATTTAATCCTATAGGTTCCTGTTAGACATTCGAGTCATATAGTGAACTTGAAAGGGCTTGGACAGCCACCTAGACTTTGCCACTGCAATCTTCATGGCCCGTGGCTTTCCTCAGCAGGCAGCTTCACACGCCTAACATCGCAGCTTCAGTTTACTCTCACAGATGCACACAGCATCCTCAGAGGGTCATTTGACGCTGCTACACTTTGGTCTCTCAGCTGTCCTGTAAAATCTGAGTGTGGGCCAGCAAGATGACTCCACAGTGAAAGCCATGCCTCTGAGCCTGACAACCTGAGTTTGAGTCCCAGGACCTCCATGATGGAAGAAGAGGATTGATATGTTGCCCTCTGATTTCCATGAACGCCAGGCACATGTGTGTGCATACACGTTACTTATGTGCATACAATAAATGTAATTTTTTAATTAAAGAAAAAATCTAGGTCAAAGCCTCCATGACCATACAGCTCTAGTATTCTGCACGAATGAAAAACTAGCATCATTAGGATGGCATCAACTCAAGAGTAGCTAAGCCTTCTTAAACCATGGCTGCGGTGACCTCTGAGCAGGCAGCTGAACATAGTGAACGGATCCTGGAGAAATCATGTCCTTGGTCCATATGAGCAGGGCTTCCCAGTATTGTCTCAAGAAAAATTCTTTAAGGTGACATCAGTTTGAAGGAGAGAGTAGGGAGGCATTGGAAGGAAGAAAGAAAAAATATAAATTATAACCTAAAAATGGAACGAGAGGGGGAAGGAGGGAGAAAAAAAGAGTCTTTTAATTGGTTTTATTTTTATTTTTATTTTTTTAAGGTACAGACGTATTTATTTATTTTCTTTTAAAATATATTTTATTAATTTATTCATATTACATCTCAATTGTTATCTCATTAATTGGTTTGATTTTTAGACCTTTGAATTTAGGCTGACTTAAGACTAGTAAATTTCTGAGGTGCTTTTAAGAAATTTTTTTCCTATTGTGTCAGATGCAAAGCACTTGATATCCTTTTAATGAGGCTACCCTCTTCATAAGCCATGCCTTCCCCAGACTATAGATTTTTCTTATACTTCCATGCTCTCTCTCTCCTGCTCTTTCTTTCTTTTCCTGCTGTCTCCTAACCTTTGGTGGAAACACGGCTAAAACTGATCTACAACATCCAAACAGCCTAAAACTAGCCTTGCCTTGACACTTCATCTAAAGTCATTAAGGGATTTGCCAGCTAAGCCACAAGTACATAGCATAACAATCCACCAAAATAATAAAACTTGATACTTTCTTTCAAAACTAAAGATTATAGACTTTGTATCTCACATCGCTACTTGTCATACTGTATGCCAACACTGTCATCCTTTGCTTTATCCTGTAATGTAGAGAAAGTGGATTAAAAATACATCAATGCTATTTCTTGCAAGACCACTCAACAGTCATGTAACAGGATTCGATCCTCTTCTGGGCTGAGTCATTTATGCTTTGGATGTGGTCTGTTTCTAAAGGTCTGTGTGTTGGAGACTTGGTCCTTGCTGTGCTGCTAGTAGTTCTGAGGTGGTGAGGCCACCAAGAGGTGTGGCCAAGAGGGAACTGCTTAAGTTGGTGAGAGTGTTGCCCTCAGGAGGAATTAATATAGTTCCCTGTGGGGACTCATGCCAAATTCTGCCATGTCAGAAATCCTGTGCTTAGACTGTATGCTGTGACTTTTGAGTTGCTGACCTTTACCTCACCATGAGGTCTTGTGTTCTAGGCTATCCTTGGACTATTTGCCTTTGAAAGAAGTAGAGAAATCTCAACTTGGAACCACCCAGAGGATCTAGGAAGTTCTTACAAAGAACTACGCAGAGAACTAGGAAGTTCTACAGGAATCGATTTAGGCTATTGTATTCTTGCCCAGGGGCTAGGGTGAGTGAGATAAGAATAGATCCTATTGACCTTGCCCTATATATGTTCCTGCTAGTCGACAATAAAGTGAATCTTGATCAGAAATTTCCTGACTTGATTCGTTATTTCTCGTGTCTCTGTATCCTACTATTAATCCCCACTCCCTCTTTCAGGTGATGTCTGATTGGATTTTTCCCATGGGCTGGGAGCCTACACCCTGTATTGTATTACAGTCAAAATATTAAATGCACAGAACAAAGAAAGCATGTTATTGAAAACTTCAAAAGGGCCAAGGCAATACAAAACATCAAAATAACTGTTGACTTTCATTCTAAACTATGAAAGCAAGAAGACCAGTATCTTTCAAATTCTAAAAAACAAACCAAGCCAAACAACAACAAAACAATTAAAAGCCTAGCCTAATTAATATACCAAGCAAATTTATCTTTTTAAAAAAATATTTATGTATATGAATGCTCTATCTGCAGGTACGCCTACATGTCAGAAGAGGGCATCAGATCTCATATAGATAAGTGTGAGCCACTATGTGGTTGCTGGGAATTGAACTCAGGACCTCTGGAAGAGCAGTCAGTGCTCTTAACTGCTGAGCCATCTCTCCAGCCTGTAAGTTTATCTTAATTGATGGAAAAAAGAAAAACGTGCCATGATAAACGCAAGTTAAAGGAATTCATGACCACCAAGGCAGCACTACCAAGGATACTGGAAGGAATATTTCAGTCTGAAGGGAAAAATAAACACACTGAAGAGACCAGGAAGTGGGGAGGGAATAAACGATGCAATGACTTTCATTAAAGAAAAGAAAATCAAGAAACTCCCACAGTGGGCAGAGGTTCAATGCACATGGTTGCACCCTTTGTTTGGATGGCGAAATGAGCAGATGAGTGATTCTATACTGACTCTTAGGCTGTAGTCAATGGTTTGGCTGGGGGTAATGGGAATTGGAAGGAGCATGATTGCAAAATTGGTAGGTAAGACATTTGAGGAAGAGTAAAACAAATTTCTCCAAATGTACAAAGGGCATTTATATACAAGGAAACTTTCGTCAAAATGTGACTTCACAAGAGAAAGAGGGAGTTGGAGGGATGGTTCAGCAGTTAAAAGCCATATTTATTCTTATGGAGGTCATGAGTTCAATTATCAAGCACACACACGGTGGCTCAGAAACCATACACATCTACAATTCCAGGGAATTCAATGCCTTCTGAGCACCCCAGGCATCAGACCCACATGTAGTACACAGACATAGATACACATGAAAATAGTTCTAAAATTTTTGTTTAAAAATAAAGAAGAGGAAGAGTTTACTAATCAAGTAGATAAGATGACCCATTCTATGGACACTCAGCTTCTTTCTCAGACTCTGCTTGTCATTGTCCAGTAAGCCCATGAACAGTGTGGCCATGGCAACAGAGATGGCGGTTATGCATGGACTCAACAATATAGACTTCCACTAACTAAGGCTGACTTAGGTATGGCTTTTGCTAAGTTCCAGATCTGTCAGCAGTACAGACCAGCACCAAACCCCCAATATGACACCATTCCACAGAGTGACCAGCCAGCAGCATGGTGGTAGGTTGACTCCATTGGACTACTTCCTTTATGGAGGCTACAGCGCCTCCTCTGGTGTGATTCAGCTATTGCTACTCTTTAAAAAGAAACAGTTCTTAATCCCAGCACTCGGGAGGCAGAGGCAGGCGGATCGCTGTGAGTTCAAAGCCAGCCTGGTCTACAAAGGGAGTCCAGGACAGCCAAGGCTACACAGAGAAACCCTGTCTCAAAAAACCAAAATAAATAAATAAATAAAAAGTTCATAAATTCTCATTTATATGTACTCATCTGATTGGTTTTGTTCCTCTAGAGACATGGCTAATACAGGGAGCAGTATTTACCTTTGAATATTAACCCTGAATATCAATGGTCTTATTTCATCCTTCAGAAGACATGGACTAGCAAACTGTAGTAGAAAATAGAAGATTTCTTTTGCTGCCTCCAAGAAGCACACCTTAGGGTAAAAGAATGCAAGACAATGTATTCCAAGCAAATGGAACCAGTTAACAAACAGGTGCTATTCAATTAGCTCACAATTAGACTTCATGGGTAAGATGGCTCAGTGGATAAAGGTGCTTGCTGCCAAGGCTGAAGTCCTGAGTTCAATTCCTGGGATGCACATGGTGGAAGAAGAATGGTGATTCCCACTATGTGTCCTCTGACCTCCAGATATTTGTGAGTATCCACACACATGTGCCATGCACTTGCAATACACATGTACACAAAATAAGTAAATAAAAATATAATAAAAATAAAAAACAAAAATAGACTTCAAACTTAATTCTTTGTTTTAAGAATCCAGGTCTCATGATGTAGCTCTGGGTGTCCTGGAACTCACTCTGTAGACCAGGCTGGCCTTCACAGAGGTCACCCTGTAGACCAGGCTGGCCTTCACAGAGGTCAGCCTGCCTCTGCCTTCCAAAGTGCTGGGATTAAAGTTGTGCTCCATTAGATCCAGCTGAAATCAAGCTTTCAGAAGAGATAAAGAAGGCTGCTTCATACTGATCAAGGGATTAATCCATCAAGGGAAATTACAATATATATGGATCATCCATATATGAATTCATCCAGTTTTTATAAAGAAACCACCACTTAATTTAAAATCTCAGATTAACTCCAACACAGTCATAGTGGGTGAGTTTAATACCCTACTGTCCACTAAAGAGAGCAACTGTACAAAAGATGAATGAAGAAACACTGGGATTAATAACATCATAGATGTAATGGACCTAACAGATACCTAAAGAACATTTCATCAAATACACAGCAGTATACACAATCTTCTCAACAACTCATGAAGTTGTCTCTAAAATGTGTAAAGGCAAAGCCAGTCTCAATAAATATAGAGAAACTGAAACAATATTCTGTATTTTATATGGCCATAATAGGATAAATCTTGAAACCAACAGCAAGAGAAATCATAGGGAATATACAAACTTATAGATATGAAACAACACACCCTTGAATAATGAATGCGTCATTGGAGAAATAAAAAAGGAAATAAAATTTTTCTAGAATTGAATGATAATGGGGGAAAAAAAATCCCACGCAGGGCCACACACATTTGTAGTCTTAAGCCCAGGCCATCGACAATTTTACACACTAGCTAGGCAACGAAGAACTGCAACTCAGTGCCGTTAGCCTTTACAGCAAATGTGGATGATTGTGCTTGAGTCCTTGCTCAGCTGGCGAGAGGTTTTGATTAGACCCTGAGAGGACAGGGTCCTTCTCCTCCCATGTTTCCCAGGTTCCCTGCCTTCCCATCCTGTCTCCGTCCTGTAGAACCCACTGCTGACCTGTTTAATCATCAGAAGTTGCTGGCTTTGGTTTCTAATGGTAAGACCACCCTTATGCTGACTATGTACTCTTCAATTCTCTGAACAGCTCCAGGAGTCCCTCTAGTCACCTTACACACTCAGGGTCACTTTGTTCTTAAGGCCTTTGTATTTTTGATCCCTGGAAGTTCCTTCAACCTCTCTTTGGAATGTCCTATTTCAAAAGTGAGATGGCTGTGAAAACCACACCTTAAGTCCTGCAATCATCTTGTCCTAAAGAAATGCCATTTCTCTTCTCCTTTCTTGGGGAATTTTTCTTTTCTTTTCTTTTCTTTTCTTTTTTTTTTTTTTTTTGAGACAGGGTTTCTCTGTGTAGCCTTGGCTGTCCTGGACTCCCTTTGTAGACCAGGCTGGCTTCGAACTCACAGTGATCCACCTGCCTCTGCCTCCCGAGTGCTGGGGGAACTTTTCTTGAGCAAGCCTATAATCATCCTTTCTCTGTATCTTCGTATGTATACACATTTCTTAAGTTAGGTATGACTGTTATCAGATACAAGCCATGGCTATATACACCTTTTTAAAAGTTAAGTAAGCGTCTTGTCAGCTATAAGCCAGGAAATCTTTTCCATAAAGTCCTGGGAAACAAAGCTCTAGGATGTAAATATCAAGGAAATACCCATTTTCTGTCATGTGTGTCAGCCTAGGTGCTTTGCTTTAAGCAGTAAATACTTGCTTGACAGAGAGAGAAGTTTTATTTTTCCTTTGCATAAATTATATTGACTAACAGAATGAACTGTCAACGAAGGAACATGACAGAGTGTTATTAAGTTCGCTTACATGGACATGAATGTATTGGGCTATGCCTGTATTACACAAAAAACACAATTTCCTGTCCAGGAATGCAATCAATCTCATCAGTAGTTTGCTTCTCCCAGTGTGGTTTGAGGCTCATAAGATAAAGCCCTCCCTGCCTTTTTTTTTTTTTTTTTACATTTGTGGATATTTTAAGATATTATTTAAAATATCAACAGTATTAATCTAATTATATCCCATATCATTATTGCCCTCTCTCTGTGACTTCCTTCCCTTATCTTTTCCCAATGTCACCAGTCATTGTACCTTTCTTTATTCATGGCGCCTCAGGATCTGCCTTAAGAATGGGGCGAGGTAATGGAAAAGCCTTGGTGGGCACAGAGAACCACCACTCCCAGCATCCTCCGCGCTCCCAGTGCCCACGGTTTCCTCTTCCGGTCCCGCGGCCGAGGAAACTGTAAAAGCTATGCTGAGGACGCGGCGCGGATCTTGATTCACCTTCACCTGGGCTGAGTACCAGCTGACCCCGGGCTTCCGCCCGGAGAGCAGTCAGACATGAACGGACGGGTGGATCGTTTAGTCGCGGAGGAGGAGATCAACCTGACGAGAGGACCCTCGGGTAGGCGCGGGACCTGGAGGGAGTAATTGCGGAGCTCGTTGGTTTTGCGGAGCTGGGTCTACCTGGCTGGGGAGCAGGCCGACCCCGGCCGAGCCGCTTCCAGAACACCAGCGGGCAAGGAGAAAGGAGCTCTCGGCATCCTTTGTTAGCTAGATAACGGACCCTAGGACTCGGCTGCACAGTCCAGTCGGATGACCACAGGCATTTATGGCCAGGAGGGCTTTCTTTCTGCTGGTGGTAATAGAAAAGACTAGAAAAACGCCCGCTTGAATAGCCAGCGTGTAGTCGACGCTGTATCCGTTATTCAGTTGCCGACTCCATCCGTGTTTGTACGAGGGCCGGTTCAGGTAAAAACGAGAGAAGTACACGGCGTGGGTTTCTGAATGAATAGCATTCCCTCACCCCCGGTGCTAGGGTCCTTGTGTAAATTTCTGCGAAATTAATTTACAACGTCAACTGGAATGCAAAAGCAGGAGTAGACCGTTTACAGAAGTTTCCAGACTTGGCGCCACCCCAGAATTAGTTGGCCTTTTCGTTTTTATTTTTTTCTTTTTCTTTTTTTAGTAAGCAAAATGTTTAAATGAAAATGCTGTTTTCTAGCTCCATCTTTAGGGTTTTGGATTCAGTATGGATTAAACAAATTTTTCCCCCGAGACAGGGTTTCCCTGTGTAGCCTTGACTGTCCTGGACTCACTTAGTAGACCAGGCTGGCCTCGAACTCACAGAGATCTACCTGCGTCTGCCTCCCGAGTGCTGGGATTAAAGGCGTGCGCCACCACGCCCGGCCGGTTAAACAATTTTTAAACAAACATTTCTTGTGATTCTGACAGGAAAATTCCCCCTCAGTCCTGCTCTGTGGTCTGCCTCACCTCTTGACGTTATTACTACATCCTGCCACTACCTTCCTTGGACTTTGTTATTTTCTTTATGATTGTAACATTTTAGGTTTAGGGTTCACCACTTGTGGCCAAGTTCCCCCACGCCCCCTCCCTTTTGCATGTTTGGTTTTGTTTTAATTTATTGGCAGAGTAATTTAACTGATGTATGCTTGTAGTTTCTTCTCTGTAAAGTGGAGATGGTTATGAAATGCATAATGTTTCACTTACAGTGTTAGGATGAAGCCAGTTACCCTCTGGAAAATATTTAGAGCATTGTCTTGACGTATGGTAAGCAGGGTGGCTTTGTTACTATTGTTGTCCTTAGTGACTGAATAGCTAGACCGATTCCAGGAAGTTCTGCTTAATACTGTATTCCAAGAGTTGAATACACCATTGGTTATTGCGAATTTCTTTTCTGATTGCCACTACTTAGAATAGTCTGTCACATTTTCTCTCCTAAAAGGTTGCAATAGCTTAATCACTACTGAGAGGTTATTCTGTGTAAAGCACAGGTTTCAGAATTAGTCATACTTTTTGTCTTCCTATTATGAGAAAATTGGAAGTTGATTGTATTTATGGGAATAATTCACTGCTAATCTTTGTGGTTTAATAGGAAGCCCTGTTCTGGTTGATTTTTTATTTTTCTTTCTTTTTTCAACTTGACAGAGCTAGAATTATCTGGGGAGAGTAACCTCTGTTGAGAAAATGCCTCCATCAGATTGCTTGTAGGCAAGCCTGTGGGACATTTTTTTTTTTTTTTTAATTAACATTGGTGATTGCTATGGGAGGGTGCCTCCCACTGTGGGCAGTGCTCCTCTAGGGTCCTGGATTGTAAGAAAGCAGGCTGAGCAAGTCATGAGGAGCAAGCCAGTAAGCAACAGAGCTTCAGTTCCTGTCTCCAGGCTCCTGCCTGCCTTAAGTTCCTATCCTAACTTCTCTTCATGACGGACTGTTACCTGAAAGTAGATTAAATAATTCCTTTCATCTCTTGGTTGCGTGTATCGTGGTGTTTTCTCACAATAGAAACCTAAATAAGCTCAGAAACTTTTCCTCAAGGCTTTTCAATATGCTCAAGTTTCTTGAATTTAGTTTTCTTATTTTATACAATTCTTCTCTCAATATTTATTGACCTTTGAGGCTAACAGTAGAAAAGGATTTTTATTACATTTATGTGTGTGTGTGTGTGTGTGTGTGTGTGTGTGTGTAGGGGCCTGTAGATCTCAGACGACAACTTCCAGGAGCCAGTTTTTGCTGTTCAGGCTGTTTCCCCACCTGCCCCTGAGAGATCATACCAGTGGTTCCTGAGAGATGAAGCAGGTCAGGAATGGCCAGGATTGTAAGAAGCCTAAGGCAGCTGTGAGTGCAATGAGAACAGACTCTCAGGAGACCCTTCAGTGAGACAGCTTGTTTAATGAGAGAAACAATGACTATTTAAACTTTTCAAGGTGGGTAGGGGCTTTCATTGGCTGGGGCAAGGACACTGGGGGTGCTTCATTTCCATAAGGAAGGAATGCCAGGACATGACCTTATAAGGGGAAAGGAAGTGTAACTTCGCTGCTAGGCTATATGACCTCTTCCAGGGGGCAAAGGTGGGGGCACCCAGGACATGCAGGTCTTAGGGTGGGCAATCCTACTCCTGCCAATTTCAGGATGAGATTTCCAAGGCTTGGACACATCTCTAACTGCTCCTTCTCCTGGCCAGGCTGCCTCCAATCCCATGGTTTCTCTGTCCCACAGATTTTTCTCCTTCTCTTATGTGGGTCTTAGGGATTGAACTCAGATTGTCAGACTTGGTGGCAAATACTTCTGCTCACTGTCTCAGATCTTTAAATAAAAGTATATGTATATACTTTAAATAAAAATATATTTATATATGTACATTTATATACATATAATAGAACACATAATTATATTATGTTTATATATGATATAATTAAATATTATGATATAATTATATATAGTTATATAATATAAATATACATATTTAATCTTTTAGTTTTTCCCTCCTTAGGATCAGCTGATGTACCTTTCTGATTGCTTTGCAAATATGTAAAGGCATCTAGTTCTTTAACCTAAATAACCCACCTTGATACTATTTTTTAATGATGTTAGAGGTTTTCTTTTTTCCTTATAGCAAGAACCTGATATACTTTCATATAGTCTTTTTGCTGTGGTATCACAGTATTTCCAGGTCTTCTAATGACTTCTGATACTATTATTCTTGCTTTTTTTTTTTTTGGTTTTTTGAGACAAGGTCTCTCTGTGTTAGCCTTGGCTGTCCTGGACTCACTTTGTAGACCAGGCTGACCTCGAACTCACAGCGATCTGCCTGCCTCTGCCTCCCGAGTACTGGGATTACAGGTGTGTGCCACCATGCCTGGCTTATTATTCTTGCTTTAAGCACTAAATTTAACATAATATCATTCTTTGAACTTTTGGGCATTTGAATAGGCATTGTCTAATTTCTAAGCATTGATCTTACAGATTTAAAGTTTCTAGTCTAGTATTTCCTTCAAACATTAGAACTAGGGAAAGTTTCAAGAGACTAAATAAGAGGAAAATTATATCTAGTTAACATATTTTTATGCAAAAGCAGTTTAAATTCTGTATTGTTTAGTTATTTGTTTAAAAATAAAGAATGAGTTTATCTGTTGAGTGGCTTCTGGGATTTTCATAAATATATCCAAGTATTAGTTATTGTTATTAGTTAGGGTTCTCTAGAGGAATAGAGTCAATAGAATGAATATGTATTGAAAGGGGATTTAGTAGATTGGATAACGTTGTAAAGTTTGAGTAGTCCAGCATGACTGCCTGTACAGTGAAGAGGCTGAGAACCTGGTAGCTACTCAGTTCATGAGGCTGGATGCCTCAGCAGACCCAACCTGGTGCTGAAGATCTGGATGATTCCTGGAGGCCACTGGCCTTTCGTCCATATGGAAGCCCAACGATGCTGGGTTCTGATAGCAGGGAAGAAATGTAGCAGCAGCAGTAATGGGTAAATGGACTCACCAACAAATTAAACAGCAATAAGGAAGTGTGAAGGAAATACAGCTTTAAATAGCAAGCCTTTTCCCTTGGAATTCCTCTCTGGTTGACACTGGAAGGTACTGCCTACAATTTAGGGTGAGTCTTCAAATAACCTAATCAAGAGAATCCCTTATGTGTTGTTCATGGCTAATGCCAGGCAAATTGAAACTGGTAGCCATCACAGTAATGTAAATCATTGAACTTCAGATTTAGAAGTGAATTTGGTAAAGACAATATTAGAAGTTTGTTGGTTCAGTAAACAAGGAAAGGTTTCAGGTTCTTGCTTGACACTTCCCAGAGCTGGTTCCTGGTCTGTGGCACTGTTGGTCTCAGAGTCTTCATGGTGACATCATGAAGATAAATAGGGAAGAAGTCACTAAGAACATGTGGGTAATTTAGGTAGTGCCAGAGGAGTCTTTATTTCTACAGGAGAAATATGAGAAGCCCCTGGCTCTAAGTATACAGTTGTTTGCGGGCAGCATTGTCTGGCTTAACTGGGTGAATGTTTATGATTATTCCTTTGTACCAGTATAGCATCAGAGAAGAATCTTGGATATTTGCGTTTGTTAAGCAAATGAAGCTACTGAAAACCAACCAACAACCAACCAACCAACCAACCCACAATTATGGGAAAACCACAACAATGAACTGAGTGTCTAAGGAGTGAAAAGGAAATGGTGGCCTCTGTCCTGTGTTTGCTTCCTTGTCACTGTAAGGAAAGTCTTGGCAGTCTTTGATTTCAGAAGGCTGTTCTGCTTTTGTTCTTGGGCTCATTCCTCATGTTCCTTTAAATAACTTCTGTCATTTTAAAAAATGATTAAATTTTGTTTTAGTCTGTATGAGTGTTTTGTTTGTATCACTATGTGTACCATGTGTGTGCCTGGTACTCACAGAAGTCAGAAGATGCTTAAACAAACAAAAAAACAAAAAAACTAAAACAAGCCCTGGAACTAGAATTATAGGTGCATACTAGGAAATGAACTTGGTCCTCTGTAAGGGCAGCAAATGCTCTGAACTGCTGAGCTATCTCTCCAGCCCCCAGGTTTCTGCCAGTTTTTGTTTCACTGGTGATCTGAATAATTCTCAATGGCAGAAGCCATAATCTCAAATGCTTTCAAAGATTGAACAGTTCATCTTTTATCTTTTATGAACAAGTTCACTTGATTGTGCTTGAAGGCTCTTCCTTTTTCCTATATTAAATTTAGAGATCTTAAAGTTGTAAAGACTCATTACTGTAAGCAATATGACAAGACTAATCGTTTTTTCTCTGTACCAGATATCAAACACAAAGGCAGTGCTATTGCACCTGAGTAATATTAGGGTTCCAGTATTCAGAGGTAAGGGCTCAATGGGTTTCAGACAGTTACTCCCAATCTACTATCTTCAGAGAGGGAAAAATAGACACTCCATATTGTTACTTTCAAAGGAAGAGATAGTTAGCACAATGAATAACTAAGGAAGTATCTTTCTGGAATACTTTATATTTTATCCAGGCTAAATGAGTCTCTGTTTATAGTCACATAGGCTTATATAGTTCCTTTTTTTTTTGTTTTTTGTTTTTTGTTTTTTGTTTTTTTGAGACAGGGTCTCTCTGTGTAGCCTTGGCTGTCCTGGACTCACTTTGTAGATCAGGCTGGCCTCGAACTCACAGCGATCCGCCTACCTCTGCCTCCCGAGTGCTGGGATTAAAGGTGTGCGCCACCACGCCCGGCTATAGTTCCTATAGAACCACTAAGGGATATTTAATCTACACTATTAGGTAGAGAAATTGTCTAAGGGAGGTTAAATACTTGCCCAAGATCTAAGGCCAGTGAGATCCAGAAGATTCCACTCTAGATATTTCCTCCTGTACTAGATATTTCCTCCCTCGACAGTACCTAAGAAGTTGACTGCTAGCCTTTGCCCTGGCTTTTATCGGTTATTGCATGCCTTATTCCCTACAGGGATTTGATACACGCAAAAAGACCTAAAAAACCACATGGAAAGTTTTTAGATTTTGATGTTGATCTGTGAGCATATCAAGGCGAGAACCTGAAAACAGCACATTGCGTCTGAGCATTTATGATGTGCTTCCCATTTGACCACTAACTGCAGTTGTTGCTAACAGTTTCCTGTTTTTTTTTCTTCCTGCATTTATTAAATAGACTGGAGACTGTAGTGCTATTATCTTGGCTCTGTTTTCTCTGGCTACCGGAAATTTAGCTTTTTATGGGCTTTACAGTACAATAGAGACATGGTATTCACATGCAGAGGGTTAGATCTCCTCTCACAGGTTCACACGGTCATGGACTGTGGGGGTGTACATGTAGCAGGTTCACATGGTCATGGACTGTGGGGGCGTACATGTAACAGAGGGCAAGGGAAGAGGGGCTGTGTAGAAGAGCTGCCCCAGTGTTGATTGTGTTTCTCATTACTGTGGCAAAGTACTGACAAACACAGTGTAAGGAAGGCAGGGTTTATATTGGTGTATGTTTGAGGGCAGCCTGCATCATGGTGGAAGAGGCCCAACAGCAGGAACCTGAGGTGGCTGGTCACACTGCCTCCACAGTTAGGAGGCAGAGAGAGACAGACGCTGGTGTTCTCAGTTTTTTGTTTTCTTTTTCTTTTTATTCTGTCTAGGTCCAAGGCCATAGAATGGTTCTGCTGCTGTTCAGAACAAGTCTCCCTTTCTCTTAATGTTTCTAGGAGCACTCTCATAAATATGGCCAGAGTTTGCTTCCTAGGTGATTTTAAATATAATGGACAACAAAGAGAAACCATCCCAGACTCCATGCTGGGAGAGGTCAAAGGATGGAACTAAGGGCACTTCTGTAAGCTTACAGATGCTTGAACTTGAGGTTTTATAGTGCAGGATCATGGGTGAAGCTAGCCTCAGCTGTAACAATAAGGAGAATAATAGAAAAAAATATTTTTAGGTCAGTGAATAAACCAGTCTGGACGTAGGAGAAGTTTTATTTAGGAGATTCAAAAGAGGAATTGCTAAGGGAAAAAAAGATTGAGTTTTGGAGAATATTCAGTGTGAGTATGAAATCAATATTTCCCTAATATTCCATCTTAATATCTCCTCATCCTGTTCACTGGTTAAGACTCAGCCTAATAACCATCTCCTCTGGAAGTCTTCTCTAACCTGGGCTAGAGGCCGCCTTAGTACCAGTGTCATCTGTGAGCTGCAGATTGCCTTTCATGAATTGCCAAAGCCCTCTGACAATAAGAAACAGTTGCATGGTTATCTCCACTTTACAAATGAGGAAACCTTGAATTCTATTGTCACACAGCTCTCTGTGGCAGCTCTGGACTTTGTGACATGAAAATCCAGACTAAATACTGTAGGTTTTGTCATTATTTGCTTTTTCACTTGTGTCTGGTTCTGTACTTCACTCTGAAGCATCTTTTTTTTGGGGGGAGGGGGTTTGTTTGTTTTGAGACAGGGTTTCTCTGTGTAGTCTTGGCTGTCCTGGACTCCCTTTGTAGACCAGGCTGGCCTCGAACTTACAGCGATCCACCTGCCTCTGCCTCCCGAGTGCTGGGATTAAAGGTGTGCGCCACCACGCCCGGCTCTGAAGCATGTTTTTAAAAAAAGAATATATATTTTACTGGACACGGTAGTGCACACCTTTAATTTCAGCATTGGGATGCAGAGGCAGGCAGATCTCTGTGAGTTCAAATCCAGCTTGGTTTACATAGCTGGTTATGAATTTCAGGCTGGTCAGGGCAATGTAGTGAGACCTTGTCTAAACAACATAATTGTTAGGAAAAGAACGTATATTTCATTTCTTGTTTTCCTAGTGCTTTATTTAGTTCATGACACCAAGTGGTCAGTAAGTGATAGAAGTAGAATACTGTAAAGGGTGCTTTTAAGATAACTAGTAATGTGTGCTGTTTCAGCTTTCAAAGTTATCAACGACAGACTTCACTAGATACAGTCTAAGGAAAACTGAAGGGTTGACTATAAGCTGCTACTGTGAGGGCTAGGAAACAGTTAAGGCTATAAGCAGGAGGAAGGAGTAGCTGGAGAGCCGCGAAAAAGAGAAAAATATCTGGTTATATCTTTTGAGATTGTATTTAAGGATCAGTTTTAAGGGGCTGGAGAGATGGCTCAGTGGTTAAGAGCACTACCTGCTCTTCCAAAGGACCCGGGTTCAATTTCCAGCACCCATGTGGCAGCTCACAACTGTCTGTAACCCCAAGATCTGACACCCCCACACCAACGCACATAAACTAAAATTAAATAAAATATTAAAAAAAAAAAAGGATCAGTTTTAAGAAACAATTACTTGCAGGTAAGGAGAAAGGCAAGCTGATAAATGCTAAACTAGAAACATTTGACTAAGTAGAAAAGTGGCCAATGAATATTTGATTAAATGCAATATCAATGGAAAGATATCCAAAATATACTTAGATGATAGAGTCAGAATTGTTGCTTTTACAGGATTTAAAAAGCAAAACCGTGTTCATCAGGTATCGCCATTATGATTAGGGAATGCAGATGCTATAATACAGAACAAGAAGTCACCTCTGGTTCTAATAGGTTTTCAGTACAATAGGAGAATGTGTTAGCTTTCTGTAACTGACAAAAATTCCTGCTATAACTTATATGGAAGGAAGGTTTATTTTGGCTTGGTTTCAGAGGTTTCAGTCTTGGTCTGTTGGCTTTGTTACTTTCAGTCTTAAGTAGCAGTAGATAAGAAAGTTGTTCATTTCATGGAAGCTAAGAGGTAGAGAAAAGAGTCCAAATACGGCCTTGGAAGAGCATTCTCCTTCAGTGACATAACTTTATGACTGAGGCCCACCTCTCTACCACTTCTCACTAATGGCACAGTCTGACAACTAAGCAAGTAGTACCTGAGTCCTTGGGAGTGGGGGGCATACATAGGCCATGACAGAGAGGGATGATGGCCATGTGCTAAAAGTACCCCTACTAAGGAAAGTAACCCAAGGGCCATTAACCTTCATAAGATATGTTCTGTTTCTTACAGATTCGGATTCAGTGCTGTACCACAGAGGAGGGGGGAAACAAACTATAAATGCCTTTAGCAAGTGTTTTAGAAATAAGTTAGATAATATTACTCTCCTCTTGTCCCATAAGCTATTTATATATGGCATGCCTGCCATATATAAAGTTTACTATATGTTGAGTAAGAAACAGTAGAAAAAGTTGAAAAGAAGGCAGTTACACAATTAAAGAAAAAAAAAAAAAGCCATGAATTTGAGAGGCAGTGATGGAGAGATACACACGGAAGGAGTTGGAGGGAGAAAAGGAAACATGTGTATGATTATATTTTAATTAAAAATATTATGAAAAAGGCAGTTATAGTAAAAAGGGTCCAGATTGTAATATGAGGCAAAACTAAAGAGATTAATTTCATTGTGGAAAATAAGAGAGCTAGGGGAAACATGATCTAATAGAAGAAAGGCATATATTAAGTACCTGGTCAGTTGCTTATTACAGGGTAAGAGAATAACTATGTTTACCTAGAGATTTGAAAGACAAGTTTTCAGAGTCATGAAAAGAGTTTATACTGCATATTTGGAAAGATCATACATTGAAATATCTTTGATAGGCTGTACTTTTTGTTAGCCCATCAGATGAGATACTAGGATAAGGAAGGACCAATCATGTGTGTAATGCTTTTTAATTGTTGCATCATCTTTCTGTTCTCTGAGGTTAAAGGTTTTCTTTATTTGTCAGTATGTTCATTACTGTAATGATTAGTAACAGACAGGCATATTATATTGGGAACAGAGACTCTCTCTGAAGAGTTACTACTTTGGATTTAAAATGCCTTAATTATTAAACCTCCTGAGTTGCTCATTTGAACCATCAATTTATTCTGTTCAGTTTACATATTTATTTATTGAGCAACTACTGTGGGGGACAGGTTTCTGTACTAGGCACAGTGAATTGCGTTTCAATATAAATCACTGAGTAGAATATAGTGTTTAGGAATCAGAATGGGTCCTTGAGTACTCTCATTTATATGACTCACTGTCAGTCTTGACAATCATATCTCTGTATTAATTGGTACTATCATTGTGTCCCATATAAAGTTATCTTGTTCCTTGGGGGAAGGGAATCAGAATGACTGAATGTAGATCTTAACTTCACCATATAATACTACTTTGTGCAAGTCACTTCCCTTTATAGCCTGTTTCTTTAGTTACAAAAATCAAAGTATTATTAGGACTTACTTAGACAGTGGTGAAGAGTATGTACTCTTATAATGTTAATTCTGCACCAAGTACTTCTAAGTACTTAACCCCCCCCCCCCACCACCAAATAAAGGTTATTTAATTCATTTAAGGTGCTTAAGTGGTGGCTGCCCTTACAACTCTTTTGTCTGGAATAGACTTTAGTGGAGCAAGAGCTGGGCCATGTACCCCTAGAAATGAAGCCCCAGCGCTGCAAACAGAAGAAAGGAGTGGTATTCAGGGGATCCTAGGAGGTCCTATGGGTGTGGCTCCCCTATGGGTCTAATTTGAAGATGCAATCTTACAGCAGACTTACTGGTTCTCTGCCTGTTACAGTTTTTGTGCCTCTTCCTTTGAGGTGTTCTCTGAGCCTTAGTTGGGTTGTAGATGCATCAATAGGGGCTAGGTACCCCAATCAGTTGTTCTCTGTGTTTTAGCCAGAGACAACATCAGTTGACATGCCAGTGTTGATTGGGGAAATCTCATGGAGCTCTACTCTTATGTGAACAGTATACATGCAGACAACACTGAATGGACTCAGCAAGATGTGTTTGTTAGTTTATATGTATATGTAATAACAGCGGTTATGGAAGAGGGGGACACATGGATTTTGGAAGGAATGAGGTTGGGGGACACATGGGAGGGGTGGAAGGGAGGAAAGGGAAGGGGAAAGTATATAATTATAGTTTAATAAAATAAAAATATTCATCTGTAAAATACTGAGCAATACTTCATTTTTGGTAAGACGATTAAATGAAATAGTATACATGTAAAATGTATACCGTATTATTTAGTACATATTAAGTAATCAATAAATATAAGCTATTGCTATTGCTATTGGTCTTAATGGTAAACTGGGTCCAGACCTACAGTCAGGAGACATTCAGAAGAAAGCATGTCTTGCTTAGCTTTACAGGACTCTTCAATTGGACACACTTTATTTTTCTCCCACCACACTGGGTGTCCTCCTCTTCCCCCCCCCTTTTTTTTTTTTTTTTTTGGTTTTCAAACCCAAAACACAGCATTTCTCTGTGTAGCTCTGGCTGTCCTGGAACTTACACTGTAGACTGGGCTAGCCTCAAATCACAGATCCACCTGCCTCTACCTTCCAAGTGATGGGATTAAAGGCGTGTGACACCAGCATCATGCCATCTTCTTTTTAAAGACTCTTACTTTTTTTTATTTTATGTGTACAGGTATTTGCCTCTGTGTTTGTATGGGCATCACATGGCTGCCTGATGCCCTTGTAGGTCAGAAGAGGGAGTCAGATCCCTTGAAGCTAGAGTAACAGATGGGTGTGAGCTCTCATGTGCTCTGGGAACTGAACCCAGCTCCTCTGCAAGAACAGCAAATGATCTTAACCAGTGAGTGAGCCATCTCTCCAGTCCCTTTTGTATACACACACACACACACACACACACACACACACACACACACACTTCAAATGTCACATATATTATTAAAATTTCACATATCTTACATCATTTTATACGTTTTATGTTTTTGTAATTATCTTACATGTGTGCTCATATAATTGAAGACTATAAACAACTCATTTTAATTTTGCCATGTCTTAAAATTTATTAGCACATTAAAACTAGAATTCACAATGTAATGTTTCTTTATTTTATTTTTTTTTTCCTTAAAGAAAACTGGTTGAGTTTCACTTTTATTCTTTTTCTCTTTGCCCTTAACCCATTTGTGACCTTATGTGCTAAGGCTGAATTAATTATACTCTTCAGCTTCAGAGAATACTGGTGTTGTCAGAATGTTCCTTTCTGGTTTTATTCTTTTTTTTTTTTTTTTTTTTTGGTTTTTCGAGACAGGGTCTCTCTGTGTAGCCTTGGCCGTCCTGGACTCACTTTGTAGACCAGGCTGGCCTCGAACTCACAGAGATCTGCCTGCGTCTGCCTCCCGAGTGCTGGGATTAAAGGTGTGCGCCACCACACCCGGCTCTGGTTTTATTCTTACTTTCCATGTAAATGACTCATGTATCCTCTCTTATAGGTATTCACTGCAGTAAATCTTTGCATATCCTTAAATGTGCATGCTTTTTGTAAATGGGTAATAAATTTTTGTATGTGTATATGTTCTTATAACATTTCAGAATTCTATTCATGTTACTTTGTTCAGATTTTTTTTTTTTTTTCCGAGACAGGGTTTCCCTGTGTAGCCTTGGCTTGTCCTGGACCTGCTTTGTAGACCAGGCTGGCCTTGAACTCACAGCGATCCACCTGCCTCTGCCTCCCGAGTGCTGGGATTATAGGCGTGCGCCACCACGCCTGCAGATTTTTAAATGATTGTAATTTTTAACTTTTAATCTCTTCTCTAACCTAGATAACTGTCACTTCCCCACTAGTACACTGTGTATTGCAATGAGTATATTCTCGTTTTATTTTATAGATGGATGGTCACATTTGCCCTAGGTGGGATGTTTTTGAAATTAAAAAGTCAGTCTTAATTATGCTAGGACAGCAGGTGTGTACCAAGATTCCCAACAAACCAGAATACGTGCCCACTCTAATTACAAAAGATTTTTCTGGGATGCAGCGATAGTTAGCTGATACATAAGATAACTATTAATCTGTCTCCTCCAGTTGTTTTCAGCTGGTACCTGTTCTAGTTGGTTGGTGTATGTGCTGGATAATTACTGCAGATTTTTAATATTACTCTCATTAAAACTTTATCTTATTTATTTATTTTTTGTATATGCTTGAATGTTATGTATATGTACCACATGAAAGCTTGGTACCTTCAGAGGTCAGAAGAGGGCTTTGGGAACTGGAGTTATGAATCAAATCCAGGTCCATTGGAAAAGAAGCCAGCCCTCTTAACCACTGAGCCATCTCTCCAGCCCTTAAAAACTAGTTTTGAAGGGGATTTCTGGGAAATAAATTACAAGCATTCTTAATTTTAGTGAATTTGGCTTATAATTTTATATTTATAGATGGATAGATTCTTTTACTTTGTGTTTTCTCCTTAAAAATTTTTTTATGCCAGGTGATGGTGGCTCATGCCTTTAATCCTAGCACTTGGGAGGCAGAGGCAGGTGGATCGCTGTGAGTTCAAGGCCAGCCTAGTCTACAAAGTGAGTCCAGGACAGCCACGGCTACACAGAGCGACCCTGTCTTGAAATTTTATGTCTACATTATATATTCCTCTTTGTCCCATTAGACTCATAATTGGAAGTGTAACAGTCACTAGTTTATTGACAGAAACTCCTAGTGCCTTTCCCCAATGTAACAATGACTGTGTTTTACAAAACATTTCAGATATTATTACAGGAGTCCAGCAATTACCTTTTAGGGAGAGAGGGTAGAATTTGTAATCCTTATTTTCCAGAAACGAAAGCCGATCGTCTGACTTAAACTGATTTGCTTCAGTCCACATCTGGTAAGTTGCAGAGATGAACTTGAAACTTATACTTCTGACTTACGCAATATCTAAAAAGGGCAGGGAAAAGGATGCATTTGTTTGTGGTTAAAGTCAGAACTGAACAGTTTAGTACAGCTTAGCTTTCCACCTTCGTCTGGACCTAACAGTGTATGACCACTAGTAAGTGGTCAGTGATTTTTATTTTATTATGGACTAAGAATTATGTAAATAGATATAGGGCTAAGATTTGATCTTTTTGCCTATCGGTAGCGTTCCCAGCATGTTAAACAAGTGCTCTATCACTGAGCTATCTCTCTAGCCCCAAGAATGAACTGTAATGTTACTACCCACTGCCGTGGTAACTGTCATTCATCCCATCAAAAGTGTTAAGGCATAGATAAGTTCATTTTTACAAATAAGGTTGAAGAAAGGGCTTCAGTTAATCTAAGTGTTCTCATTTTAGGTGGTTTGATTCACTTACAACAAAAATAATACTGTGTTAAATAAATGTATCACTGTGATGAGGTATTAGGGGCGAATAATAGACTGCACTTTCAAATAATAGATCTCAGGTATCTTTTCCCCACTTTTTAGATGCTGTTCTATAGCTATAAATAGCCTGGAACAAAGTCTCTCTGGATAATCACTTGTGTTTCATTTGGCCACTTGACACTTGTTCCTCATTCCCAGCATCTTCAGAGACAGTAGCTGTTTCATGAGAGACTCAAACTGTAGTGAAGGGGTTAGATTTCACTGGAAGATTTTTCTCTGGTTTGTTTCAGCATTGAGAGAAACTGATTGGCCTCAGCCCCCCCTTGCTTAAACTTGCCTCTGTTTTCAAGACTAAATTTACAAAGCCTTCAATCATCTGGCTTCCCCTACCTTACCAGCCCCTCACCACTTAACCTACAATCATGTATAATTTAAATTAAGAGAGTTATAAAAAATGAATAAGTAATTTAGAGTTCATGTTTTTTCTACTCTACCCTTCAAGGATATGAAAATAGTCTTTTAGAAGTAGTTCTTCCTGTTGTATATCATAAGTCCACAAACAAACAACCACAAACCTTTCTTGGTGGCAAAGACTCATGTACAAGGTATGCTATTTAAATATAAACTTCCTGATGTTTCCTCTTCCGTATATTTTCATTAGATTGTGGGTTGATTTGGTAGTGTGTGTTAATACTTTGAGTCTTAGCTTCATTCTACCCATGGAAAGAACTTTAGAGAAAGACCACAATCAGTGATGAATTTCTACTAAGATCATTAGGAAACTGATGACTGGCTTTCACTTACTATTGCACCAACATGTTGTTTTTTAAGTTGTTTCCAACTGTCTTCCTTCTTGTTGTACTGTGTCCCTAAATTTTGACTGTAGTTACATAAAGAAGGGCTTCGGTTGTCTCTTTTCTCTCTTCCCCCTTTTCTCTCCCTTTTTCCTTATTTGCATATGTTTAAGAAAAATATGTTCAAGGAAATCAAATGACAGAATATAATCTTTGCCACAACTTAGTGGTTGGTTCATGAAAAGATTTTTAATTAGTTAGGTAGCTAACTTGTTTGCTTGCTACATGTTAGTATAATAAAGGTACTTAGATCTACCATATTAACAAATTTGGTTTTTGTTTTGTTTGTTTTTTTTTGGTTTTTTGAGACAGGGTTTCTCTGTATAGCCTTGGCTGTCCTAGACTCACTTTGTAAACCAGGTTGGCCTTGAACTCACAGTGATCCACCTGCCTCTGCCTCCCGAGTGCTGGGATTAAAGGCGTGAGCAAAGCATACTATACACTATCATTTTGGGTAGATACAGTCTTGTACAGTAGCTCTCTAGAATGTTTCTTCTGTAACTGAAATTTGCTACTCATGTCAACTGATTCAACTCATAGAAACAGAATAGAATGGTGGTTACCAGGGACTAGGAGGAAGGAAGTGCCCAGTCACTCACTATTCAGTAAGGAAGTTTTTCTACTGTGAGTAAGTGTGGCCATCAATATGCACAGATATGTAGTTAGTTGTACTTGATGTAGAAAGAGAAGAGTGAATTTGATGACTTGGTTCTCCTATAAAGCAGCAGTTGCACTTCTAGTTCTGAGGTTTCCTGCTAACAACCATATCACTACTCTCCTACCACAGTATAGAACAGAAAAAAGATAAACTACCAAGAATGTTTCTCGCAAAACACTACCATATACAAGAGTTCCTAAAGCTTGACAGAAGAAACACTCACAGAGGCTTCTGTTAGGAATCATTTTCCCTCTAAATTGATAACATCTTATTTGATAATTAGTTAAAAACAAAGCTTCCTTTCATGAGCACAGCTAGCCCTGTTACATTAACTCAGAAATACCAGGATTCGAGTCATTTGAATGTCACCAACAGGATCGAAATCAAGTGCAAGCAGAAGCACTTACATCAAGACTCACCTTTACTATTTTCCTACGTTATACATAGCTCAGTGTAGTCAACTAGTCATTTTGATCATGCTACTGCCTGGTTCAAATCAACAATCTAGGTACTGTTGGCTTTTGTTGATAATGACTTACTGTCTTTGCTCGTGACTGTGTGTTAGCTACCTCACAGTCTGAATTATCAATCTCTCCTCCCCACTAGACCAGTTTTCTGTCTTTTCTTCTCCTCTAATCCTTCTTTCTTCTTCATCCCCCTCTTCTTCACTTCTCAATGATTTTCTCAGGGCTGGGCTTCAACATCGTCGGTGGGACAGATCAACAGTATGTCTCCAACGACAGTGGAATCTACGTCAGCAGCATCAAAGAGAATGGGGCTGCGGCCCGGGATGGGCGGCTCCAGGAGGGTGATAAGATCCTCTCGGTGAGAACCGGCTCCGCCTCCCTTTGCTATCCTTTGGTCCCTAGACCTCCTCTCACCCCTAACTTGGGAAAATTCCTGCCTGCCCGCCTGGGAATGAAATATCTAGATGTGCCATTGAATGGGAAGAACACTCATCAGTCTTCAACGTTATCACTCGTCTGGGAGGGTAGTATTATTCTTGCTGACAGACAAGGCAGATTTAACATAGAATATGAAGTTACTTCCCTGGTTTAAAAGCAGAAAGCAGGTAGAGATGGAGGAGACTTAAAACCCACAGTTTTCAACTTTCTCTTGTTAACGTTATCACTTCTCTTTTGTCAAATAAAACATTGATTTGTGCCTTTTCTTGGGAGACTATCAGCCTTTACTAATGGTCTTAACTTGAAAAAGGAAGGTAAGGATTTTATGCTTTAAATTCAGGGCCTTTCCTTACCCATTACTAAGGTGAAAATTTGAAGTATAGTTTGGATATGTCAGCTGTGCTCCCATTTTATCCTGTTATATGTCTCTTATTACATAGTAATCATGAATCTTACTAATTACATTTTTATAAACTCAGACAAGAATGAAGATTTTTTTTTTGCTTTCCATACATACCTCAGTACAATGCTTAACATAGGCTTAACAAATGAGCAAATCAGAAAATCATGCAAATTTAGAAAGATTAACTAACAAATACAGTCATATGGACTCATAGACCCTTAGCCTTAAATTTTTTTTATTTTAGTGGTGTGTGTGTATGTGTGTGTGTAGGGGGTATGTCCACATGAGTGCTGGTGCTCATGGAGCAAGAGGCATAGGATCTTCCTGGAGCTAGAGTCACAGGAGATTGTGAGCTGCCCATGTGGTTGCTGGGAACTTAACTCAGGTCCTCAGGAAGAGCAGTGCATGCTTTTAACTGCTGAGCTATCTCTTTGGCTCCAGACCCTTAGTCTTAGAATAAATTAGTATTTCTAAAGTAAACCAGAATCCAGGTAACATAAGACTTTTTAAAGACACCTATCTATGGTTGTATCTTTCATTTCCACCCCACTGGCAACGTCTCATTATTATACTATTAGTTGTGGGAGTTGGGGACAACTTGTTCATGCTATAGATTTTTTTAAAAAAGTAATCTTTTGGGCTTCTATAGCTCTGCTTATTTGAATGAAAATAACACACATCATTGGTATAAAGAATGGGAAAGTAATCTGGGCATAGTGGGGCATGCTTATAATTTCAGCACTCAGGGAGGCAGAGGCAGGCAGATATCATCACTTTGCTACTAAGTCAGTGCCAAAACCTGAAACCTTAAAAATCTGAAACTTCAAAAGAGCAAAACAGAAAGGGCATGACAGTAAGCAGCTTTAAAATCTCAAAACAGAGGAACTAAATCTGTTGGGTTTGAAGCCTAATTTTTGTATGCCCTGTCTGCTTCTTTCAGATTCCCCTGCATGGCATTTAGAAAACCAATCCAAATATTAAAGCATACTGACAAAGCCAGGTGTGGTGGCACACACCTTTAATCCCAGCACTCAGATAGGCAGAGACAGGCGGATCAGTGTGAGTTCGAGGCCAGCCTGATCTATAAAGCAAGTCCAGGACATCCAAGGCTGTACTCTCTGTACAGCCCTGTAGTGAGAAACCAAAAAAATAAAAATAAAAAATAAAAGAAAGAAAAAAAGGATGGAGAAATACTGAGAGAGTGAGTTCTTGAGAGTTTGACCTGGCTTCAAAGGGCTCTGCTCAGATTAAGAGAAGAAACATTTAAAGAAATTCTCAACGTCCCTAGTCATCAGGGAAATACAATAAAAACCACTCTGAGATTCTATCTTACACATGTCAAAATGGCTAAGATCAAAAAGTCAATTGACAGCAGTGTTAGCAAGGATGTAGGGAAAGGGGACACTCCTCCATTGCTAATGGGAGTGCAAACTTGTACAACCACTTTGGAAATCATTCTGGCGCCTTCTCAGGAAATTGGGAATAATTCTACCTCAAGACTCAGCCATATAACTCCTGCGCATATACCTGAAAGATGCTCCACCATACAACAGGACATATGCTCAACTATGTTTATAGCAGCTTTATTCATAATAGCCAGAATCTGGAAACAACCCAAATGTCCTTCAACCGAAGAATGGATAAAGAAACTGTGGTGCATTTACACAATGGAATACTACTCCGCTATTAAAAACAAGGAAATATTGAAATTTGCAAGTAAATAGATGGAACTAGAAAAGATCATCCTGAGTGAGGTAACCCAGACTCAGAAAGACACGCATGGTATCTACTCATTCATAAGTGGATATTAGCCACATAATATAGGATAACCACACTATAATACAGAGACCTAGACCCTCTGCTCAGATGTAGTAGATAGGCAGCATAGTCTCCTTGTGGGGCCCACAATATGGGGAGTAGGAAATACTGACATGGACTCTGCTCCCCCCCCATGTTGATTACTTCCCCTTGGTGGGGCAGCCTTGCCAGGCCACAGAGGAAAAGGATACAGGTAGTCCAGTTAAGACTTGATAGGCTAAGGTTAGAGGTTAGGGGAGGAAGACTCCCCTTTCTGAGGACTAGTGGAGGGAAGGAGAGAGTATGAGGGAGGTAGGATTTGGAGGCAACGAGGAAGGGGGCTGCAGTTGGGATGTAAAGTGAACGAAGTAAAAATTAAAAATAAATAAATATATATATATAAAAGACATTTGAAGTAGGATGGGGCTTCTTGCTGCAGAAGTGCCTTCTGTTTCCAAGTGTGCTGTGGATGTGGCCTATGGTCTAAGAAGAGAAAATTATTTCCTGCTTTGTCTTATGAATTGAATAAGGCAAGAGGGCCACACTGGTAAAAGGCTGAAGTAAATGACCAGACAATATTTGATTAAGAGTTAAATATTATGTCAGAGATTTGATTTAGAAGTTCTATAAAACAGGAATATCTTTACAAGATTTTATTATAGTTTTGTTTTGAATTTTCTCTTTTGAATCTTCTCTTACAGAGTTTAGTTGACTAGTGATAAAAGTCATATCTGTGAAGTGTCCTGGTCCTCTTAGGTAGCAGCTTATTGGCCACTTCTCTGCCATGGTAAGGCAGATTACAAAGGAAAGGGAAGGCCAGGCGGTGGTGGCGCACGCCTTTAATCCCAGCACTCGGGAGGCAGAGGCAGGTGGATCGCTGTGAGTTCGAGGGCAGCCTGGTCTACAAAGCGAGTCCAGGACAGCCAAGGCTACACAGAGAGACCCTGTCTCGAAAAACCAAAAAAAAAAAAAAAAAAAAAAAAAGGAAAGGGAAGAGTGTCCCTTCTTTTCATCTGATCCCTGGGTATTAGGAAGACACACAGCCAGGCATGGTGGCACACGGCTGTAGTCCTCCAGAACTCAGGAGGTAGGAGCAGGGACATTTTGAGTTAACATCAATTGTGAATTACTTAGCAAGATCCTATCTCAAAAAAGAGATACACATAAATCAAGGCAAGTGGCTATGGAGCTATACAAATTCATTCAAGAATCTTAAGAATGTAGCCAATATATAACATTTGGATCCTTTGCTAAAACTAATATTAATACTAAAATTAACACTATGTTTTCTTCCTAAAAGGTAATGAAAAAGTACGATTGATTACTTTAGAAAGGAAGTTACAGCAGAGTAACTAGTAGATGATGTCATGGTTTTATATACTGCAAAGAAAGAAAATTTAATGTATCTTTCTCATATCTAAATAAACTTCCTGTTGACTTTCTCTATGCGGGGGTTGCCTGAAATGGAATAAGAGTTTACTCCAGGGGTTAGGGAGATGGTTCAATGGTTAAGGGTTCCCAGCACCCATGTTGGGTGGCATGTGCATGTGTGTGTGCGCTCACACATACACACACACACAAAACAAAAGCAAATAAAATCCAAACACACTAAAAAGACTGAGTGAAATGAGAAAAAAACAAAACAAAACAAACAAACAAAAACCCAAAAACCCATGCAGATAGTCCCTGTTGCCTCAGCAGCTCATGACAGCCTTTCTTCTTTAAAGTGAACCTTGTAGGATATTACTTTTAAGTGTTTCCATCTATTTAACTTGCTTTACCCCTAGCTTCTTAAGTTTTCATTTATTATTGGCTATGATGTATCTATAAAATGTTATTAACTTATTATTAGCTTATTTTGTTTAGTTAGTTATTCTATAGTTCTAGGGACTGCATGCAGGACCTTTCACATGCTAGGTTAAGTGTTCTGCCACATCTACTGGCCCTTTCAATTTATTTTTAATGGGTTTTTCTCTTTCTGTATAGAATACTTTCTGTGCTGTAAACTATGCCCCATGTTTTGTAACTTTTAGTGAGTTATCAGACTTAGAAAAGTGTTCCTTCTTTAGCACACATCTATGTTAGATAACGAATAGAGTTAAGTATAAATTTCTTGTGAGTTATATACTCTTAATTTACTCTTCTCATTCTCCCTAAATATTGTCCATATGTTGTTTTGATTTCAGGTGCTGGAATGGAAAAACTGCATGATTTATTGTGCAGCCTTTTCTTTTCTCATAAGAAATGGAATTTAATTTTTTATGGCCAGTGTGTATGGTTTATAAAAAGAAAAAATTTAAGCAATGTAAATAGTTTTTAAAAACAATCATTTACACTGTGATTGAAACAGAAGCAGATGTTTGTAATGAAGGAGAAGACCTGATGTTGAGAACTAGCTATGCCTCACTTGTTGTTTATTTTGTGTGTGTTGGTAAGATTGTTTGATACTGAAAGCTAGGAGAATATTCTTTAGGGTAAAGAAAAGGTAAAAGTGAGTTTCTCATTTCTCCTGTATGCTTGAGTGAAGGAGGGTAGCTAGTCAAGAATAGTCACTTATCGTGAACTTAATATTCTTACTAGGTTTTCATGGTGGTGTAGCTGGTTCTTCTATATTACATATAGGAATGCTCCATTTTGACCAATGCCCATAAAAGTCATATTGATGACAGAGATTGGGTCATGAGTCGGCTGCATTTCATAGTGCAAGCACATTTTTTAATTGGACGAAGGAAGGAGTTTGTTAGATGTGCTGGAGACCTTTTCATACTGCATAGTAGGTTGAGTGCCTGCTTCCCTTGCTTACCAGTTCCATTTTTGGGCCTTGAACAGTAAAATGCTTATTAACAGAATTGTACTATAGGGAAGCAGATTGTGAGACAGCATTTAAGGTGGGAATGGGGAGAAACTTTGTAAAGTAAGTCTGAAAAGGCAGCCACCATAATTTAGTTAAGTATCCACAACCTAAAATGGCAGCCGTAGGAGAGAAAATAGCATATAGTCATGGTGTTAGACTGAAGAACAGATATTACAGATTAACTGATTATATAGTGTTTAAAAATTATACATCTGAATGAAGAGGTGGGAGTGTCATTAAAAGGGACGTTATGATATTCTGCTTATGTGGGAAGTTATAAAGAGACATTGGGCATACTGATGATATATAAAAATATATATCTTGCACAAAGTGGGATGTATCGAGCTACTGAGTGCAGTATAGATACCACTTGTGACTCCTAACACCAAAAAGAATACTAGTGCTTCTTCACATTTGTCAACTCTGTATAGTAGGAATGAACTACATTCAAGTGGTTTATAAAGGTTTCTATCTTCACTAAATTAGATTTTTAGTAAATTTAAGGAGGACAGGAATATACATGGAACCAAATGAAATTGGTTCAATTTCCCTAATAAAATAAGCCTACTAGAATAGGCTGGAGAATTATGTTTCTAGGGATG
The DNA here is from genome assembly GCA_907169655.1 of Acomys percivali. NCBI lineage: Eukaryota > Metazoa > Chordata > Mammalia > Rodentia > Muridae > Acomys > Acomys percivali. Next base: position 174,473,515 of record OU015742.1, on the reverse strand, counting down.
AAGCTAGAAATGCTAAAGATTGGGAATTTAAAGGATAAGGGGATAACCTAGTAGATTATATTGCAGAGGGTCACCTGACATTACCTATATAGACACAGACAGATATCCATAGATGATGTGCAAATACAGCAACAGGAGCTGATACATCCAAACAAGATAAGCACAGAAGCTAAGAAAGAGGAGGAACCAATCTATTAAACCTGGGTTCACGTCAGATGGTTCATGGGTCCTCAGTTGTGGGAAAACATAACTTTGAAAATGAAACTTCCTCTTGAGCATTTAGTAGCTTAGCCATACTCCTAGCCCTTGGAATTTGCCCTGAGAAAGCTTGGTTTTATTTTTAAGGGATTGGTTGGCTGCATGAAAGTAAATTGTTCACTTACAAGACTTAATCTCTTGGCTTTTTTTTTCTTTCTTGTGATTTTTGACAGGTAAATGGCCGAGACCTGAAGAATCTGCTGCACCAGGATGCTGTAGACCACTTTCGTAATGCGGGATATGCTGTGTCCCTGAGAGTACAGCACAGGGTAGGCATCACTTGGACTGAGATATGAAACAGTATATAGGTTTTTGCATTGCACTTGTGAATAAACTTTTAATCTTTGAAGTCTGCTTTGTCTTTTGCTGTGACTGCCTTGTAGAGTTTGTCTAGCATAGGCAGGAGTCCTTCAGCCTTTCTGATTATTAGTAAAAAAGTCTATAATCCAGGTCTTACCTTCAGTGCATTAAAGTTTGATCGAGTGAAAATGGAAAGAAAGTAGAATAACTCACTTTTTGTTAGGGAAAGTACCATATGTGTACCTAAAAACTCTTATTTATGAAACTCTGACTACAAAGATGGTATACTGTCTGCCTCCCATTATAAAGGTTCTCTTCCCATGACCACATTGGCTAAGACCTGAGTGCTTGAAAGGCAACTCTTAAGAAAAAGGAAATGGTGTTTTATAATTTGGATGATAGAAAGGAGGTCTAAGTTCCTCCCACAGCGCCAAGGATTTCTGAGTTCATCTACAGTCCAAGTTCAGCGTGTCTATGATTTTTCTTAAATTGGTGTACTCTTTGCTAAGAGGCCACGTGAGGATTTAGAGGCTGAAGAAGACTTAAAGGAGCTAGTGAAGAATTCGAGAAAGTAGAAGCCAGCTTGAACTACATGGTGTGCAACTCTAGTCTTAAACAAAAACTTGAAAGAAAAACAAGAAGAAAGGCAAAACATAAAAGACATCCAAGAAAGCAACCAGAGTTGCAAATAGAATGTGGGTGTTCAATTCAAAAGCAGGCTGATAAGAGATAGTGTTGGTCAGCATCTGCTTTTGCTGTGGTTCTTCTCTGTTTCTAAAGCATGGGAGAATTTATGGAGCTATATAGATGATAGGCATATATTTCAGATATGAAAAGGGTTCCTTTGGAAGGTATATGAGAAATGATTTTCAGTGTTCACTTTAGGAACATCCACTTACAATGCAAAAAGTACTACTGGTCAAACAATTCATCTAACCCTGAAAACCATGTCTTCCTAGAAAGCATGTCTTTTCAGAACTTCTCATCAAGTAATAAATGGTAGAATAGCAATTGTAGAAGAAAAGTAGCTTCCTATCAGGAAAACAAAGGGATAAGACGAAACCTATGATCCTTCAAGAAGTCTGGCTATTGTTGACTAGGAAAGCGGAGAGGAAGGAAGTCTCCTTTCTGGAAATGTTTACTTACAAAGACTATCAGTCATTAGAATGCAATAAGAACAGATCCAAACTGTGTCAACACAGTTGCAGTTTCAGTACTTGGAAATGCTTTACAGCTTCTAAGTTACCCTCTTGCTCCTAAGTTTGCAATGCTGGGCACAAGTAAAGGTGGAGTCTATATGGAGTAGACATTATAGAAACAGAAATTTTCTATTTTACTCTGCGAGGTCCCATAAGGTCAGTACCAAACAAGGTTAAATGCTTTTCTATCAGAACTATTTTCTTCCCAGAATATATGTGAAAGTGATGTATCAGCTAGGTGAGGAGCTCCTTCTGCTGGAAAGTGTGCGTTTTATAGCTTTGGGTGGTATAGACTACACCTCCAGGAAATGGTCAACTTGAATCTTTTAAGTGTGGCATACACAGGAGTCAGAGTTAATATTTCTGCTTCCCTTTCAGTTACCAGTGCAGAATGGACCTATAGCGCATCGAGGCGAAGGAGAACCAAGTGGAATTCCTGTAGCTATGGTGCTGCTACCAGTGTTTGCCTTCACCATGGTAGCAGTGTGGGCCTTTGTGAGATACCGAAAACAGCTTTGAAATGCCAGCTGCCTTCCAGTGTGTCCAATGAACTAGTTCTCCCACTCACCATCTATGACATGCTCCCGTATCTTTTCTTCTCTACATAGCCAACCCATGATTTAAAGTGACTGATTACCACCCAAAACCTTTCTGTTCAAAGTCTCCAAGACTTCAAATTCTAATGGAAGAGTAAAGGTATTAATTGAAGAAAAGCTGCGGAAAAAGCCTTAGAACAAATGAGAAGTTACATATTTACTAGAACTGCCAATACAAATTCAGCTGTCACCCAAAGAGGAAAAGCTCAGTCTACCTGTCACCATGGACGACACCTTTTTCTTAGCTGGCGTGCTTTGAAGGCTAGCTGTGCTACGTGAAAGGAAGAGCTGTTTTTTTTTTTTTTCTTTAAATGCTTTTTCTTGGGAAGTATTCGTGGCCTTTAATTTGTTACTACATACCTAGATGCCTATATTTGACATAGGTGGGTGAAGTTTTTTACTTCAAAAAATACATATATACAGTAACATAACATTGATGCCTTATGGAGAATTAAAGAGGTGAGAAAACTATACTGGTTCCTGGGTTTCTAATGGACAATTTTTTGGGACTAGGGGATCATATTCCTTCATATATAATCAAGACTCATATTGAACAATGAGTTCTGGATTAAAAAGAAAACTTTTACATTTGTTTGTAAGTCTTTGTCCACAAGTTAGAAACATACACAGTGCTAAGGGATGGTCGTAACTGAAGAGCTTCAGGAGCTATTGGCAGAGCATGTATGTATAAGGGGGGTGGGAAAGTTTGCTTTACAAGAGAATGCTCAATCGGTGGCAGTAGGAAAATAATAACTGAAGCAATTCATTAACAGTTGAACAAGCATTATCCAGTAGCTACAGTGATGTGGTAAACAAGTAAAACAGCGCTACTCAAGTCAGTCTGTTCAAAAGACTTGGGGTATAAAGATGAGTCCTACCGGTCTCTGAACTGCTCTAGTTGTTATTTTACAGTGCTGTTAAAGAATCCATTGCGATGGGGATGGGCAGCAGTAGGGCCAAATAAACCATCAAGACAACTGGAGGAAACAAAGACCATGCCTCAAGGTGGTGGCACTTGAACCCTCTAAGCTACTCAACAGTTTTCAGTTTCTAGTGTCAGGCAAAACCTGAGGGAAGGACCTGCCTTCCTGGGAGGATGGACCTAAAACCAGCCTGCTTATGACTAAGTTAAGATGAGAAGGCCAAGACTTAGTGGTTTTCCTTTTTTTTTTAATTTTTTACCCCAAAGCTCTAAACATTAGTTTTTGTTTTAGTAAGTTTATGGACTGGTTTTCAGAGAAGGGGAAGAAGTAAGTTTTGTTTGGTAGAAGGAGCAGAAAATTTCTTGAGCATTTCTGAGGAAAGCTTGAGACTACAAAGTGGATGAACAGATGCCAGAGAACAGCAGGGATGTTAGCAAGGTGGGAGCTATCCTGTTGATGTAGTATCTAAGTTGCTTTTAGAGCGCTGAGGATAGTTGAACCAAGCTTAGGTTTTTTTTCACTTTACCAAAATAATTTCCGTCTTCTAAATATATTGACCAGACCATTGTTTTGACATAAGCTTATGAGGACTTTTCTTGACAATCTAGCAGCTACTTAACAAATGCTTATTGCATATTAGTTTTGTCAAGACACCTTTATAAAGAAAGGGAAAGCATATACTTCATCCAAAAGGACATCGTGGTTATAGTTAGGAAGAGAGCAGTTAAAATGGAGTTAGTCATGTAAGTGTACATTGTTTATATTGCAGAGAGCAAAAGAAAATAGCCCCTGAGAAGAGGAGCGCTTAAGGTTCCTTAGAGGAAGGGGCAGGGTGAGGATCTTTAGGCACTAACCATCTAGTAAGAGCATGCATAGGTGAAAAGTTAGGTTGAGCAATAAATGAGACCAGTAAGAAAAGAAATGTTGCCATGCAAAACAGCAGGATGCAGCAACAAAGATACACAGGTGTTATAAAGGTGTTATAAAGAATTCAGAAAAGGAAAGCTGTTGTGTCAGGCGTCAGGGTAGAATGGAAAGAAAAATCCTTAACAGTCAAATAAGACTTTGCCTCAGGGTAAACTATTGATACAGGGAGACATTTGCTTTAAACAATCTTCATATAACTAAGCCATTCAGTACTTTTTGCAGCTGATTTAATAATAGGAGTTATTAAGTCCCACAGAAAACAAAACTATTCTTGTCTCAGTTCTTGTGTTAACCAGCACCACTTTGGAGGCCCAATGTCTGGTACCCGCCCTGTATCTGATGGCGCGTCTGACAGCTCTGCCACAGCCCGCTTCTTACCACTAGTATTCACCTCAGGGTTTGACATTTTATTTCAAAAGAACTTCAGACATACAAAGTAAAAGAACTGGCAAGGAGGACAGAAAACTGTGTGGATACATATAAATAAAAAATACCGTTGGTACAAAGTTTTACTTTGGTTGATAGGGAATCTGATATAGTCAGGTCTCCGAGGGAAATAAATAGGACTTATCCAAAACATTTAAGTTTTAGGCAAATCTTTAGCATTTCACTCTTGGTTATATAAAAACTAAAATTATCATAGATGAGGTATTAAGACTGCATTATAGATTACTAAAAATTTATGTTCCTTATAGACTGACTCTAATATTCCTACCACCTTATAGATTGTATATGATGCTCCCACCACATAAATTATAATGTTTAAAGTTTTGAAAATTGATTGTAGGTATTTTTAAGTCCCAATACTTAAAAGTATTTCTTATATTTATCTTGTATTATATATAATTCTAATAGATATTGTTTGCTTCAGTTGTTTCTGTTTCTTTTTTTCCCCCTGAAGTTTTCCATGTGAGTGAGTTCATGAAACTAATTGGACCATCTAGTCACAGGCAACAGATAAAATGAGTCTTTGTAGTTATAGTCTATGCCAGGGACTGTACTAAACTGCTTGGTAACACTATGAATTACCCTGAGAGCTAAGTATTACTGTAAAGAGGCTGAAGAAGAGAGAACAAATTATTTTCCTAAGATTATATAGGTAGTAATAATAGAATTACGCCTTAAACTCAGAACTTTGGAGGACAGTATCAGTGATATTCCTAGCAGGCTTCCTGCAAGGTCTCTGGACAAAAGCATCAGTATTACCTGAAAGTGTGTGGGTTACATCCCATACTTATGGAGTGGGATGAGCGGAGCAACCAGCAACTCTATCCTAGGTAACTGATTAATGCTGAACCTTGATATTCACCCCTGCCAGGAGCTGTCTTTCTGTTTAGAATCACCTGGACAGCTAGCAGGTCAGCGCACATTAAGAACCTCTGGGTAGGGGACTCAGTCAGCAATAAAATATGTTTCATCAGGTGGCCAAAATGTGCAGTCTCTGTTGGAAATGCCCCATGACATTTAAAGTTTCAAATCACCTGAAGTCACAGCTCTAGCCAGAAGCCAGAACTTGGCAAAGACCAGAGCCCAGCTCTCTTGAGTTTCCGCCCCAATACAGAGGCAGAGTAAGAAGTGTAATATTGTTTTACTCCTGGGTACTAAGGACAGACTGATCAACTTCCAGTAACTTGTGGTTAGTTATTACCTCAGCTTGTGCAGACAATAAGAGAACCAAGTTGTAGGACAGTGATTCTAAAATACTCTTGGATAAAATTTTATTATAATGGAGAAAAATCAGGCTAAGAAAGGTGAGCTAACTTCAACTTAGACCCAGTCTGTTTGGAGGACATTTCCCCCCCAACCCCTCCTTTTTTTTTTTGGTTTCAAATTTGTTGTGTCCACAACATGAATACATACAAAAACTATTATTTTTAAATCTCAGTGTACTTTTTTTCCCCCTCTGTGGGCTTTCAGTAAAGGACCTGATAGACAGCCAAAGAGGATTGTAGGCATCAAGATTGGAATGGGAGAGTACATCAAACAATCTGAGAAGCCCAATCATGTGTTGTTTTAATTCCAGTAGTTTTAGATACAAGCTGTTTGTAGTATTTTATGTTTTATGTGCACTAAGCAATTAAAATAGATTTAGAGGCCAAGCATGTTGGTACATGTCTTTAACCCAGCATTTAGGAGGCAGAGGCAAGCAGATCTCTGTGAATTGGAAGTCCTTTCTCTGTCTCTATCTCTCTCTGTAGTTCAGTAGATTTTATTTTCACTTTTAGTGGAAAGTATCTTTGTACAGATGATTTCCCCCGTTCAGTTAACAGATAACTATCAACACCAGTAGAGAAATACAAAGATAAAATGTGGTCACAAAACTGAAATAGCCTAGCGTCTGATTGTGGGTGGTCTTGATGTTAATGTATCTCTTTCACGTCACTGTAAGTACACGTTTTGAGTTCTTAAGCTTTCTACCTCTCAAAATAGTTTTAGCGTTTGCTGCTCTCCCATGTTAAGCCTTCTCTGTAGAACCTTGTTGAGACTAGCCCTCACATCCTACAGTGCAGATATAATAAAAGAAAAAAAAAGGCAGTATTTAAAGAATCTGTGCAGTGGCAGATTCTAAGCTGCCACTGACTTGTGCTGATGTTTATATAGAGAATACAAAGCATGTGACTGTTCACCTGATGCACTTGATAATATAAAAATTGACAGAAAAAAGCACTGTTGATAGACGGAATCTAGCTCCATTAAACACTAATGCCTATAACTGAGTTCCCCTCATTGTTCTGTTTTTACAGGGAAGGAAGGGGAGGGAAGAGGTTTCGAAATGCAATTTTGTTACTAATCAGCAGGGTGATTTACAAAAGAACTGTGTAATGTATTGACTGTCATAGGAAAATGGGATGATCCTTTTCATAGTTGGAAGATTTGCAAATAAAGATACAGTTAAACCTGTTTTAGCTTTAATGATGTGTCTCCAATGCTATTTCAATATGAATGTTATTAATGGATATTTGTACCCCTTCCAGGCTGTTCAGTTCTTGGAAAATTATTTTCCTTAAGCACCTTATGTTATTTCCATTCTGCTCTGATTTTTATGTCCGCTTGCGTTCCTGGATATAAACAGCAGCTGTTTTATAGGTTAGAAGCCCAAAAGCTACTTGGAAAGCAAGTAGACGTAACTCACATTGACTAGAAAGTATCACCACAAATACAGTGTTGATGTTGATTTCAAGCTCACTGATGCCAGTGTGTCTAGATTTGCCAATTGAACTATGGCATTTAATAAAGTCCTGTTGAACTTGTGGGTTATTTACAGTCTTGGAATTTTTTCTTTTGGAGATTATTAAATAAGTATTTCCTTGTTTTTCTGTCACCTTTTTAAACCAACGTCTCTGATGGGACAATGGGAAGAGGAGATAAACCTAGAGTTGCCTAACGACTACTGAGTGCTCACCAGTGTTCCAGTTGTTAGCTGAAGCCCACACGGGGCTGGAGAGATGGCTTGGGGTTCAAACACCGCTCTTCTAGAGGTCCTGAGTTCAATTCCCAGCAACCACATGGTGGCTCACAACCATCTATAATGTGATCTGATGCCCTCTTCTGGCCTGCAGGAGTATATGCAGGCAGAGCACTGTATATATAAAATAAATCTTCAAAAAAAGAAAAGAAAGAAACTTGTCCAGGTCACACAGTTACTAAGCATCAGTCAGATAGGATTTAAAGCCAGGCAGCCTGGCTTTAGAACCTTCATAACCAGAACCCTCTACTGCCTCTATTTTCCAGGTGCTAGATGCTGTATTTTCCTCTCCTTTCTGAATATTAAATTCTCAAAACTGCAAGGCCATTTGGATAGTCCCATTTTTTAATAGGTGAAGTAACTCAGTATTAAAAGATGATAACTTGCTCCAGATGCATAGCTGTTTTGTTTTGTTTTGTTTTTGTTTTTGAGACAGGGTCTCTCTGTGTAGCCTTGACTATCCTGGACTCACTTTGTAGACCAGGCTGGCCTCGAACTCACAGCGATCCACCTGCCTCTGCCTCCCAAGTGCTGGGATTAAAGGCGTGCGCCACCACACCCGGCGCATAGCTGTTTTGTTACCAGACCTGCCAGTTTACTTCAAACTCAAGATCACAAGTCAGCAAACCTTAATTCAGAAAGCCCAGTAAATCTCACCTAGGGCTGGTGAGATGGATGGCTCAGCAGGTAAAGGCACTTCTTGCCAGGCCTGAGGACCTGGGTTGATTACTGTAACCCATATGGTGGAAGATATCTGGCTCCCTCGAGTTGTCTCCTGACGATCACTCCAGCACTAGGGTACGTGTCCCCCTCCCCCCAAAAAAAAGCCCACCCACACATTTTTTAAAAATATGTTTTAAGTTTGCAATTCCTATGTTTTTGCATTTATAATGTGAAAGCCACCATTGGAAGAAGGTATGGTTATATTCCAATGAAGTTTTACAGTCATGTATTACTTAATAGTGATACAGTCAACATACTGCCATTTTGTTACTCTCAAACATCATAAACTATACTTAGGCAAACCTAGAAGGTTGAGCATCCTCTCAGGTTTCAAATTCATACAGCATGCTATTAAGCCACTGTATATCTAAACATAGAAAATATTCAGGCCTGGGAAGACTGTTCGGTGAGTAAAGGTGCCTGCTACTAAGCCTGACAATCTCAATTCAATCCCTAGAATCCATATAGTGAAGGAGAGAACTGACTTTCCTATGTTGTCTCCTGACTTCCACATGCATCCCCACACTTTCACACAAAGTAAATACATGGAAAAACTAATCCCATTTCACCACTGGCATATAACAGGTCTCACATTCATCTACCCAAGAAGGAAGCTCCAGTTGATTGTCAATAATTTGATAACTTTTAAATGAGTTCTTTGCCCTCATCAATTGAAAAGGTTGGATGGACTTCCGGTCTACTTGATGTATTCTGTGGCACAGGTAATTGTATCAGTTACTTTTCTTGTTGGCTAAAAACAAACAAGAGATGAGTTTTTATCTCACTTTGATGGGACAGTCCTACCATGGCAGGCAAGGCCTGCAGCAGGAATGTGAGGCAGCTGCTGCATTGTGTCTGTCACGAGGAAGCAGTGTGATGCATGCTGGTACTCTCCCTGCAGATCTCTCATGCTATGGTGCTGCCCACATTTAAGATGGATCTTCTCTCCTCATTTTACCTAACTTACATACTCCCTTACAGAGATGCCCAAAGAGTTCTACCTGTCAAGGTGACCATATTAGCCATCACAATACTGTCCTTCACAGCATCATACTTTGAACTGTTTTTAGAGTTATCGGTCTGTATGGAAGGGACCACTGCACTCTTGCACAAAATAGGTAATGTTGCTTCTCAAGAGGTTATAGAGGGCTTAGTTTTGTTTGGAAATAATTAATGGGGGATCATTCACTGTAGAGCATGGTATAGGAAGCTCTTAGAACTTTCCAAAAAGTTATATGAGTAATAAGGTCCTAAAAGAAAATGTTTTAGACATGGCCCCATTTATCCTCTATCTAGCTCACACCCCATAGAAAGTAATAAGGTGATAAGGGAGCGACCCTAAAGAGTGCTTGTGATCACTCTTAGCAGAGAACATGCATAAAGGAGGATCGTTTTCTAGCTTCGGCCAAGGACCTAATTTTAACTGGTTTTGGCCAAATGGAATTGAACTGGAGCAAACCTACCTCAGCCACTCCAGTTCTACTTAGAAGTTACAACAACTAGTCAGAAGAACAAAAATAAGATTGTTATTACTATTTTTGTGTGTGGCATATTGACTTAGTGATTTCAGAATGAGGCTATGGTTTCCAGTTTTTAGCAATGTATCAGAAACTCCTGCTCTGGCCAAATTTGAAGGAAAAATGTTTTTAGGGAAAGAAGATAGATCACAGTATTGTCTGTGGACCAGGACCAGCAGTTTCAGTCTGACCTGGAAGCTTGTTAGGAAAATACCTTAGGCCCCAACCTTCTGCTTAATCAGGAACTGGTGGTTGGGCCTAGAGTAGATTTTAGTAGTCTGAGAGGACTCTCAGACACTGAAGTTTGACAGTTACTGGGACAGAACAGAGAGATGGCTGGGGTAATGGTTCCTGCCACCAAATTTGACAACTTGAATGGTGAAGGGAGGGACCTATCTCCTTAAGTCTCCTGATGTCAGCATGCATGTACACACACACACACACACACACACACACACACACACACACACACACA
>OU015742.1:174424538-174449511 GCA_907169655.1 Acomys percivali | reverse complement strand
CATTTTGTATACCCATATGTATTTAAAACTTGCTCCCGACTTCCCAAGAAAAATGCCTTTCTTTACTGATTTCCTGTCATTTGGTTGGAACCCTGGACTGTCCACTGAGGAAGTGAGTGCTGTGTGGGCAGTGGTTCTGTGGAAGCTTATCTGGGAGTCGATTTTCTGTGTAGTTCTTTTAGTAACCACAAAAGGTAAGAGATGAATATAGAATATTTTGTGTCAACTGTTAGTGATAACTTATAAGAGAGATGATGCCAAGGTGGCCTGTGCTCCTTGGTAAAGATTGTGTAGCTAGTCAGTAAAAGAGTTAATACCTAGTATCTAAGCATCAAAGGAAACATATGCCACTTTCTCTATGCTTGGCTATAAATTACCCATTGATCTGATAGCCTTCTCCCCTCCTTAGTAATTTAGAAAAGAGGCAGGTATATAAAAGTCACCATCAGAGAGGATAAAGGACCTTTTCTGTGCATCCTTTTTCTTTGTCTCCTCCCTGTGCTTGAGACCATTGAAACTAAGTGTAGCTAGGATGCTTCCAAATGTACTCGAGTAGTTTCCTCACTGGTGAATGTTTTTCTCAGGTCACCTGTGGCGAATGACTTCATTCTAAAGGCCAGTGTCACTTCTTGGGTGCAGGACAAATCGTTTTGTTTGTCCTTTTTTTGTGAAGACGCCAGGATCTGTCCCTTAGTTCTCTTATCTGCTGGGACCCACACCAGTCCTTCAGCCGCTGCCCTGCACTTCACACACTTCTTGCTTTCCCAGTCTCCTCCCTTTGTTAGTGCTCTCAGAGACAGACTGTAGACTTCTCCTTTCACCAAGAGTTTATTATTATGGGCAAAAGTAGATGTGACAGCTCTCTGTAGCAAGCAACGCTCTAGCCCCAGGAAGTCCTTGAACTTGGCTTGGAGTTGGTCTGTTTGTTGAACTGTCTTGGAGCCTGTTATGTTTTTCCTTACTTGCTCAGCACCTAGTGATGCCTCAGTCAAAGCCACTGGGCTTTCGAACTAATGTGTTTAACTTTGTGGCTCTATAGAAAATAAAGGACTCCACTTTTGAAGACTGGAAGAATATTCGAGGTCCAAGGCCTTGGGAAGATCCTGAACTCCTCCAAGGACGAAACCCAGCAACTCTTAAGCCTAAGACAACCTGACTGTGCTCAGTTTTTTCAATAAAATGTTTTCAACTGGACTTGGGGGAAGAAGTAGAACAAAGATTCCAGACCTGTGCAGACCTGGTTGTGGATAATGTGATGGCAGAAAGCTTTGATTAAAAAGCCTAATATAAGTCTGTATGCTTTTCAGTCTACTTGCAAATGAAAGTATCAGTGTTGAACACACACACACACACACACACACACACACACACACACACACGCATACATACACCACACACACACCTACCTACCCATAGAAATGTGACTACTGCTACCATAATGCGCCATAATTCTTCCTTCCTATTACCCACTCAACTCTTTTCTACCAGCCACCAGAACATCTGCTACCTCATTTTGGTTTCTGATGAAAATCATAGGCTTAGATCCAAGTTTTCCCAACAAAATTGTGCCTTTATGTTAAGCCTATAAATAAGCAATCATAATCTAGTAATGGTCTTGCCTTTCATTCCTAATACTTCATAAATCAGCCCCTGAAACCATTGACCTGTTAAGGAAATGATAGACTTTACATGATTCATATGCAGTGTACTATGGTGAGAAGGTGGTACGTGTTTGTTGAGGTTTTCAGATGCCTGTGCTAGGCCTTGCCAGAGTCTGAGAGTTGGTTCTAGTTTGTTAGATCTTCAGTAGTCTGATCCCTAAGTAAAATGATAGGAAAGGCAGAGCTTTGTCTTTAAAACTACCTCTGCTTAGGCAGTCTCAATCCTTCACCCCGTGTAACCTTAATGTTGAATTCTAAATACCTGAAGTTTTAGCTGAAATATCCCCACTATAACTACTCCAAATGATGATAATGATGATGATGATGATAACACACCCCACTTTTCCCTCCATCAAAATTTCAATTCAGGCTAATTTTAGTAATCTTAGAATGTTATTTAATGGATAATGACAAACTGATTTCAAACATAGTGGCTTAGTCACCTTTCTGTTGCTGTGATAAACACTATGATCAAAAGCTACTTGGAGAAGAAAGGGTTTATTTTGCTTACATTTCCAGACAATGGTCCATCACTGATGGAAGTCAGGCAAGACCTCAAAGGAGGAACATGCCTTCCTGGCTTGCTCCCCATACTTAGCTTTCTTTCTTATACATCCTAGGACTGCTCAGGGATCGCACTCTGCACAGTGGGCTAGGTTCTCCCACATCAATCATCATTGAAGAAAATTACCTTCAGACTTGCCTACAGGCCAACCATATAGAGACATTTTCTTGATTATGATTCTTTCATTCCTAGTTTGTGTCTAAATGACATGAAAACCAATCAGAATAATTTACCCCTTGTCAACTTCACATGCCGATACAGCACGTATTGAGCCGTAACCTTTCTTGTTTCCATGATGTCATGCTAATAGTAACGTGACAGTGTAAATCATCCCTACCTTTAAAAGTCCCACAGTCATTAAAAAAATCTCAACACTTTGAATGTTCAGCGTCTTTAAAATAGCTAGTCTCTTTCAAAGATCAAAAGCTATTTGAAGCCGGGTGTGGTGGCGCACGCCTTTAATCCCAGCACTCGGGAGGCAGAGGCAGGCGGATCGATGTGAGTTCGAGGCCAGCCTGGACTACAAAGTGAGTCCAGGACAGTCAAGGCTACACAGAGAAACCCTGTCTCGAAAAACCAAAAAAAAAAAAACCAAAAAAAAAAAAACAAAACAAACAAACAAACAAAAAGCTATTTGAAATTCTAAAATTTCTCTAAAATACCCCAAATCCCTTTATCTATGGGCTCCTATAAGATAAAACAAGAGCAAAACTAAAGGCATATATATATATTATCCTGAGAAGGAAGAACCAGGGAACGCACAGTCACAATCAAATAAAATCAAAACCCAAATTCAACAGTGTAAAAAGTTCGGTGTCTGGGGCCCTTTCATGATCCTCCGGGCTCCACAGGGTTTGGATAGCTAGCTTTACTTTGTGGGAACTGTCAGGTGCAAGCACATGCCGAGTGTCTCATAGCCTCAGGCCGACTCACAGTTATTGTCCTTGGCACTGCTTACTCTAAAATGCTGGGGTCTCCCATTGCAGCTGTGCTGTGCTTTCATTGGTCCTTTCTCCTGGGCTTTCTTCAAGGACTCTGGCCCTGCCACTTGGTGTCAAGCTCGGCTACTCTCCATCACCTCTTCAATCATGGACCTTCTTGGCAGCTCAGGCTGCACCTTCACTAAGGGCTCTCCGTGCCTCCCTTAGGGACTCCAGCCCTGCCAAAGTATGCCAAGCCTCAGCTATGCTCCATGACCCCCCCTTCACGCCTTCAAAACCAATATTACCTGGGGGACTATTATACTACTAAGTTCAGTTGCCAGCATGAGATGGCACCTCCTTCCTGGACCATGGCTTTTGTGTGCTCGCTGAGAGGAAACACTTTTCAGACGATTTTGCTTCAGTGACATTGGTCTCTCGTTCTCTCTCTTTTTCAACATAATATTTGCATTGATTACTTAGGAATGTCACATAATGCACCCCAGTCACACACACTTCCCAGTCATCCCAGGTCCGCCACCCACCAACCTTATGAATACCTCCTCCCAAAAAAGAAGAAAAAACACAAGTCCAATTTGTGTTGCCCATATACTTGTTGGAAGATGGCCAAACTCCCAGTGGCCAGCCCCTTAAAGAAAACCAAATCCTTACCTAGTCTCATCCCCTGTCAACAGCCATCAGTTTTGGAGAGTTACACCTCAACATGCTTATTAAAAATGTAGAGTTCTCTGATGACTTCCTGTCCAGGCTGTTACGTTTTTGGGGGGGTGATGGGGGTAGGGGTTGTCAAAGGAGCCTTCTATGACTCTCAACCATGAGCCTGCAGTGATGCAAACTACTGAAAAAGAAGCTTCCTTGCCCTTTACAGACAGCTGGAGCATGGAGTGTGGACTTTCATTGTGTTAGCTTGAGCCATTAACACCCACATGGCCCCTGGTGGCAATACAGACCATGGATGTCAGCACAGACACCATCATAGTTTTTGGCTGCAGCACAGGCCACAGACAGCAACATGACCTCTGGGGCTTGGGCCACAGACACTAATATGGTCCCTGGCAGCAGTCCAGCTTCAGGCAGGAACACAGACCATGGATTTCTTCCATGGTAAGACAAATGATGGACATCAGCATGGCCTTCTGTGGGAGCATGGACTCCAACATGGTCCCCAAAGACAGCTTAAACCATCAGTATGGCATCAATATGGCCTCAGCCAATGCACAGACTATGGACATCCTCATGGTCCTCAGCATTAGCATAGGCCATCAACCTGGCCTCCAGGACAACATGGGCCATGGACACCAACATGGCCCCTCATGGCAGCATGACCTATGGACATCAGCATGGCTTCAGCTAGCAGCACAGAGCATTGACACTGTCCTGGCCTTTGGTGGTTACATAGGCCACCATGGATATCAACACAGCCCCTGGCTGCAGTATGGTCCATAGGCATCAACATTGCTTCAGGTGGCAGCACAGGCCACATACATCAATATAGCCCCTGGTGGCTGCACAGCCCAAGGATATCAACATGGATTCAGGCAGTAGCACAGACCATGGAATGTTAGTCTCTTAACCATAGCTCATTCTTTATCAAATGTCCCTGCAAAGCAAAGGTTTTACCTTAGTGATTCTGCTCTCTTGCTAGTTAGAGCTGACTCTTCAGCTCCAGCTGACCAGTTCCAGAATCTTGTTTGTTTGTTTGTTTGTTTCAAGACAGAGTTTCTCTGTGTAGCCTTGGCTGTCCTAGACTCGCTTTGTAGACCAGGCTGGCCTTGAACTCACAGCTATTGCCTGCCTCTGCCTCCTGAGTGCTGAGATTAAAGGCGTGCGCCACCATGCCGGCTTTAGTTCCAGAATTTTAATTCAAAATAATAAGTGGCCTTGATCGTCTTTGAGGGACTCTCAAACTTCTTGTGAAACTTCACAAACCAAGCCTCTATTGTCTGCATTTCTCTCAACACTCTTACTTACTGTCCAGGCTCCCAGAAAACAGCCGACTGAGCTTTGAACACTCAAAAGCTTTTCTTTCTTTTCTTTTCCAAAAGCTTTTCAAGCCCAAAGTTTCAAAGTCTTTCCACAATCCTCCCAAAAATTGTGGTCAGATTTATCACAAAAATACCTCACTTCTGCTACTAATTTCTGTCTTAGTTACCTTTCTATTGCTGTGGTAAAACACTATGACCAAAAGCAACTTGATGAGAAAGGGTTTCTTTCTTTCTTTTTTTTTTTTAATTAAATTTTTTTGAAAGGGTTTTTTATTTCCATTACACTTCTAGGCAACAGCTATCACTGAGGGAAGTCAAGGCAGGAACTGATACAGAGGACATGGAGAAGTTCTGTTTACTGGCTTACTGACTCTGAGAAACTATCAAGAAAGAGAGACACAGACAAAGATTTTCAACATCTTGCTGTGCATGTGTTGTTCACACAGATGTTAGTGATAGTTTTAAAATCCTGTTGCAGTTTCTCTCTTAACCTGGCTAGCACCCAAATAATTGAGACTGGACTATTATATTTATTTGACAAGCTTTGTGGCACAAGAACTGAGCAGTGTTAATCCATTTTAACCCTCTAAGCTAGTCTGGCTTCCTCCCAGTGTAAATCTCTGAGACACTTGCTTTTATGGCTTTCTCTGCTCCAGCTGCTCCCAACTGGTGTCTCCTGGACCTCTCCTCATGGCTCAATACCTATGCTCTCTTTCTCTCCTCCTCCCCTGGCTGGCAGGAAATCCCACCCTGTTCTCTCCCCTGGTTATTCATTGGCTGTCAAGCCTCTTTATTGGCATGTCAGGGAATAATTGGGGAGCAAGGTTTAGACAAGAGATTCTCAGAACAAGGATATGGGGGGCACAGAAGTCAGCATTTGGATCTTTACCCAATACCATTATGCCTACACACAGGTACACATTTATGTACACATATGCATATACCACAAATATGTACAACACACACAGAGTAAAAAAGGAAGATACAGCAACTTGTCGAATGGAAAATATTTGTTTACAACATCTTACAAAAAAAATTATGGATCAGAAAAGCACGAACCAAAATTAATTTTTTTCCAGAGACACAACACTTGGCAGTATTGCTCCACCTACTCTTTACTATAACACTGATTTCTAAACTATATATGTGTGGAAAGTCCTTGCATTGTTATTTTTTCTCCAAGAGATTGGTAGGGAATATATCAATTAAAGACCTTTTACTTTTGAGAGCACACAGGACTATTTCAATTTGTGATGCAGTCATTGATTGACTTCTATATTGTTTTTGGAGCTCTCTATACTAAAAATAGTCTCAACAACCAAGTATCAATGTAAAAGTTACCAGGATTTCATAAGAGGCCAGGACAGTTGACACAGCACTACAGTGTCTACTCAAGAAATGCTCTTGTCAAATTTCCCCATAGCATGCATCCTGTTCTGGACCACTCATGCCATCCTCTTCTGGATATTCATTTGCTCATAAGCAGCACTCTCTCAACTCTCCCTGTATGTTCACTAACGCACATAATCAGTTTGTTTCTTGGCTCCTATAAACTAGCATACCTATAGCCCAGATCTTCTGAAAACAGGCTTGCTTCTACTCCATGCCACAGTGTGGAAAATGCTATCCTACATGCTGAACTCAAATAGAAGAATAGCTGTCATTGGGAAATTGAGCCATTTGCTTCCTTAGCCTTCTCATATGGAAGCAGGTTAGTAATGACAGTACCAACGTCATGTTTGAAATGAGTTTAATTATGCAAAGCTCTTAGAACAATGGCCAACACAGGGGAAACAGCTGACATCTGTCAGCTATTATTAATACAAAACAGAGATAGCTTATTAGTACAACAGTTCTTATCTAACTACATGGTCAGGTAGCGTTTAATAACAGTGGTCAGCAGACTGTTCTACAATGTGCAATTCTATGTGGAAAATCCATCTAGATGATTTTATGTCATTTTTTTCCCTTGGCAAAGAGTAAAATTCAGTGAAAATCGAGCAAACTAGTGGACTTCAATTGCACTCTCAGATCTGTCATTTATAAACCTTACACAAATTATATAACCCCTTTGAATATGGGCTACTTCATTTGTGGGTTGGAATTTTGTGATGGTTATGTTAGCTAATCTAGGTGTGAGGTGCAAGAGACTTGGTGAAGAGACTAGAGATAAAGAGTGAGAAGCAAGGAAGCGGTTGCTCTTACCCATTAGTACAGGAGAAACAGTCAGCTCTCAGACGCTTAATGGGCATCCCTTCAGGTAAGCAGTGTTTCTTTTCTAACTCTTTGAGTTTGTTTTCTGCCTTTTTAGCCTTAAGCAACGTCTACACTGTTGAAAGTTCAAATAGAATGTAGAAAGTGAGTGGACAGAGTGTTTTTGGAAACCGACTGGATGATGTTCACGCGCTGTCAGTTAGACTGTGAGCAGGGACCAGGTTTTGAGAAGGCG
Organism: Acomys percivali; assembly: GCA_907169655.1. Taxonomy (NCBI): domain Eukaryota; kingdom Metazoa; phylum Chordata; class Mammalia; order Rodentia; family Muridae; genus Acomys; species Acomys percivali. Next base: position 174,441,910 of record OU015742.1, on the reverse strand, counting down.
CTTTAACTTTGTGGCCACTTCCAATAGAAATCACCATGTGCTAGACTGGGTAGGACAGGACATTCTCCACCGTTAAGGGGAGAAGGGGATCTGACTTTCACACAAACTCTGGTGCCCCATATCGGACCATGTAACTTGGATGGGGAGGCCTGGTGGCACTCAGAGGAAAGATAATAAGTCACCAAGAAGAGACTCGATACCCTAGGAGCATATACAGGGGGAGGAGGTCCCCCTCAGTCACAGACATAGGGGAAGGGAGTAGAGGGGGAAGCAGGAGGGAGGAAAGAAAGGGAGGATACAAGGGATGGGCTAACAATTGAGATGTAATATGAATAAATTAATAAAAAATTAATAAAATAAAATAAAATAAAGAAATCACCATGTGGCAAGCTTTGAAGAGTTAACACTTTTACCACCAGAGGGCGCGTCAAGACCATGCAACACCACTGATCTCTGAAGGTGAAATTACTTGGTGAAGTCCAGGTTAAATGGTGACTGGAACCCCATTCAACTTCTCAAACGTTAATTGCATGTCATTATTCCAGAGCCAAAGTGCTGAAGCAGCAGTTCTGATGCAATGTAGAAGTGTGTTAAGATAAATCAGTTGCTTTTGCCTGGTCGAGTCTTTAATCAGCAACAACTGCCACTAAATGGCCCCGAGAAGCTCAGTGAGTCTCTGATGGCCTTGTGGCCTGACTTGAGGCCTCACTGGGCTTGCTTGGCAGGTGTCCAGCCTGCAGGAGATTTAGTCAAGTTTGCACTAGCTATGGTGGTACCGGTGCAGAACATGACTTGATGTGCCAGGGTAGTTTGGTACCCATGGAGGCAGAGGCGCTCCCCTTCTTTGAGGAGAAGGGGAGGGGAAAACAGGAAAGAAGGGGGTGTAAGATGGGACCTTCCTTGTTACTTAGCTTCTTTGGGTCTGTGGATTGTAGCATGGTTATCCTGTACTTTATGGCTAATATCCACTTATAAGTGAGTCTTTCTGGGTCTGAGTTACTTCACCCAGGATGATCCTTTCTAGTTCCATCCATTTGCCTACAAATTTCATGGTGTTCTTGTTTTTAACAGCAGAGTAGTATTCCATTGTGTAAGTGTACCACACTTTCTTTACCCAGTCTTCAGTTGAGAGACATCTGGGCTTTTTCTAGTTTCTGGCTATTACAATTGAAGCTGCTATGACCATAGTTGAGCAAGTGTCCTTGTGGTGTGGTGGAGAATCTTTTGGGTATATGCTTAGGAGTTATATAGCTCAGTCTTGAGGTAGAACTGTCTCCAATTTTCTGAAAAACTACAAGATTGATTTCCAAAGTGGTTGTACAAGTTTTGCACTCCCACCAGCAATGGAGGAGCGTTTCTTTTGCTCCCTCTCTGCACCAGCATGTGCTGTCACTTGGCTTTTTTTATATTAGCCATAGATGTAATATGGAATCTCAGAGTCATTTTGATTTTCATTTCCCTGATGTCTAAAGACATTGAGCATTTCTTTAAGTGCTTCTTAGCCACTAGAAATTCATCTGTTGAGAATTCTCCATTTTTAATTGGGTTACTGAGTTCGTTGGTGTTTAATTTCTTGAGTTCTCTATACATTTTGTATATTAGCCATTTGTCAGATGTAGGGTTGGTGAAGTTATTTTCCCATTTTGTAAGCTGCAGTCTTATTGGCAGAGTCCTTTGCCTTACAGAAGCTTTTCAGTTTCATGAACTCCCATTTATTAATTGTTGATCTTAGAGCCCGAGCTGTTGGTGTTCTGTTCAGGAAGTTGTCTCTTCTACCAGTGCATTCAAGGCTCTTTCCCACTTTCTCTTCTATTAGATTTAGTGTATCTGGTTTTATGTTGAGGTCTCTGATCTACTTGGACTTCAGTTTTCTGCAGAGTGGTAAATATGGATCTATATGCATTTTTCTGCATGCTGACATCCTGTTAGACCAGCACTATTTGTTGAAGACACTTTCTTTCTTTCTTCCTTCCTTTCTTTTTTTTTTTCTTCCATTTTGTGGTTATGACTTCTTTGTCAAAAATCAAGTCTCTGAGCCGGGCATGGTGGCACATGCCTTTAATCCCAGCACTGAAGGAGGTACAGGCAGGCAGATCACTGTGAATTTGAGGCCAGTCTGGTATGCAAAGCAGTCCAGGACATCCAAGGCTACACAGAGAAACTCTATCTTGAAAAAAACAAAACAAAAAAATGAAGTTTCCGTGTGTGTATATGTGTGTGTGTTTGTGTGTGTGTGTGTGTGTGTGTGTGTGTGTGTGGTGTGTGTGTGTGTGTGTGTGTGTTTTATTTCTGGGTCTTTGATTCAATTCCATTGATCTTCTTATCTGTTTTTATGCCATGTGGTTTTCATTACTATTGCTTTGCAGTACAGCTTGAAATCAGGCATGGTGATGCCTCTAGCAATTCTTTTATTGTACAGGATTTTTTTTTCCCATATGAAGTTGAGAATTGCTCTTCCAAAGTCTGTAAAGAATTTTGTTGGAATTTTATGGAAATTGCATTGATAGCTTTTGGTAAGATGGTTATTTTTACTATGTTAATCCTACCAGCCCATGAGCATGGGAGATCTTTCCATCTTCTGCTACCTTCTTCAAGGTCTTGAAGTTCTTGTCATACAGTCTTTCACTTGCTTTGTTAGAGTAACACCAAGATACTTTATATTATTTGTGGCTATTGTGAAGGTTGTTCTTTCCCTAATTTCTCTCTCAGCTCATTTAATATTTGTTTAAAGGAGGGCTACTGACTTTTCTTTTAGTTAATTTTGTATCCAGTCACTTTGCTGAAGGTTTATCAACTGTAGGAGTTCATTGGTAGATTTTTTTGGGGTCACTTTTGTATGCTATCATATCATCTGTGAATAGTGATGCTTGGTCTTCTTCCTTTCTAATCTGAATCTCATTGATCTCCGTTAGTTGTCTCATTGCAGTAGCTAGAACTTCAAGTACTATACTGAGTAGATACAAAGGGAATGGGTGGCTGTGTCTTGTTCCTGATTTCAGTGGAATTGCTTAAGTTCCTCTCCATTGAATTTGATGTTTACTATTGGCTTGCTGTATATTGCTTTTATTGTGTTTATGGTTGGGCCTTGTATCCCTGACCTCTTCAAGACTTTTAACCTGAAGGGGTATTGGATTTTGTCAAAGGCTTTTTCAGTATCTAATGAGATGATCATGTGTAGTTTTTTTTCGTTCAGTTTGTTTATATGGTGGATGATGACATTGATGGTCTTCATGCATTGAACCATCCGTGTACCCCTGGGATGAAGCTTACTTGATCATGGTGGATGGTGTTTTTGATATGTCCTTGGATTTAGTTTGTGAGTATTTTATTGCATCAGTGTTCATAAGGATAATTGATCTGAAATTCTCTTTTTTCATTGAGTCTTTATGTTGTTTAGATATCAGGGTGACTGTGGTCTCATAGAATAAGTTTGACAATGTTCCTTCTGTTTCCATTCTGAGGAATAGTTTGAGGAGCTCTTCTTTGAAAGTCTGGTAGAATTTTACACTAAAACCATTTGGCCCTGGGAATTTTTTTTATTGGAAGACTTTTAATGGCTAATTAGATTTCTTCATTATTGATTTAATTTGACAAGTGATATCTGTCAAGAAAATAGTCCATTCCTTTAGATTTTCCAATTTTGTGGTGTACATGCTTTTGAAGTAAGACCTAATGACTGTTTGAATTTCCTCAGTGTCTATTATTTTAATTTCTGATTTTGTTAATTTGGGTACTCTCCCTCTGCCTTTTAGTTAGTTTGACTAAGGGTTTGTCTATATTGTTGATTTTCTCAAAGAACCAGATGCTCTTGGTTTTGTTGATTTTTTTGGTATTGTTCTCTTTGTTTCCAATTTATTGATTTCAGCCCTGAGTTTGATTATTTCCTCCTGTCTACTCCTCTTTTGTGTGTTTACTTCACTTTGTTCTAGAACTTTCAAGTATGCTATTAAACTGCTAATATGAGATCTCTCCAATTTTTATTTATTAAGGCACTAGTGCTATGAACTTTCCTCTTAGCACTACTTTCATTATTTTGTTTTGTTTTGTTTTTTATACTTTTATTGAATGTCTACGATTTACATGTCATGCACCAAAATCCCTTTCCTCTCCCCAGTAAAATAAAACAAACAGAAAAACAAAAATCTTGTCATAGAATCTGTAGTGTATCACACAGTATAGCCTTTTGTCCACATATGTTTACTTTCAAATGTTCATTGCTACAAGTCATGGGTCTGGTTTGAGGCCTATACTATCGTTACTGGATACTCACTGGGACTGACTGTTGTCAGATATCCTGTTGTTGCTGTGTGTCAAGGAGATTTTTAATCTTTGACTCTGCAGGTCCGGCCCCTTCATGTGTTCCAGCAGGCCATACATGGGGTAGATGTTGGGGTGAGATTCACTCAGAGCCCTGGATCAGGGCCCACGACTTTGTCCTCAGGGCAGGGCCAGCTCTCTTGGTCCTGTGTCATCATGGCAGGGCCTGCTGTCCTGCTCCCGTGTCCCCAGGGCAGGGCCCGCTCTCCCACCCCCATGGGCTGGGCTGGCCCACCCGCTCCCACATCCCCAGGACAGGGCCCACTCTCCTGCTCCTGTGTCATCATTGCAGGACCAGCTAACCCACTCCCCTGTCCTCAGGGCAGTGCCCACTCTTGAGCTCCAATGTCATCTTGGCAGGACCAGCTGTTATCATGGCAGGGCTGGCTCACCTACTCCTGTGTCCTCAGGGCAGGGCCTGCTCTCCTGCTCCTTTGTCATCAGGGTAGGGCTGGCTCACCTGCTCCTACATCCCCAGGGCAGGGCCCACTCTCCCACCCCATTAGGTCAGGGCTGGCTCATCCACTCCCATGTCCTCAGGTCAGGACCTGCTCTACTGCTCCCATGTTCTCAGGACAGGGCTGGCTCACCTGCTCAGTGTCCTCGGGGCTGGGCCCACTCTCCCTCTCCTGTGTCCTCAGGTCAGGGCTGGTTCTCCCACTTCCGTGTCCTCAGGGCAGGAGAGCAGGGCCTGCTCCCCTGATCCTGTGTCCTCAGGGAAGGAGCAGCTCTCCAGCTCCTGCATCCTCAAGGCAGGGCCAGATCTCAGGCTCCCATGTCTCCAGGGCTGGCTCACCTGCTCCTCAGGGCTAGATCTCCTGTTCTTGTATCCTCAGGGTCAACTCTCCTGCTTCCATGTCCTCATGGCCAGCTCTCCTGCTCCTGTTCAGTTTGCCAGATTGTTGCTGGCCATCAAGGCCTGGATGGCCTCCTTCTCCTGTGGGTACTGGATCTTGTGGGCCATCAAGCAGATGGCAAGTGGAGGCCCCTCAAAGTCTTTGTTGAGTTGCTCACAAAAACCGTTGATGTTGGCCCAGCTCAGCTTCTTGTCCCGGGGAACTTGTGGCTTTGTTGATTCGCACCTCCGAGTCTCTGGTTCCATCACATGCTCCATCCGTCATGGGCTCGGTGCTGCCCCAGTATCCATCTTGGCACAATCCAGCTTTCAGCACTGAGCATGGCCCCAGCCCGTGAGAGGAGGTCTGTGAGGCCTGTGGTGTGAGCGGTGCAGTCCTCTCTAGGGCTCACCTGGAACAGCATCCGTCCTTGAATGCCGTCTCCTTGGCCCACACTGTGCTGGGCTGCAACCCTAAAATCAGCTGCAGCGGTGGCCTGGGGTTCCTGGCAGCTCACCTGAGCATGATCCCATGGTCCTGAGGTGGGAGGGCATGGATGATCCACATGACAGAATTTCTTTCTTTCTGGGAAACACCGGCACTGTGTTTTGGAGCGCTCAGTATGGTCCTTTGGTTGCTGTGCAGTCACTGCTGTTCTGTGGATCAGACACAGCGTATGATCAAGGCCATCTTGGATGATCTCTGCTTGGGTATTTTTAATACATTGCACTAAATGTTTCCTTCCAATCAGGCTGCTCTTAGGGGTGAACATTTCTGTGGAGCTCTGGAACACAATCATCCTCTTCAGAATGCATTGAGGACCTCATCTTTCGAACCCTGCCCCTGTGCCACTGCGCAGCACTGCTTTCATTATATGCCATAAGTTTGGGAATGTTGTGCCTTCATTTTCATTGAATTCCAGAAAGTCTTTAATTTATTTCTTTATTTCCTCCCTGACCCAGTGGTCAATGATTAGATAGATAGTTGTACAAATTCCATGAGTTTGTTGAAGTCCAGCTTTAATCCATGGTGGTCTATAACCAAAGGGGTTATTTCAATTCTCTTATATATGTTGAGGCTTGCTTTGTGATTGAGTATATGGTCAATTTTGGAGAAGATTTCATGTGGTGCTGAGAAGAAAGTATATTCTTTTGTGTTTGGGTGAAATGTTCTGTAGATATTCCATTTAGTTTATAACATCTGTTTAGTTTCTGCCTCAGTGATCTGTCTATTGGTGAGAGTGGAGTGTTGAAGTCTCATACTATTAATGTGTGGAGTTCACTGTGTGATTTAAGCTTTGGTAATATTTCTTTTATGAATGTGGGTGATGTTTGCATTGGGGGCATAGATATTCAGAATTGAGATGTCATCTTGGTGGATTTTTCCTTTGATGAATATGAAGTGTCCATCCTCATCTCTTTGGATAATTTTTGGTTGGAAGTCTATTTTATTAGATATTATAATGGCTACTCCAGCTTGTTTCTTGAGTCTGTTTGCTTGGAAAATCTTTTTCAAGCCCTTTACTCTAAGGTAATTTTTATCTGTCTTGCTGAGGTGTGTTTCTTGTATGCAGCAGCATGACGGATCCTATTTTCCCATCTGTTCTGTTAGCCTATATTAGCCAGTTTTAGTGGGAAATTGACTCCATTGATTCTGAGAGATATTAATGACCAATGATTGTTTCTTCCTGTTATTTTGATGTTGTTGTTGTTGTTGTTGTTGGTGGTGTGTGTGTGTGTTTGTGTGTGTGTGTGTGTGTGTTTGTGTGTGTCTGTCTCTTTCCCTTCTTTTGGTTATGCTGGCATGGCTTTATTTATTTCCTGTGTTTTATTGGGTGTAGGTATCCTCCTTGGGTTTCCTTCTAGTATCTTCTGTAGGGCTGAATTTGTAGATAGATGTTGCTTAAATTTGGTTTTGTTATGGAATATATTGTTTTTACCACCTATGATGAATAAAAATTTTGCTGGGTATAGCAGTCTGGGATGACATCTGTGGTCTTTTAGAGTCTTAAGATATCTGCCCATGCTCTTCTAGCTTTCAGTGTCTCTTTTGAGAAGTTGGGTGTGATTCTGATAGCTCAGCCTCTATATGTTACTTGGCCTTTTTTCCTTACAACTTTTAATATGATTTCTTTGTCTGTCCATTTAGTGTTTTGATCATTATGTGGCAGGAGGATTTTCTTTTCTGGTCCTGTCTAATTGGTGTTCTGTATGCTTCTTGTATGTTTATAGGCTTCTCTTTCTTTAGGTTGGGGAAGCTTTCTTCTAAGATTTTGTTGAAAATATTTTTGTGAGCCTTGGAGCTGGGAGTCTTCTTCTTCTATTCCTATTGTTCTTAGGTTTGGTCTTTTCATAGTGTCTCATATTTCTTGAACATTTTGTATCAGGAACTTTTTCCAATTTAATATTTTCATTGACTGATGTGTTGATTTCTTCAATCGTATCTTCTACACCTGAGATTCTGTCTTCTACCTCTTGTATCTGCTGGTGATGCTTTTACCTGTAGTTCCTTTATCTTCCCTAGGTTTCCCATCTCCAGGATTCCATCAGTTTGTGTTTTCTTTATTGCTTCTATTACATTTCAGGTCTTGAACAGTTTTGTTCATTTTCTTCACCTGTTTGATTATATTTTCTTTAAGGGATTTATTCATTTCCCCTTTAAAGGCCCCTATCATCTTTGTAAGATTGGATTTAGGGTCATCTTCTTGTGTTTCATCTGTGTTAGGATATCTATGGCTTGCTGTAGTATATTAGCTGGGCTCTGGTGGTGCCATATTGCTCTGGCTCTGGTTGACTGTGTTCTTACTCTAGCTTTTACCCATCTGTTTGTCATTGGTGTTGGCTTGAACTCAGAGAACCTTCTATCTAGTACAGTGAATTTTAGGCTTAACTTTGTAGGTATGTATAGTCCAAGGAGGGAGAGAGAAGGTGGAAAAGTGAAATTCTCCTCAAGGTAACAGGGAAATAAGAGAGTTTTAAAAGTGTACAACAGAGTAAGTGATAAGATATTTTGGGATCCTTTGTTTGTGTAAGCTGTAGGAGGAGTTTCATCAGAGGCAAAGACAGAGCAGGCAGTTTAGACAAAACTTTGGCAAGTTACCAGAGCTATGGCATCAGCCTGAAAGGTGGGGATGTTTGTGGAGCAGCAGCAGTGGGTGGGGGAGGGTTCTTGGAGTTGTAAGGCTGAGGCAACTTGGCCTGTTTATGTGGTGGGGGTGGACATTGGAGGGATGGTAGGACTGGAAGACAGGGCATGATTAGAGCACTGCTGTTATAGTGTTTCTTTGGCGCTGCAGCAGAGGTTTCAGGTAAACAATAGAAGAACAGAAAGTGCAAGGGAAAAGTTAGGAGCGGCAGAGAAGTAGGCAGGATAGGTAGAGGCACATAACACCTCTGAGAAGGGAGGTGGGGACAGGTAGAAAGTGGGACGTCTTGGTCCAGGCCCACAAAATTGTGAAATTTTGTTTGGGGGGGCGGTGCAGTAGAAGGACTAGTCTTGAGTGTTAGAAAGCATCAGTGATTTTTTTGGAGGGTGTATGATGGTGTTTTCAATCAGGCTGGAGAGAATAGATCTTATCATTATTGGCGGCTGTCCAGCCAAGGTCAAGAGCCAGGGCTAGGAACAGTTAGAGTGGGCATGGATTACAGCAGAATGGCCACCAGAAGTGAAAGGAACATTGCCAACCAAGCCAAGCTGAATGGAATGCACCAACTGATTGTCCAAGAGAGTCCACTGTGACCACTGAAGGTTGTGATGGGGTGTTTTCTCTTCCTCCCCCATAAGACAGAGCAGAGATGCCTGACATTCAACAGTCATCTCCTGTTGTCTTGGGGGAATATTTAGGATGGATCATGAGAGGCACTTACCACTCAGCTGCTGTTGGATGAAGTGAAACAGAATCAGTTGTCTAGAAAATGTAAAAACTGGGTTGGGGGTCTTGTAGACCAGTCCAAGTCATGGAACCACTGAAAGACAGCTAGCCCCCTGAAATCCATACAAGATGTTCCCAGACACCAAATGCTTAGCATAAAGGAGATTTATTACCTTGGAGTGGCAAGCAAGGAGGTGGGGGTTGGAAAGCCAGTAGCAGCAAGCACAAGCAAGAAAGGCAAGAGGAGAAAGAGAGGCAAAAGCAAGAGAGAGTGTTCCTGCAGGAGTGGGCTTTCATGGGGAAAGGGCAGGTGTCTGTACTACAGTGTGCTGGTAAGTCCTGACTGGATATCTTAGCCAAATAATGAATTTTGATTGTCGGACCTTAGTGTTTTGTCTCAGGAACGAGTCAGTGGCCAATCAGGAAATAGACCTTGGGGACTAACAGGACTGTAACAGTTATCAGCAAGGTAGAGGAAAAGTTGTAAAAGAAAATAAAAACAAGGTGGCAAAATGCATCCGCAGGGTTTGCCATGCTCAGGCTGTTGGAGCCCTTTCAAGTGTGATGTTTTCATACGTGTACATCATGTGTGTTGATCTAGTCTCCCTGACTGCCCATTACCATTCACTCGTGTCCTTCATCTTTCATGTCATATCTTTAGAATCTAGATTTTGCTTTTGAATGAGAACAGGGTACTTGTCTTTTTCATTTGGGCTGGGGACATGATTCAGTAAAGTGCTTTCCTTGCAAGCATGAGCTCGGATCCCAGGAACCGTATAGAACTCATAAAAGCGGTGCAGCGGCACGTGGATGTAACTGAGTGCTGGCAGGAAGGCCGAGGCAGTGCAGTCCCTGGATCTCACTGACCAGCCAGTATAACCAAATCAGTGAGTTCCATGTTCAGTGAGAGATGCTGCCTCAAAAACCAAGGTGGAGCATGACTAATGAAGACACCCAATGTTGACCGCTGGCTTCCATGTACACGGACTGCACGCTCTTACACATATGCAAAACAGGTACGTACACACACACACACACACACACATACACACACATAATTTTCTACCTATAATACTGGCAAAGATGAAAGCATTCGGTAATGTGCAGGTTTATTGAAAATGGGCAAAATATGGACGTGGGAAGAAAGTTGCAAACAAAACAAAACCATACACGACTGTTGCTATTAATTTGATGCAGGTTTGATGACATAATTAAAATCCCTGGCCTGGGTGGTAAAGGAGAAAAGACAGCAACAAGACACCTGTACGGTGAAGCTGGGGTCAGGTGGTCTGTGCCGCTCTGATGGAGCCACACCTGCTGCCATGAGCGTCCAGGAATCTCAGCAAGCATCAGCACCATTTTATTAGGTGGAGCATGGGGGTGGGGATGTAGTCTGTTTTATTAACCAATTTATTTTATTACAACCTATTATCCAAGCATATGTCACTTATAACCTGACTAACCAAAACAATAAGAAAGGAGGATTAAAGAACACAATAACAAAACTGTAAGGATATCAGTTCCGAGGAAAGATTCTCATGGCGAAATCAGCAGGATTTCTTCTGCTGGAACCTGGAGTAACCAGAACCTGGAACCTCATCAGGAGCCGGAGCCCTGAAGCCTTCCCTCGAGCGGTTCTCTCTAGGAGCGTCTCGAAGTGGAGCCATGAACAGCCAAAACTATCTGAAGTCTCCAAAAGGCCCCGCCTCCAGTTCTGGGCTCACTTATATATCTCCTCCCAGAGTCTGTTCACAGGGTCTTTTCAGCTGGCAATAATCAAGCTCCAGCACGAGATGGTTGGTCCTCTAGTGGATTAACCTCACCTGTTGTCTCACAAGACCATTCTGATCCCATGCTTGGGATCCTAAAAAAACAGGTTTATCTTTCTTTTGTGGGGATGCAGGTGAAGTTAGCTAATCTTGGTAGGAAGTCTCTGTAGGGAAGCCATCTCAGGCTTTAAGCATTGAGGAGGCTGAAGCTGCAGAGCTAGTTCTTGCACCAGTCTGATCAATTGTTTATAAGTACTAGTACTTGGACCAGTATATGCCAGGTGTGGGGACATACATTTGCTCCAGCCCTTGGGAGGCTGAGGAGGAATGATAGGAACAAGTTTGAGAGCAGCCTGGGCTATGTGATGAGTTCAAGGCTAGCCTGGGCTACATAGTTCAGGCCCTAAGCAGCTGCTGGCCTGACAGGCACCACTCAGAGATACTCACCCATGAGGCATTAGTTTTGGAGGCACAGCTCTGCCTCCTCTGGAGGAACAGCACTGCAAATACGTTCCAAGTTCTCTTCCCCTGGATCTACATACACTTACTGATAGTGGTGGAGGTTGCTGGCTATTGGCATGTTCAAGGGGGGGATACATGTGGCTATTGACAAACTGTTGCTATTCAGGCATTTCTGTTAACGCCATCCAGGTGTGTCTGGCTTCTTAATTTTGGGGGGGATCTGAATGTCTTGCTCTGCAGTTTGGCTACTGCCACCATCACTTGGGTCTGAATATATTAGCTCTAGGTACAGAAGACAACAAACTTGTTTCATATAGGCCTTTGAGTTGGACATGAAATCAAGAATGCAGCTAGACACTGCTGCTATATGCCCACCATTCAACGCAGGTGAAGCTTGCCAGTGATGTCTCTTCTAATTTGCCACTATACTCTCTTGGCTGAGTTCATCCTCATCAGGTAAAAATGAAGTGAATAAATATATGCAAAACACTCAGAATGATACCCAATGTCTCAGATCTAGTCCAAATAAGGGATATCTATGCGTGTGCAATAGTTCATAACATATGTTTGCTCATATGTATAGTCACTTCAGTTGAAAGGGATCCATTTGATCCTTCACAAGTGAAAAATGGAATTTAAAATTATCTTAAAGTCTGCCTCATTTCCGTCCTATTTCCTGTTCTTTTCTTGGGGGCCCAGAGTATAAGGTCTGTGAGTACTCTGCGGCCAGGAAAGCTTGCAGAGGATGAGAAGCAGAGGTGAGTTGAATTCTGCCAGCCTAGCATTGGGACTTGTTTGAAATATCTCCATTTCATCATGGACCTTATCTGCCAGGTTGCTTTTTCACATGGATGTCATACGGGACTTTATAAGGCAATTTGACAGTACGTCAATAACAAGAGACCTCGGTGAGATAGAATGTGAAGGAAAACTGCAGAATTTAACCAAGGAAATAGTGCACATAGACCCAGCTAGGGCTTCAGAGGAACATGGCTGTGACCAAAATGTGAGTAGAACAGGGACCTGTTTACAATGTAGATACCCCCCCCCCTCTCTCTCTCTCTCTCTCTCTGTGTGCTGGGAATTGAACTAATGACACCTACACATCCTAGGCATGCATTCTAACACTGACCTATAGTCCCATCCCTTCCCTGGATTTTTATATTTTTACTTATTTTTATGTTCTTGATGTGGGTGGGTGATCTCATGTGTTAAAGGCATGGTCCTCAATGTGGCAGGTTTGGGAGTTGGCAGAACCTTTGAAAAGTGGAGCCTAATAGGAGTTCTTAGATTATTTGGCGGGGGGGGGGGGGGAGTGGTGCCCTTAAGCAGATTACAAGAGTCTACCAGTCCCGCTTCTCCCTGTTTCGTCGATTGCAGTGTTATAGGTTTATTCCACCATATGCTCCTAGCCTCTGTCATGTGGATCCCTCAACGGCAAGAGGCTATCAGACTTGCATTGGAACCACCAGAACCACCAGCTAAACCACCTTTCACTTGGTCCAAGCTCATCACCTCGTGTGTTTACAACAAGTAAATGAACATGACTGGTACATTTAGGAATTCTTGGAAGAAAATAGGAATATTCTGCCAGACAGGGTGACACATGCCTAAAATCAGCACTTCAGAGGTCAAGACAGGAGGATTGGAAGTTTCAAGCCAGTCTGGGCTACAAAGTGAAACACCATCAATAAAATACTATAAAATAAAAGAAGAAAAAGAAAGTTAGGAGGGTAGAAATAAGAAAACTTTAAAGAAAGGATCAGTTTTTTTTTTTTTGTGTGTGTGTGTGTGTTGTGTGTGTAAATCTTTGTTAAATGAGGGAGACAATGAGTTTTCATTTTATTTGTGCCAACACCATAATATCTCAAGGTACATAATTCTATTCATCGAAGTTACTCAGAGAGTCCTACTTTTGATTTACTATTTTCTCATTCCCTATGAATTCTGCCTTTTGAACTTAGGGAGATAAATGCAAAGTAACTTAGCTATCTTTTTGCCCACCATTAGCTCTGCTAACTCATAGCTCAGTCTTAACATTTATCTCAACCTGCTGTTAATCAATAATTTGAGGGGGTAGGGAGATTGTTGTATTCATTTTTCCTGGGGAGACAAACTAATGTCTATTCTCTGCAGACAAGGAACCAATTAGGTTTATTTACAGGATCATGGATGACTAAAGTCAGCCACATCACTGAAAATCCTACCCTAGCCTTGGTGACACTCAAAAAAGCTGCGTCCCTGGAGTTCTGGACTGAACAATTCTCCTCCAGGCAGCTAGGCTGGTCAGAATGTCTTCTCTCCCCAAAAGTTCTACTGTTTATGTAACCTTGAGGAAGAGGCCTTGTGAAGCTTGTTAGTCTCAGGAGCCTCCTGAGACTTCTGAGGTCTTTGTTTTCTGAGTCTCATGTATGTCCTGCCTCCCGGGGTGAATGTTCAAGTGGGAAAACTTTCTATACAACCATGGCTCCATGGGTAAAGTGCTTATGGCACAAGCATCTGACTTAAACTCAGATCCCTAGCACTGGTTTCAAATCTGGATATAATGTCAGACATATATGATACCCGCACTAAGAGAGTTAGAGACATAGGCTGATTTCCTTGTCCCATGGTCAGCTAGTCTAGCAGAATTGGTGAGTTTCAGATTCAGTGAAAAGATTATAGTTTTAAAAAAGGTGGAAAGCAGTGGAAGACACCCAGATGTTAGCCATATGTTTACATACACATATAAGCGTATGCATACAACATATACACATATGCACATACACCAAATTTTCCTTATCTTAGTTATTTTCTTCTGTTTTAATATCCAGTAGATACAAAGATACAATTCTTTTTTTATTTAGTTTTGTTTTTTTACTTTTACATATACATTTATATTATTACACACATATACAATAAACTACATACAACAAGAAGGACCATGAAACAATTATGAATTATATAAATGTTACATAATGTTTTGCCTATTTGTATTTGACAACATTGGAGAAGACATCTTTCCTATCTTGGTGAGTCTACAACTCTGAATGTAAATATCTACCATATCTCTATCAAGTTTAAAACATCTTAACCCCAAAACAACTAAGCTTAATTGTAAAACTAAACTGGTCTTCATCCCCATCAGAGACATGAGAAGGAATAAGTTTAATTGTCTGAGTAAACAGGAAGTGCAAGTTAGCAGCTTCTAAAATTAAAAAAATGACTGAGACAGTTCATTGCCTAGACAAAACTCTTTATAACATTGGAGCATCGTCTTCAGCCTTCTGGCCCATTATATCTGGCAGACATCTTTGTGAGGCAGGAACTACTGAGTACTTGCTTACCCTGTACTGGCAGAGTTTGGTCCTTGACTCTGCCTCCATGCAAACTTGCCTTTTAGGCATAATCCTATCTGTAACAGAAACAAAGGCACTTTGCCCAGTGACTGGTAGATACGATTCTTAACAATTTTTTCTCAATGACTTAATATCAAATTATAGATTAAGCCAGAAAAATAAAACAAGAGGCTGTCCTAAAAGAAGAGTGGTTGAGCCTTTTTCATCCTTATAGCTATAACAGGACCCAGTAGTTGGCTCAGAAATTGTAATTCATAGGAAACCCCTGTTCCAGGAGAAGGCATCAAAACCCCAGGCTCATTTGCAAGCAGAGATTTTACAGATGTGAATTTTCTTCACAACCATGATAGGCTCAGCTAGATAACAGTCTGGCTCAGAAGACTGCTGCCTGGTGCCTGCCCCTTCCCAGCTTCATAAGTAATTCTCATTCTTTCTCAAGAATAGAACTTATTCCTAACTTTATGTTATTATACTCATCTCCCTTGATATTTTATTTCTTCTGTGGAGTGATAAAGGCAATTTTCTGCTGTACTTAACAAATTGACTACAGTAATTCCTCTGGTAGGGTATTCCTAAAAGAAGAAAACCTCTACACACATGCTTTTCCCAAGAGGCAAAAATTCCCTTTGCTTCCGTTACAACATTGTGAAAATATTTGTGTGATAACGATCCTGACTTTATTTACTGTTTGACTGTAACATGTTTTGTTTAATAAAAATTTTATCTGTAATGTATGTGAGTGTGTGTCATGTGTCTTTGTTATGGTTCTGTTGCTGTGAAGAGGCATCACGACCAAGGCAGCATTCAATTAGGGGCTTGTTTCTAGCAGGTATGGTGCTAGAGCATTAACTGAGAAATTTACATTCTGATGTGTTGGCGGGGGGAGGGGAGGAAGAAGAGGAGGAGGAAGAAGAGGAAGAGGAGGAGGAAGAGGAGGAAGAGGAGGAGGAGAGGAGAGGAGTGCTCAGACTCTATGCCTGGCATAGGCTTTTGAAACCTTCCAATGACTTCAATGAGGCTGCTTCTAATCCTTCCCAAGCCGCTCTACTCCCTGGAGACTAAGTATTCAAATATATGCTTCTTTGGGACCATTCTCATTCAAACCACCACATCCCGCTCCCATAGGCTTGTAGCTGCATCATAGTGCAGTGCATTCAGTCCGACTTCCAAAGTCCCCATAGGCTCAATACTGTTCCAACATCCAAAGTCTAAAGTCTCTTTTGAGACTCATGCACTCTCTTAACTGTAACCCTCTGTAAAATAAAAAGTCAAAAGCAGATCATGTGCTTCTAACATAGAATGACAAAGAATATACATTACCATTCCAAAAGGGAGGTGGAAAGGGATCCTAGTGAGGGAATATTGGACAAAACAAGACTGAAAACCAGCACACCAGTAAGGTAAGGTAAACTGAAATCTCTCTCTCTCTCCCTCTCTCTCTCTCTCTCTCTCTCTCTCTCTCTCTCTCTCTCTCTCTCTCTCATTCCACACCCAGTCTGCAGATTTCCTTGACAAATATCCTATAGCTCTGGCATCTCCAACGCAAGCCTCTTTGGATTCAATGGCTTCTTTGGGCCTCCATGCAGAGACTGCCAAATGCCTGGCCTCAGTGGAGTTCCTTAGCTACTGGAGGAAGATTCTAAAGCCATTTTTCTGTGTCCTTCTTGACTCTGAAGACAGAACTATGTGACTGAAGCTACCAAGTTCTTTTGCTTGTTGGGTCTGGAACCTGGCCTCCCTCTTGAATTATACTTGCATAAGCTTTCATTGTTGTTTATGCCTAGGAAAACCCTCAGACTTTTCCTTTTATAGATTGCTGGATTAGCTGGGCGGGGTCTTGCCCTGAGGTTAGCTAAGACGTGGAATGTTACCAATAGGTTTGAAGTGCTCCCTAATTTCCAAAGTGACCAAACCTGAAATAATCTTCAACTAATATTTTCTAATAATCTTCTAGTATCTTCTAACTAATAGTAATCTTCTAAGTATTCCCTTCTAATATTAATCTGAATTTATTATTATTTACCACTCTCCTTGTTTTTTTTTTATTTTGATCACAGAAATAACCATTCCTTAGCCATATATTACCTTCTTTTCACATTCATAGACTCAGTATAAGTGAAATTATACTATAAGTGGTATTTTTTCTCAACAATATCTTTGGTAGTTATTCATATTTATTTGTAGAACATAGATTCCTTTTTCTCCACCCTGTGCTTGTTTTCAGTAAGTAAATAAGGCATTTCCTCTCAGGGGACGTGTTGGATTCTTCTTCCATTTTCTGTTTATACCCAGAACATGAACAGTCTCATATATGAGCACTGATAAAAATGCAGCATGAATTGCAATATACAAAGTTACCTCTGCTGAGTGTTGGTAAGCTGAATTTCAGGGAAGCTATATATTTACATTCTTATTTCACATCTAAGCATTTGGATAAGCAGTTTCTCTTATACCATTTATCAAAGGGTTCCAACCCACTGATCTGCAATGTCACATCTGTCATAATTGAAGTTTGCACATATATGTGGCCTGTTTTTGAGTTCTCTATTCTGATCTATTTATTTATTTATTTCTGAAAATTTACAATGCAGGATTATGAACATACTTTATTTAAGTTTTGGGCTCTAGTAGGACAAGATGCACACCATTTCCTTGTTCATTAGGAATTTCCTAATTATTCTTGCTCTTTTTTCTGTAGAAATTTTAGGACAGTTTGTGAACTCACTGTCCAAAATAAGTTGGTTAAACTTTCAATTGTGATTAAATTTTCCTATAAATT
>OU015742.1:174404841-174416736 GCA_907169655.1 Acomys percivali | reverse complement strand
TTCTACCCACAAAATATAGCAAGAGGGTGAAAGTGGAGGAACGGGAATATACAAGGGATGGGATAACAATTGAGATGTAATCTGAATAAATTAATTACATAAAAATAAAAAAATAAATAATAAAACCTGATACACTGAACCTGATACAAGAGAAAGTGAGGACTAGCCTTGAGTGCATTGGCACAGGAGACAACTTCCTCACCAGAAAACCAATAGCTCAGGCAGTAAGATTAACAATTGATAGGGGGGAATCCAAGATGGCGGCGAGCAGTGTGGCCCATGTTTGGAAGCTCCAGTGAACAATTCAGGGAATTGCACAGATTTCTGAGCCAGGAACACCAAGATCCTGACACCACGGCAGCAGGAGTGCTCCACGGTTCGGAAGGACCAGGGTGCGGAGGACCTGCGTGCCCCTGCACACGGGAGGAGTGCGGATTTTCTCGGAGCAGAGCAGCAGCGGTGGCACAAGCAGCACCAGTGGCAGCGACTGAGGTTTGCAGCTCAGAGCCTACCGGTGGAGGCGGTTAGTGTGGTGGCTGGTGGGAGTTACTGCGGGAGAGGGGACTCTGGACAGGATTTGGGTCACGTGGTGCCTTGTGACCCAAACTGGAGGCGGACAGTTCAGCCCCAGAATCCCAGGTGCAGCTCAGTGTGCAGTGCTGTGGAGACGCTGGCTCAGAGCAGCAAGCAATTCTGCCCAAGGCAAAAGCTCAGCGCAGCCACAGCTCCCCTGCTGTGACGCAGGCTGGGCGGAGTGCTCAGGTCCACCCTAGGCACCAGCTCAGCGCAGGCACAGTTCACCTGCTATGACGCAGGCTGGGCAGAGCACTCAGGTCCACTGAAGGCGCCAGATCAGCACAGCTGCAGTTCACCTGCTGTGACACAGGCTGGGCGGAGCACTCAGTCCCACTGAAGGCGCCCTCTCAGCGCAGCTACAGTTCACCTGCTGTGACACAGGCTGGGTGGAGTGCTCAGGTCCACCGAAGGCTCCAGCTCAGCGCAGCCGCAGTTCACCTGCTGTGACACGGGCTGGGTGGAGTGCTCAGGTCCACCGAAGGTGCCAGCTTAGCGCAGCCACAGTTCACCTGCTGTGACGCAGGCTGGGTGGAGAGCTCAGTCCCACCGGAGGCGCTAGCGCACATCAACGAGCAGTTCTGCCCAAGACACTAGCTCACCTCAGCGGGCAGTGTTGGGGCGCTGACGCAGGCTGAGGTCAGCACGCAGATTCAGCCCAGAGGCCCTAGCTGGACTTGCCAGGCAGATTAGGCCCAGAGATTCTAGCTAAGCTGTGCACACAGGCTCCGTGGCCCGAAGACTCTGGCTGGACTACCCACGCAGTATAGGCCCGGAGTCCCGGGCTGAATTCAGTGTGCAGTGTGGGTCCATAGTCCCTGGCTGAGCTCGGTGCACAATTCCGCCCCGGAGACTCGGGTGGAGCTCGGTGTGCAGTTTAGTGCCAGAGTCCCTAACCATGCTTGGCAGACAGATTGGGCCCAGAGACTCTAGTAGAGCTTTTAGCACAGTCCTGGCTCTAAGACTCTGGTTGGACACAGTGTGCAGTTTGAATCCAGAATTCCTGGCTGAGCTGGGTGGATGGTTCAGGCCTGAGTCAATAACTGACCACAGCATGCAATTTGGCCAAAAGCCTCTAGCTGAGCTTGGTGCATAGTCCCAGCCCAAAAATTCTGGCTGGACCCGGTGTGCATTTTGAGCCCAGAATTCCTAGCTAAGCCCAGCAGACGGTTCAGGCCCTGAGATTCTAGCTGAGCTCGGCGGGTGGTTCGGGCCCAGTGTCTGTGGCTGGACTTGGCAGGGAACCCAGAAGGCTGTGGATACCTTGGCCTGACCCAACGCTCATCCAGAGACCCAGAACGATTGCAGGACCCACAGCACAGGGGAGCTGAGGATCACTGGCTGTGAGAGCCCAAAACGACAGGGTTAACCTCCTGCCATCCACAACAGTGAAGCATCAGAGCTTCCAGCCTACGGAAATCGTGAGAAAACAAGTGAATCTATCATCAGACTCCCTCCATCCAACTCAGGAAGCTACCCAACAAAAACAAAGATGGCAAGATGTCTAAAGGACAGCGTAAAAGCATACGCAAAAACCCCCAGAACAACATGGCGTCTCCACTTTCCAGCTATTCCAAAGAAAACAACCCAGAGAGCTCAAATACAACGGATATACAAGAAAATGACCTCAAATCCTTAATAAGGAGCATATTAATGGAGGAAACAAATAAAATTCATAATCAAATACAGGAAGACGCAGCCAAACAGGTGAGAGACATAAAAGAAGCTCATAGAGTGGAACTGGAAAAATTTCAGGAAAATGCAAACAACCAGATGAAAGAAATAAATAAAACAGTTCAAGCTCTGAAATCCTATAAAGAGGCAATGGAAGAAACTCAGGAATATACAAACAATCAGATGAAAGAAATAAAAAAATCAGTTCAAGATCTGAAGACGAAAATGGATTCAATGATAAACACACAGACAGAAGAAAAACGAGAATGTGAGACCTCAGAGAAGAAGGCGAGCAACACAGAGGTGAGCTTTTCTAACAGAATCCAAGAGACGGAAGAACGAATCTCAGGTCTAGAAGATACAATCACATATCTTGAAGCAACCATTAAAGAAAATGCCAAATCTGGAAAACTCCTAACACAAAACCTCCAAGAAATTAAAGACACCATGAAAAGAAGAAATCTGAGGATAATAGGCATTGAAGAAAGAGAAGATATCAGACTCCAAGGCCCAGAAACTATTCTCAACAAAATCATAGAAGAAATTTTCCCCAATCTAAAGAAAGAGTTACCTATAAACATACAAGAGGCCTACAGAACACCAAATAGAATTGATCAGAAAAGGAAAACTGCCCGTCACATAATAATCAAAACACAAAACATACAGAACAAAGAAAAATATTAAAAGCTACTAGGGAAAAGGGCCAAATACCATTCAATGGCAAACCTATCAGAATTACATCCGACTACTCAGCAGAGACCATAAATGCCAGAAGAGCCTGGACAGAGATCCTGCAAACCCTAAGAGACCACAGATGCCAGGCCAGACTACTTTACCCAGCAAAACTATCAATAACCATTGATGGAGAAAACAAAATATTCCATGACAAAAACAAATTCAAACAGTACCTATCCACAAATCCAGCTTTACAGAAGGTACTAGAAGGAAAACTAGAAAGGGTCAAGCTACAACCAAAACTACTCAGGAAATAGGTAACTATACCATGGCAAAAACACAGCTACACAAACACTCGATTGGAAACAACATCAAAATTAAGACTCTTAACAGTCATTGGTCGTTAATATCTCTCAACATCAATGGTCTTAATTCTCCAATAAAAAGACACAGACTAACTGAATGGGTGCATAAACGAGATCCAACATTCTTCCGCATTCAAGAAACACATCTCACCTATAACGATAGGCATTACCTCAGGGTAAAAGGTTGGAAAAAAATATTCCAAGCACATGGTCACAAGAAGCAAGCAGGCGTAGCCATTTTAATATCAAACAAAATAGACTTTCAACCAAAATTAATCAAAAGGGATGCAGAAGGACACTTCATACTCATCAAAGGTAAAGTCAACCAAGATGACATCACAATTCTGAACATCTATGCTCCCAATACAAGGGCACCCACATTTGTAAAAGATCTGCTAAAAAAAACTTAAACCACACATCGATCCCCACACAATAATAGTGGGAGACTGCAACACCCCACTCTCACTGAAGGATAAGTCATTGAAACAGAAACTAAGCCGAGAAATAACATCATTAACAAAAGCCATGGGTCAAATGGATCTAATAGATATCTATAGAACCTTTGACCCAAACAAGAAAGAATATACCTTCTTCTCTGCACCCCATGGAACCTTCTCCAAAATTGATCACATCGTAGGTCACAAAGCAGGCCTCAACATATACAAGAGGATTGAAATAATACCTTGTATCCTATCAGATCACCATGCTCTTAGGCTGCAATTCAACAACAACAGAAACAACAAAAAGCCTACACGTATGTGGAAACTAAACAACTCTCTGCTAAATGACACATGGGTCAGGGAAGAAATAAAGAAAGAAATCAAGGAGTTTCTGAAATTCAATGAAAATGAGGGAACAACATACCCAAATTTGTGGGATGCATTGAAAGCAGTGTTAAGAGGAAAACTCATAGCACTAAGTGCCTTTAAAAAGAAATTGGAAACATCGCACATAAGCAACTTAACAAAACAGCTGGAAGCCCTAGAAAAAAAAGAAGCAGAAACACCCAAAAGGAGTAGACGTCTGGAAATAATCAAACTCAGGGCTGAAATTAACAAATTAGAAACTAAGAAAACAGTCCAAAGAATCAACAAAACCAAGAGCTGGTTCTTTGAGAAAATCAATAAGATAGACAGACCGTTAGCCAAACTAACTAAAAGGCAGAGAGACAGTACTGAAACCAACAAAATCAGAAATGAAAAGGGAGACATAACAACAGACACTGAAGAAATACAAAGAATCATAAGATCCTACTCTGAAGGCATATATGCCACATAATTTGAAAATCTAAGGGAAATGGACGATTTTCTTGATCAATTTCACTTGCCAAAGTTGAGTGAAGAACAGATAAACAAGCTAAATAGTCCCATTTCCACTACAGAAATAGAAGCAATCATTGATAGTCTCCCAACCAAAAAAAAGCCCAGGGCCAGATGGTTTCAGTGCAGAATTCTTCAGACCTTCAAGGGTAAGCTAATACTGATACTCTTCAAGCTACTCCAAAACATAGAAATGGATGGAACATTACCAAATTCATTCTATGAGGCCATAGGCACGTTGATACCTAAACCTCACAAAGACT
This sequence comes from Acomys percivali, assembly GCA_907169655.1. Classification (NCBI taxonomy): domain Eukaryota; kingdom Metazoa; phylum Chordata; class Mammalia; order Rodentia; family Muridae; genus Acomys; species Acomys percivali. The sequence goes on along the minus strand of OU015742.1, from coordinate 174,411,867 downwards.
CAACAAAGAAAGAGAATTTCAGACCAATTTCTCTTATGAACATCGATGCCAAAATACTAAATAAAATTCTTGCAAAACGAATACAAGAACACATAAAGGATATCATTCATCATGACCAAGTAGGCTTCATTCCAGGCATGCAGGGATGGTTTAATATACGGAAATCCATCAATGTAATCCACCATATAAACAAACTGAAAATAAAAAACCACATGATCATCTCTTTAGATGTAGAGAAAGCATTTGATAAAATTCAACACCCATTCATGTTTAAAGTTTTAGAGAGATCGTGGATACAAGGCACTTTCCTCAACATAATAAAGGCTATATACAGCAAGCCAATAGCCAAAATCAAAGTAAATTGTGAGATACTCAAGGAAATTCCTCTAAAATCAGGAACAAGACAAGGCTGCCCACTCTCTCCATATCTCTTCAATATAGTACTCGAAGTTCTAGCCAGAGCAATAAGACAACAAAAGGAGATCAAGGGTATCCAAATGGGAAAGGAGGAAGTCAAACTATCCCTATTTGCAGATGATATGATAGTGTAAATAAGTGACCCTCAAAATTCCACCTGAGAACTCCTACAGCTGATAAATACTTTCAGCAATTTGGCTGGATACAAAATTAACTCAAAAAAGTCTGTAGCCTTCCTATACACAAATGACAAGCTTGCAGAGGAAGAAATTAGGAAAGCCATACCCTTCACATTAGCCACAAGCAATATAAAATATCTAGGAGTTACTCTAACTAAGCAAGTGAAGGACTTGTTTGAAAAAATTCAAAACTCTGAAGAAGGAGATTGAAGATGACATGAGAAGATGGAAGGATCTTCCTTGCTCATGGATAGGGAGAATTAACATAGTAAAAATGGCCATCCTACCAAAAGCAATCTACAGATTCAATGCAATCCCTATCAAAATACCTACACAATTTTTTAAAGACATTGAAAGTTCAATTCTGAACTTCATATGGAAAAACAAAAAACCCAGAATAGCAAAAACGATCTTGTACAATAAAAGGTGCTCCAGAGGAATCTCCATACCTGATCTCAAATTGTACTATAAAGTAATAGTAATTAAAACAGCATGGTACTGGCACAGCAACAGGCTGGTTGATCAGTGGGATCGAATTGAAGACCCAGATATGAATCCACACACATATGGTCACTTGATTTTTGACAAAGAAGCCAAATCTATTCAATGGAAAAAGGATAGCATCTTCAACAAATGGTGCTGGTCTAACTGGATGTCTATGTGTAAAAAAATGCAACTGGATCCTTATTTGTCACCTTGCACAAAACTCAAATCCAAGTGGATTAAAGACCTCAACATAAAACCAGAGACACTAAGTCACTTAGAAGAAAAAGTGGGGAAGAGCCTGGAACATATTGGCACAGGAGACAACTTCCTGAACAGAACACCAACAGCCCAGGCCTTAATGTCAACAATTAATAAATGGGACCTCATGAGGCTGAGAAGCTTCTGTAAGGCTAGAGACACTGTCAAGAGAACAAAGCGACAGCCTACAGACTGGGAAAAGATCTTCACCAACCCTTCATCTGACAAAGGTCTAATATCCAAAATATATAAAGAACTCAAGAAATTAAACACCACCAAACCCAATAACCCAATTGAAAAATGGGGTTTGGAACTAAACAGAATTCTCAACAGAAGAATATCAAATGGCTGAGACACACTTAAAGAAATGCTCAACCTCCTTAGTCATCAGGGAAATGCAAATCAAAACAACTCTGAGATTCCATCTTACAACCATCAGAATGGCTAAGATCAAAAACTCAAGCGACACCACATGCTGGAGAGGATGTGGGGAGAGAGGAACACTCCTTCATTGCTGGTGGGAATGCAAACTAGTACAGCCACTTTGGAAATCTATCTGGTGCTATCTCAGAAAAATGGGAATAGGGCTTCCTCAAGACCCAGCTATTCCACTCCTTGGAATATACCCAGAAGATGCACCAGCACATAACAAGAAAATTTGCTCAACCATGTTCATAGCAGCCTTATTCATAATAGCCAGATCATGGAAACAGCCTAAATGTCCCTCAGTAGAAGAATGGATAAAGAAACTGTGGTACATATACACTATGGAATACTACTCAGCTATTAAAAACAAGGAATTCCCGAAGTTTGTGGATAAATGGATTGAGCTAGAAATGATCATAATGAGTGAGTTAACCCAGAAGCAGAAAGACTCAAATGGTATATACTCACTTATATCTGCATACTAGCCCAAGGGGCATGTCCCATGAAAGCCTTCCCTTACCATGAAACCTGGACAGATGGGAGGACATCCTATTGGGACTCTAGATAGAGAACCATGTGAGAATAGCAATGTAGAAGGATCCAGTGGGTCCTAGAAACCTACAAGTAGAACATTATGATAGGCAGATTTGGGCCAAGGGGTCCCGCTCAAACTAAGGCACTAGCCAAGGACAATACAGGCGGTAAAATTTAAACCCCTACCCAGATCTAGCCAATGGACAGGACAGTCTCCACACTTGAGTGGAGAGTGGGATATGACTTTCTCATGTACTCTGGTGCCTCACATTTGACTATGTCCCCTGGCGGGGGAGACCTAGTGGCACTCAGAGGAAGGACAGCAGGTCACCGAGAAGAGAAGTGTAATCCTTTGCAATCTATGATTTAAATGTCTCTCTTTAGATTAGTTCTCCTGTCAGGGCCACGATCACAAAACTACGGTTCACTAAATATTTCTAAGATCTGTTCTTGTTTGGTTTCTGTTTTTTGTTTTGAGACTGTCTCATTCTATACCCAGGCTTTCCTGAAATAGTGTGGAAACGGCGGAGTGATGACTTCCTGCTTCTGCCTCCTCCAGTGCTGGTATTATAGCTGTGAACTGCCATACCTAGCTAAGACTACTTAAAAGATATATATATATATATATCAGGGAAAATGGTTAAGTAAACCAGGGATAGCATTTGTGGTCCATTTTTCAAAAGTTGTTAAATTCCAGGCTTAATATGAGTCCCATGTGGGGCAGTCTGAACTGCTGGACCAATGGGGATCAGAAGCTTTCTACAATGCTGTCCTGGAAGCTCTCCTGTTCTGATGGGTAACAGCAACAGTGGCGCTTGGGGCTGGAACATGGAGGGTGCAGGATGTCAGCATCCAGCTTGCTGAGAGGAAAGAATCCTGTCAGGTCTGATCAAGGGTCGGTGCCCAGTTCTTTTGTTCTGAAAACATAATTTCTCACAAGCATTTTACAGTTCTAACATTGTGATGGTATGAGGTGTGCAGGATGTACGGAGCAATTAAGGCTGGTTCTCTGCTCATTGTATGAGCAGGAGTAAGACATCTGCAAATCTTCCTTTATGCCATACTAAGAATGGCCTCTAACTATAAGTCACAGAGAATCTGTGACCAACATGAAGCCTTGTCTGTGCATAAACCTTCGTATCTCAGCCAGTCTCAGAGCTATTCCCGTGTAGTGAGATTAGCAATGTTAGTTACCTGCTTGTTCTGCAGTGTGAATTCTTTACATCCCGATTGAAGCCCCCTCCCACATCACCTCCCGATCCCACCCCCTGCCTCATCCCCTCCAGATCCCATCCCTCTCTCATGCCCTTTCCCTCTCTCCCCTAGTCCTTAGCAAGGGGAGCCCTCCTCCCCTAACGTTTGACTTTAGCTAATCGGTTGTCCTCTGTACTACCTGTAACCTCTTCCTCTGTGGCCTAGAAAGGCCAACCCCCCAGGGTAGAAGTGAACAACATTAGGAGGCATGAATCATGTCAGAAGTAGTCCCTACTCCACATATTGTGGGACCCACATGGAGGCTGTGGTGCCTATCTACTACATCTGAGCAGGATGTAGAGGGTCTAGGTCCACGTCCCATATGGACCTTGGTTGGCTCACCAGTCTCTGTATTGTAATGTGGTTACCCTGAATTAAGTGGCTAACATCCTCTTATGAGTAAGAACATGCCATGTGTGTCTGTCTGTTACCTCACTCAGGATGATTGTCTCTAGTTCCCTCCATTTGCCTGCAGATTTCAAGATTTCCTTGTTTTTAATAGCCGAGTAGTATTCCATAGTGTAAATGTACCACAGTTTCTTTATCCATTCTTGGACTGAGGGACATCTAGGTTATTTCCACACTCTGGCTATTACGAATAAGGCTGCTATGAACATGGCTGAGCATATGCCCTTGTTGTGTGGTGGAGCATCTTTTGAGTATATTCGAAGGAGTGGAGTGGCTGGGTCTTGAGTTTTCTGAGAAAGCACCAGATTGATTTCCAAAGTGGTTGTACAAGTTTGTACTCCCACCAGCAATGAAGGAGTGTTCTCCTTTCTTCACATCCTCACCAGCATGTGCTGTCACTTGAGTTTTTGATCTTAGCCATTCTGATGGGTGTAAGATGGAATCTCAGAGTTGTTTTGATTTGCATTTCTCCGATGACTAAGGATTTTGAGCATTTCTTTAAGTGTTTCTCAGCCATTCGATATTCCTCAGTTGAGAGTTCTCTGTTTAATTCTGAGCCCCATTTCTCAATTGGTTTTTTTAGGGGGCCTTCAAAGGAATTATTTGCCCTTAATCAGACTGAAGAAACACTAAGAGAACCACACAACCTGTTTCCTCTAAGGGAGGTTGGATAGGTTTCTTCTTACTCTCTTCATCTACAGATGCTTATTTTCATTGGGAGTTGCTTATAAGTATTATTGGTCTTTTACAGAAAGGAAACTAAGTTTGACTCAGGGACATCTCTCTTTTCCTTTATCTTTCTTTTGTAGGTAAGGAGATAGGAGCTGAAAAGAAAAAAAGGGGGATATAGAAATATAGTGGGAGGATAGAACAAAAGGTAGATTACTGAATCTACTCCTCATCTCAAGGCCTTAATTATTACTCACAAATAAGGTTATTTTTTAATTCAATGGTATTCAATTTTGTATATTAATGCAAATCATGCTCATGTCAAAAACTAGTCTAATCTTATCACAATAATATATATTCTAGGTCTAATAGATAGATATTCTATAGATATATGAGGTAAAATAGTTAAATAAGGCCTTCAAAAACCTCAGAGACCTACAGAATATGGCATTTAAAGATTTTTTTTAATTATTCTAAAGATTCTTTGACAACAAAACAAGTTAACTCCTGGCAACACCCAGCCTGCCTCAAAGAAGATGAGCGTCCAAGAACTTCCTTATGGAGATGGCTTCAAATGTGGCAAAACAGCCACTGGGCAAAACATCCTCGCTTCTGCCACAGACAGAATTCTGCCTAAAAATGGGTAAGTTTAGATGCAGGCAGAGTCGATGGTCAAACTCTGCCAAGACAGGATAAGCAAGTTCTCAATAGTTCCTGCTTCACAAATATGTCTGTCAGATACATTGGGCCAGAAGGCTGAAAATGATGCTCCAATGTTACAGAGAGTGTTGGGTGACTTTCAGGCAGTAAACTGTCTCAGTCATTTTTTCATTTAGGAAGCTGCTAACCTGCACTCTGGGTTCACTCAGGTATTTAAGTTTCATCTCTTCTCAAGTCTCTGATGGGTTTGAAGACCAGATAGTTTAGTCTTTCAATTAAGCTTAGTAGGTTAAGAGCCAAGGAGTTTTTAGATCAAGATAGATGTTTTAAGTTAATAGAGATGAGATATGATAGATATTAACCTCTCTATTCAGAAATTTAGATCCAACAACATAGGAAAGACGTTTACTTTAAGTTTGCCAAATACAAATAGCCAAATCACTATGAATGTAACATTTATGTAATTCCCGATTGTCTCATTGTTCTTCCGGCTGTATGTAGTTTATTTTGCCCATGTGTAATAATATAGATGTATATGTTAAAAAGAAACATAAAAAGTGTTAAATAAAAATATAAATCAGATAGATAAATCATAAAATAAAATATTTTAGTAGCTTTTAAAGTCTTGTGAGTCCATTCATTTCACTTGTACAAAGTGACATATTTAAAAAGAGTTCAAACTCTCCTAATATAAACAGAAATATTCAGGTTATAACAAAAAATAATTACTCCAGGCAGGTGATTTAAGTTTGATTCTCAGCACCCACATTGGGTGGCTCACAACCACTTGTAAGTACAACTTATGGAGGGTTTGGTGTCGATGGTCTCCAAGGGTACCTGCATTCAAACACTCACATGCCTTCCCCAGGATACATAACTTTAATATTCAAATGATAATATTGATAAAATCTTGTAAAACAAATAAAAATAAATCTTAGAACATTTACTCAAAATATTAAGAATCAAAACCACAGCAAGAAAAACAATAATCTAATACTAACATAGAAATGAACCCAATGTTGGAATTATCTGACCAGGATTTTAATGAGACCATCAACATCATTTAGCAATCAATTATCAATTCTCATTAAGCAAACAAACAAAAAACTCAGGAAAGAAATACAAATGATAAAGAAAGAGCCAAATGTGAGTTAAGAAATGAAAAGAATATCTTTTTAGTTTGTTGTTTATGTTATCAGAACTGTTGGATCTAAATATGACCTGCATTAAGAGAGAGAAAAATAATGTATATATATATATTTTTTTTTAATCAAAACTGAAGGGAAAGTTATTCTCAAATTGCTTCTGGCTATACAGTATTACAAAATATGGAAAAGTTGAAACAAAAGGTAGGAAATATGCATGTGCATAAATAGCTGTGGACCCAAGTTATCAAAACTGGGCCATGAGCCTTTCTCTTCTTGCCAGGGGGCAAGGCTTTCCTGAGTGGGCCTTTAAACTCCCAATATTATATTCATTTTGTAAGATCTTATTTTTATCTAATTGAAAAACATTTCATAAAATATATCTAATCACACTTTTCCTTTTACAAACTGCTCTCAGATCTTCCCCACCTCCCCAGTTCCACCCCCTCTCTCTTTAGAAAACAAACAACAAAAAAATCAATCAGACCAAACCCAAAAACTTATAATTCCCTCATAACTACTCTCTCTGTCTCTGTCTCTGATACACACACACACACACACACACACACACACACACACACACACACACA
>OU015742.1:174327810-174385490 GCA_907169655.1 Acomys percivali | reverse complement strand
TGTGTGTGTGTGTGTGTGTGTATTTGTAAATGTGAGTGCAGCTGTTTGTGAGGTCACAGTGGGATTCTCCTGGAGCACTTTACTGAATCATGTCCCCAGCCCAAATGAAAAAGACAAGTACCCTGTTCTCATTCAAAAGCAAAATCTAGATTCTAAAAATATGACATGAAAGATGAAGGAGACGAGTGAGTGGTAACGGGCAGTCAGGGAGACTAGATCAACACACATGATGTACACGTATGAAAACATCACACTTGAAAGGGCTCCAACAGCCTGAGCACGGCAAACCCTGCGGATGCATTTTGCCACCTTGTTTTTTTTTTTTTTTCTTTTACAACTTTTCCTCTACCTTGCTGATAACTGTTACAGTCCTGAAGTTAGTCCCCAAGGTCTATTTCCTGATTGGCCACTGACTCGTTCCTGAGACAAAACACTAAGGTCCGACAATCAAAACTCATTATTTGGCTAAGATGTTCAGTCAGGACTTACCAGCACACTGTAGTACAGACTCCCGCCCTTTCCCCGTGAAAGCCCACTCCTGCAGGAACACTCTCTCTTGCTTCTCCTGCCTCCTTTCTCCTCTTGCCTTTCTTGCTTGTGCTTGCTGCTACTGGCTTTCCAACCCCCACCTCCTTGCTTGCCACTCCAAGGTAATAAATCTCCTTTATGCTAAGCATTTGGTGTCTGGGGACGTCTTCTATGGATTTCAGAGGGCTACCTCTCTTTCAGTGGTTCCATGACTCAGATCATGACTTGGACTGGTCTACAGGACCCCCAACCCAGTTCTTGCACTTTCTAGACAACTGATGTTAGTTCACTTCATCCAACAGCAGCAAATTGCTGACCCAACCCATTCCTAGTGCACCCCAATCAATATCCAACACCCCATCCCTAGAGGCCCTTGGTGGCCAACTGGGGAAGACAGAAGACTACAGCTCCCAAGGACCACCAGGACACAGGCAAACACAGCAGAAGTGAGATACACCTGGCCCCCTGCACCCTCCATCTACTCGACCTCACACCTACATGCATTCCTGCAAGCAGGCCACCACCACACATCACCAGCCAGTACCAGAGACAAGCAGACGGCTAAAGGCCAGTGCAGGAACACAAAGAACAAGAGCTGGGCAATACGTCAACACCAGGACCCAAATCCATCCTCTATCCCATACCAAGTGGCTATTCTGATATGAGACAGAGATTTTGAATTTTTGTTTAACAAGCATACGTGGGGTTAGAGTAGAAGAGAGCCATGCTCCAACCCCGAAGCCAGCTTTAATTTTTAATTGAATTGGGACCACAAAAAGCCCATTTGCTACCTAGGTCTGTAGAGGGTAGCAGAGACAAACTGGAGGTGGTCATAACACTTGGCCAATTACTCCTTTTCTTGTGACATTTTCTCTTGATAACAGATCCCTTTTCTTCAGATGTTTTATTTATCTGGTGGTTTCTAGATTCCTTTGTTTGATGTTTATATTCTCCTGGAATGATAAAAACAAAACCCTGCCTTTCCCCTAACTCTGGGAGTTTTCTTTTTTGGTGGGTTATATCTTTCCTGGGGCAAAATGATTTTCGGCTGTAGAAAAAGCATTGTCTTTCAATTGAAAAAATTTTTTAAAAACGTCTTGAAAATTTGAAACTAAACATAACTTTAAATATATTTATTTTTAGGTCACAAAGTACATTTATTTTGCATTTCAGCCAATTGTTAGCAAACGATTTTAAGCTTAATCCTTCTGATTCTTTAAAAATTTTTTATTTAAGTAATTTATTCAGATTACATCTCAATTGTTATCCCCTCAATTGTTCCCTCTCCCTCGCTCTTTTATCCTATTCCCCTCCCCTAGGTCTATGACAGAAGGGGACCTCGTCCCCTACTATAAGATCACAGCCTATCAGGTCTCTTCCTGGTAGCCTGCTTACTCTTCCTTTGAGTATCACCAGATCTCCCCACCGGGGGAAGTGGTCAAATAGGGGGCACCGGAGTTAATATCCGAGTCAGTGTCTGCTCTCCACACAGTTGTGGAGAATGTGCTGTCCATTAGCTAGATCTGGATAGGGGTTCTAGGTTCACTGCGTGCATTATCCTTGGTTGGTACAGTAGTTTGAGCTGACCTGCCTAGGTCCAGATCCATCAGCCTTAATGGTCTTCTTGTAGGATTCTAGGACCCTCTGGACCATTCTATTTCTCAGTTCTTCCTTACCTCTCACACCTAGAGTCTCAATAGGAAGTCCTAGTATCTATCCCAATCTCTGGCTAAGTGAAGACTTTCAGGGGACATCTCTGTTTGGCTAGTGTCCAATTATAAGTGAGTATATGCCATGTGTATCATTTGGGTCTGTGTTAACTCACTCAGGATGATCATTTCTAGTTTCATCCATTTGCCTGCAAATTTCAGGATTTCCTTGTTTTTAATAGCTGAACAGTATTCCATAGTGTAAATGTACCACAGTTTCTTTATACATTCTTTGACTGAGGGACATATAGGTTATTTCCAGGTTTGGCTATTACGAATAAAGCTGCTATGAACATGGTTGAGCATATGTCCTTTTTGTGTGGTGAAGCATCTTTTGGGTATATTCCAAGGAGTGCAGTAGCTGGGTCTTGAGGTAGTCCTATTCCCAGTTTTGTGAGAAAGCACCAGATTGATTTCCAAAGTGGTTGTACAAATTTGCACTTCCACCAGCAATGAAGGAGTGTTCCCCTTTCTCTACATCCTTGCCAGCATATGATGTCACTTGCATTTCTGATCTTAGCCTTGATGGGTATAAGATGGAATCTCAAAGTCGTTTTGATTTGTATTTCTCTGATACTAAAGACGTTGAGCATTTCTTTAGGTTATTCTCAGCCATTCAATATTCCTCTGATGAGAATTCTCTGTTTAGTTATGAGCCCCATTTCTTAATTGGGTTATTTGGTTTGGTTTGTTTAATTTCTTGAGCTCTTTATATATTTTGGATGTAACCCTTTGTCAGATGTAGGGTTGGTGAAGATCTTTTCCTAGTCTGTGTGCTGTCACTTTGTTCTGTTGACAGTGTCTTCTGCCTTACAGAAGATTCTCAACCTCATGAGGTCCCATTTATTAATTGTTGACCTTAAGACCTGGGCTGTTGGAGTTCTGTTCAGGAAGTTGTCTCCTGTGCCAATATGTTCCAGGCTCTTCCCCACTTTTTCTTTTAACACATTTAGAGTCTCTGCTTTTATGTTGAGGTCTTTAATCCACTTGGACTTGAGTTCTGTGCATGGTGATGAATTCGATTCATTGGTTATCCAGCCTTTTCTGTACCAGTACCATACTGTTTTAATTACTGTTGCTCTATAATACAGCTTGAGATAGGGTATGGAGATTTCTCCAAAGGATCTTTTATTGTACTGGATTATTTTAGCTATTTTGTTTTTTGTTTTTGTGTTTTTTTCCCCTATGAAATTGATAATTGATCTTTCAATGTCTTTTAAAAATTGTATAGGTATTTAATAGTAATTTCATTTAATCTGTAAATTGCTTTTGGTAAGATAGCCATTTTTACTATGTTAATTCTCCTGATCCATGAACAAGGGAGATCTTTCCATCTTATGATGTCATCTTCAAGTTCTTTCTTCAGAGATTTGAAGTTTTTTTCAAACAAGTCTTTCACTTGCTTGGTTAGAGTTATTCCTAGATACTGTATATTGCTTGTGGCTACTGTGAAGGGTATACTTTCCCTAATTTCTTTTTCAGCATGAATGTCATTTGGATACAGGGAGGCTACTGCCTTTTTTTGGGGTTAATTTTGTATCCAACTACTTTGCTGAAGGTGTTTATCAGTTGTAGGAGTTCTCTGTTGGAATTTTGGGGGTCACTTATGTACACTATTATATCATCTCTGAATAGGGATAATTTGACTTCCTCCTTTCCCATTCGGTTCCTCTTGATCTCCTTTTGTTGTCTTATTGCTCTGGCTAGAACTTCAAGAACTATATTGAAGAGATATGGAGAGAGTGGGCAGCCTTGTCTGGTCCCTGACTTTAGAGGAATATCCTTGAGTTTCTCTCCATTTAATTTAATGTTTGCTATTGACTTGCTGTATATAGCCTTTATTATGTTTAGGTATGTGCGTTGTATCCCTGATCTCTCCAAAACTTTAAACATGAATATGTGTTGAATTTTGTCAAATGCTTTTTTGGCATCTAAGGTGATGATAATGTTTTTTTTCTTTCATTTTGTTTATATGGTGGATTACATTGATGGATTTTCATATATTGAACCATCTCTGCATGTCTAGAATGAAGCCTATTTGGTCGTGGTGAATGATATCTTTGATGTGTTCTTGGATTTGGTTTGCAAGTATTTTATTGAGTATTTTTGCATCAATGTTTATAAGAGAAATTCTCTTTTTTTGTTGGATCTTTGTGAGATTTAGGTATCAAGGTGACTGTGGCCTCATAGAAGGATTTTGGTAATGTTGCATCCATTTCTATTTTGTGGAGTAGCTTGAAGAGTATCGGTATTAGCTCTTCTTTGACAGTCTGATAGAATTCTGCACTGAAACCATCTGACCCTGAGCTTTTTTTTTTTTTTTTTTTGGGTAAAGAGACTTTTAATGACAGCTTCTATTTCTGTAGGAGAAAGAGGACTATTTAATTTGTTTATCTGATCTTGATTCACCTTTGGAAACGATCAAGAAAAGTGTCCATTTCCCTTAGATTTTCAAATTTTGTATTATATAAGTCTTAGAAGTAGGACCTTATGATTCTTTGTATTTGTCAACTGTTTGTTGTTATGTCTCTCTTTTTATTTCTGATTTTGTTGATTTGGATAGTGTCTCTCTGTCTTTTAGTTAGATTGGATACAATTTGTCTATCTTGTTGATTTTCTCAAAGAACAAGCTCCTGGTTTTGTTGATTCTTTGAATTGTTCTCTTTGTTTCTAATTTTTTATTTCAGCCCTGAGTTTGATTATTTCCAGCTGTCTACTCCTCTTAAGTGTTTCTGCTTCTTTTTTTCCTATGGCTTCCAGATGTGTTGTTAAGTTGCCTATATGAGATGTTTCCAATTTCTGTATGAAGGCACTTAGTGCTATGAATTTTCCTCTTAGCACTGATTTCAATATGTCTCATAAATTTGGATATTTTGTTCTATCATTTTCATTGAATTTTAGGAAGTCCTTAATTTCTTTATTTCTTCCATGGCCCAGTTGTCATTACGTAGAGAGTTGTTTAGTTTCCATGTGTGTGTAGGCTTTTTGTTATTTCTGTTGTTGTTGAAGTCCAGCTTTAGTCCATGGTGATCTGATAGAATAGAAGGTATTATTTCAATCTTCTCATATGTGTTGAGGCTTACTTTGTGACCTACTATATGATCAGTTTTGGAGAAGGTTCCATGAGGTGCTGAGAAGAAGGTATAATCTTTTGTGTTTGGGTGAAAAGTTCTGTAGATATCTGTTAGATCCATTTGAATCATGACATCAGTTAGTGTCATTATTTCTTGGTTTAGTTTCTGTTTTGTTGACCTATCCTTTGGTGAAAGTAGAGTGTTGAAGTCTACTACTATTAATGCGTGGGGATCAATGTGTGGTTTAAGATTTGTTAATATTTCTTTTACAAATGTGGGTACCTTTGTATTGGGGGCATAGATGTTCAGAATGTGATGGAATCTTGGTTTACTTTACTTTTGATGAGTATGAAGTGTCCTTCCTCACCTCTTTTGATTAATTTTGGTTGAAATTCTGTTTTATTAGACATTAAAATGGGTACACTAGCTTGCATCTTGTGACCATTTGTTTGGAATATCTTTTTCCAGTCTTTTACTCTGCATCTAAGGAGATGATCATGTGGTTTTTCTCTTTCAGTTTGTTTATATGGTGGATTACATTGATGGATTTCCATATGTTAAACCATCCCTGCATGTCTGTGTCAGGAATTTTTCAGATTTAGCATTTTCTTTGATGGTTGTTTTGAGTTCTGTGATTGTATCTTCAAGTCTCGATATTCGTTCCTCCATTTCTTGCATTCTGTTAGATAAGATCACCTCTGAGATGCTTGCTTTCTTCTCTGATGTCTCTCGATCATGTTTTTCTTCTGTGTGTTCCTTTATCATAGCTTCTATTTTTATCTTCAGGTCTTGAACTGTTTTAATGATTTCCTTCATATGGTTATTTGTATTTTTCTGAAATTCTTCTAGTGACTCTTTATATGACTCTTTTAAATTTTCAGCCCTCTTGTTTGCCTCTTCCTGCAGTTGTTTACAGTTTTTATTCATTTCTTCCATTTTCCTTACTAAGGACTTGAGGCCATTTTCTTGTATTTCAATTGATTTTGGGTTCTCTGGGTTGTTTTCATTGGGATTGCTGGGATGTGGAGACGCCAAACTGTTTTGGTTTTTGTTGGCATTCTTTCGCTGTCCTCTTGTCATTTTGGTGTCTCTGATGTTGGGAGGTAGCTTCTAGTGACCTTCACTGGTTGAGAGTGGATAGTTAATGACTGATTATAGGTCGGGTGCCCTTGCCTGTGGGAATCAGGGAGTATTTCCTTGGAATAGGCAGGTGATCCAGTTTCCACTCCTGGAGATTTTTCTCTACACCTTAGGCTCCAGACTGAGTCAGCCAAAGTAGGCTTCTGTTTGGATCCTTTCACCTTACTGCTGTAATTCAGATCAGTAGTTTTGGGACCCAGAACAAGGTCAGCACACAAGCATTCTGTTTGGGTAGGATTGTCCCAGCTGCCTGTCCTTCCTGTCACTTTGTAGCCAAGACCCCAACTGGATCAGATCTTCTGGGCTGTAGCTGTCTTTTAGCTCTGCCTCTATACCCTGTAGAAGTGTCCAGCCTCTCCCAGGAACATGGGAGATCTTACAGGGCCTGTGGGAGCTGAACCAGCTAGGTTCTGTCTGTTGGAGAGTACAAGATCAGTGTGTCATGGGCCAGAGACAATACGGTTTCAGGCCGCTGGCGGGTTCCAAGGTGCCTGTACTTTCCGCGACCCTGTAAGCTGGGATGCTCAGAGATCCCTCTAGGTCAGCGATTAGACTCTGCAGGCATGACCCATGTCTCCCGATAGTGTGGGAGATCCTGCCAGGACTGTGGGAGCTGATCCAACTAGGTTCTGTCTGCTGGAGAGTGCAGGATCAGTGCGCTGTGGGCCAGAGGCAATATGGTTTCAGGCCACTGGCAGGATCCAAAGTGCCTGCACTTTCTGCGACCCTGTAAGCTGAGACGCTCAGAGATCCCTCTAGGTCAGTGATTAGACACTGCAGGCATGCCCCACATCTCCCAATAGCATGGGAGATCCTGCTGGGCCTGTGAGAGCAGTCCAAGCTGGTTTCTAACTGCCCCTGTTTGCAGGCTCAGTCCATTGTGTCCAGCTTTAGATTGGGCCCAGGATGGCCCGCAAGTTGCACACCCACTCTAGCTGATTTTGGTGGGCCCTGCTGCCTGTGTTTCCACTCGGCCTGGGCGGGTGACCTCCACAGTTTAGTGTGGGGTGGGTGGAGGGATCTAAGGGCAGTTTCACCCTATTCTCTGAGACTCCTCAGGTCAGGGGCTCTGGAATACCACCTCTCCACACAGTGAGTTTGTGCTTTAATATGCCAGCTGCAGCTTGCATGTGGATTCCATTCGAGAGTCTGGGGAGTGGGTTTAGCACCTCCAGGCTGTTGCTTGTCCTGGGGCTAGGCCCACCGGTGGTCTGTGGAGTTTGGGACCCCACTCACCTACAATTCTCAGGACCCAGCAGTCTGTGGTTCCATTCAAGTCCCTGGTCTCCTTGCAGTAGATCAGATATGGTACATACTGGTCGACGCCATCTTGGAACTCCCCCATTGTTTCCATTTTCATCTTCAAATCTTGAACTGTTTTACTGATTTCCTTCATCTTATTATTTGTATTTTTGTGAATTTCTTCCAGTGCCTCTCTAGAGGCCTCTTTAATGTCTTCAATCTGTTTGGCTGCATCTTCCTGCATTTGTTTATGGATTTTATTCATTCCCACCATTATCATTTTCATTATTATGGATTCAAGGTCATTTTCGTTTCTAATTCTTATGTGTCTGTTTCTACCTCTCAAATCTTGAGATCAAAAACCAGTGCCTCCCAAGTGCTGGGATTAGAGTTATGAACCACCACTACCCTGTTCATTGTAGCTCTAGAATTTAGAAAACAACTATGCTATGGAGAGAATTGCCTGCCTCTGCATTGGGCTACCACTACCCTGCTCAAATTTTTATCTTAGCTACAAATTACTCCAACTCCTAGAGATTTAGAAAACAAGTTTGAATGGTAGTAACCCTTTGAAGTTACTTAAAACATTTTAAATCCCTTAACTGTGCTTTTAATACCAAACAATAAAAATAACCTTCTTATTTAAGAAGAAAACTTTAGCCTTTATACATTAGCTTGAACTGAATGCATAAGCTGTCTGATGAACTATCATTTCTCTTTATTCAGGAGCTCTCTCCTGTTCAAATCTAATCTTTATAAATTTTCTTCTCCTGTGGGGAAAAAAGAGTGAGCTTATTAAGCAGTAAGTCTCAGAGGATGAAAACATTCTAGGCCTAGGTTAAATTGTATGGAGGCTAGAGACTTCCAGGACTAGGCCTAATTCTTTAAGAATACAAACAAAACAGACAAATAAAAATTCCTTTTACATATGGTACACAACATGGCTGGTAAGAAAACCCAACATACTAGAAGAAGAAAGCCCACAAATGTTGCAGAAGCAAAAGACATCTGAAAGAAATGTTGGAGAGGACAGGAACATCTGACAGACAGCCGCAGATGAGATGTTTGTCTGGGATCATCTCTAGAAGAAGATTAAGTTCTTTGAATTCAACTAGAGGCCCAGAGAGACTCAGAGGACAGAAAGAGGCACAGAGCAAAGAATGATGCAGGAGCCTTTAAGACAGTGAATCAGTAAGCCGACCTAAAAGACAGTTTTCATTGTATAGACAGACTTTTCCTGAATCAAAAGTGAGAAATTCCATTTCAGAGTCCTTGAGAACAAGGATAAGGTTTGAAGGGGTAGAAATGTTACTTGAAAAAGCCATCATAATACTCATTGCAATTATGACTACCGGAGTAAGCCCCTCCCTGCTTTCAATTGCAATCTTTATATTTTTCCTCTCAAAAGGGGTTGAAAAATAGCTGTACCACAAGAGAAAAATAGCTACAATAGTACAACGCCTTGAGAAACAAGAGACAGAGAAATTAAGAGAAAAGAAAATGCTTAATTGTGAACCTATAGTACCTAATCAGATTGGGGATCAATATAGACAGCCCATTGGCAACAGCTAAGAAGCCTGGCTCGCTGAACTGGAGCCCAGCTCACTGGCGTGGAGCTGAGTACGGAATGAGAATTACTAAGTATTTAGTTTATGTGTGGATTCATAAAGATCTAATTGTACCTTGATAAACAGAAAGGGGTGATAAAGAGTAGCTGAAGGACACTGGGTGATGGAAAGAAATACTACCGAATTAGACCAACCTGTACATTTCAAAGATGTTTTAACGTCAGAATAGAGCTCAAAAATAGAATACAAAAGAAGAGAAGAGGCAGTTTTGCCAGGAGAGTTTTACAGAGATAGGTTAAATGACAGAGCAAGCCAGAAAATGAGAAGGAGGCAAGAGACTAGAAAAGATTGCTGGAGTTACTTTGAGGCCAAGCAGAGCAATTCAGGGACAAAGAGAAGCCAGATTGAATAAGTCAGTTCAGAGAAGACTTATTCTATTTGAGGAAGAACAGCTGAATTGACCAGCCAGCCCAATGCTGAGTGAGAACAAAAAAGGTTTCCTTGTTTTTAATAGCTGAGTAGTATTCCATTGTGTAAATGTGTACAGTTTCTTCATCCATTCTTCAGTTGATGAACATCTAGGTTATTTCAAGATTTTGCCTATTATGAACATAGCTGCTATGAACATAGTTGAGCAAATATTTTTGCTGTGTGGTGGAGCATCTTTCAGGCATATGCTCAGGAGTGGTATAGCTGGGTCTTGTGGTAGCACTATTCCCAGATTTCTGAGAAAGAGATAATATTGATTTCCAAAGTGGTTGTACAAGTTTGCATTCCCACAAGCAATAGAGGAGTGTTCCCTCTTGCTCCATATCCTTGCCATGATGTGCTGTCACTTGACTTTTTGATCTTAGCCTCTGACAGATGTAAGATGGAATCTCAGAATCATTTTGATTTGCATTTCTCTGGTGACTAAGAATGTTGAACATTTCTTTAAGTGCTTCTCAGCCATTCAAGATTCATCTGTTGATAATTCTCTGTTTAGTTCTGTACCCCATTTTTTAAATCGCATTATTTGGTTTGTTGGTGTTTAATTTCTTGAGTATATATTTTGGATATTAGCCCTTTGTCAGATGTAGGATTGGTGAAGATCTTTTCCCAGTCTGTAGGCTGTTGATTTGCAGGCAAATGGATGGCAGTAGAAATGATCATCTTAAATGAGGTAACCCAGACTCAGAAAGATATGCATGGTATGCATGGTATATACTCACTCATAAATGAATATTAGTCCAACATAGATAGCCTCTGAGAGTCTCCACCCAGTGGGGCATCAGGACACATGCTGGGACTTACTGATGGACTCTGAGCAGAATGCTGAGAGTGGTACAGAAGAATGGGGGTTGGAAAGCCCCAGAGAGTTCAGGAGATCATCAGGGCTAGCTGATCTGGACCCAAGGGGGCCTGCACAAACTGTTGCACCAACCAGGGACAGTGCATACAGTGAACCTAGACCCACTGTTCAGATACAGCCAATGGACAGCTCATTCTCCACTATTGTGGGAGGAGTGGGGCTGCCTCTGGTGCTGCTATTTGATCACTTCCCCTTGGTCGGGAGGCCCTGTGGGCACACAGAGGAAGATGAAGCAGGCTATCCAGATGAGAACTGATAGGCTGTGGTCATATGGTGGGGGAGGAGGTCGCCTTCTGTCAGAGGTCTAGGGGAGGGGAATAGGGTGAAAGAGGGAGGGAGGGTGGGAACGGGAAGATAAAAGTGAGAGGATAACAATTGAGATACATTCTGAATTTAACAACAACAACAACAACAACAACAACAACAACAACAACAACAACAGTACGGGAAAGGGTGAGCTTATTAAGCAGAGAGTCTCAAAGGCTGAAAACATTCTAGGCCAAGGTTAGATTGTATGGAGGCTAGAAGTGGTAAGAGGCAGCAAGCCTTTGAGACAACAATTAATTGAAACAGGTGAATAAAAGTCCCATTTCCAGGCAGGGTTTCTGCAGGAGCAGCAAGCACTCTTAAGTGCTGTCTCAGCTTTTTAGCATCTTACTGTCACATGATTGATCACTTCTGAGGTTTTGTTTTGATTTTAATTTTTCTCTGTTCCTATTTGGTGATGCTAAGCAGCAAAGCCAAGAACCTAGCATCCTACCCAAGCCAGATAAGTGCCCAGCTATTCTACTGTACTCCAACATTTGATCATGTTCTTTATACTCCTATGTGTAAGATCCATTTTCAGATTTTTTTCTCATGAAAAATCCCTACATAGTTATGATGTACATGTTAGCGTTTTCTAGATGCCCCTGGATCAAATTTGGCTGCATTAATATGCTACTGTTACCATTGTTGTGGTCTGTTTGCAATTGTATTAGATTATTATGTATTTTATTGTTAATGCAAAATAAGCTTCAAGAGAAACATTTATAAATTATAAGGATGGGTGAATGAAAGAAACATTCATATTACAGATAATCTGGAATTTCAATAGTAGTGCTCAAGTTTGCTATGTGACAATGGGAAAACTTTGTTTGTTTGTTTTTTTCAGATATCCAGTGATTATGCTAAGCATGCTGAGATGAAACATACTTCTCTGAAAGTCCCAGAAGCAATGCCAGTGCCTGCTACAACGCTGGAGTGTTTCAGGTGCTGAATACACACACTAGCTTCCACCAGTGTCTTTACCTTATAAAATGTCACGAACTGCAGTTGCAGGGGGGTGTGGAACCACAGCAAGCATTGGTGTCGCATGCGTGGTTGAAAGCTGCCAACACACCATCAGAGAGGACTAGGTAGTAGCGGAGACAGGAGCCCCCACTTCATAGATAACAGGTCTGTGAGCCAAGGTGTTTGTGGGTGTAAATCAGGCACTTATTCTGATACTTACTCCATTCGTTTATGATTTCAGTGCTTGCCTGGTGACCTTTCTAAAGCAAAAAGGAGTTTGGTGGTGGTGGTAGTGGTGGGGTGAATTGAAAGTAGCAATTCTTTTTACATACTAAAAGGAAGGCACATTATGAAGGAAATCATTGTTAAGTACAGGAGAGGGTCACCCATGACTCCTCTGACAAGTTCATATACTCCAGAGAATTTGGGGTTTTTCATCTTGAAATAAATGTATGGTAGAATTAAAAATAGGCTTCTGTGTTTAAATACATCTAAAACATAATTCCTGAAGGCTTTTGTTGTTTTCTTTCTATTGTACTGTACTGAGCCATACTCCAATGCCTGGTCCTGCTTTGTTTGTTCCTATCTACCAGACAGAGCTTCCAGAGTCACAAGAGGAACTACATGCATTCTAAAAGGACAACTCTCTAGATTTCCAGATATTCCTGCGCTGAATTTATAAAAAAAAATATGAGCATGCATCAGTATTAGCATTGTCATGGTGCTTAAAATTGATTGTATTAGATTTCTATACTTGTCCATTTTACTGTTAGTATGAAACTGCTAAGCACTAAAAAGGGCATATGGCAGTGATGTAGGTATAAGCATAAAAGCTTTTATATTTTGGAATTTCAATAGTGGTTCTGAACTATATACAGTCTACATATAGTCACTATATACAGTCATATCTTTAGGCTTTGGAGGACTGTATTAAATATTCTTAGATAAAATATACTTTGTCCATATGTTCAAAAATTGAAGACATTGCATAAGAAAATGATAGAGCATTCTAGGGACCGAATATACACTATCTTCTCATTCTTATTCCTGGATTGTGCTAAATGTGGTCTGTTCTATCACAGTCTTTGATATCTTTACTGTTAAGCCAGCATATAAGGACTCATCAGCTAGGATTTACATTTACTTAATTGCTTCTTAATATGGCTCATGTTTGAAATGATAGGATCTCATATGTTAATTCTCAACATTGCATCAACACAGTGTGTATGAATAAATTACATGTGATAATGATATAGTATGTACAGACAAATTGCTCGTAGAAGGGTTTAGGAAGAATCACTTCAGAAATAGTTTCACAAATTATGAGAGATGGGTGATGGGGATTGTATTCCCTCCTCTTAAGTCAAAGAAGTCTTCTAGCGAATGTTTTCCTTCTGAATAAGGACTCTGCATTTAGAGCTGCCACCAAACAAGAAAGACGAGTTAAGAAGCAAGAAAACCGATGTGGTTACCACCTGTGGCAGTCAGTTCTTGATACCCTATGAGACTTGATACCCTATGAGCAGATACAGGGGGAGATAATTCCTCTCAGGAACAGTCATAGGGGAGGGGAATAAAGGGAAAATGGGAGAGAGAGAAGAATGGGAGGATACAAAGGATGGGATAACCATTGAGATGTAACAAGAATAAATTAATAAAAAAATCTATTTAAAAAAAATAAAAAACTTAAAAAAAAACCCAGTTCTAATTATCAATTTGGCACAATCTAGAATAATCTCAGATGGCATCTCTTGGAGAGATCAGGTTGGCCTGTGGGCATATCTGCAGAGGCTTCTCTTAATTGTGTTAATTGATGTGGGGAAGACACATCCACTGTGGGTGATACCCTTCCCTAGGGGGAGGATTCTGAACTATGTGGAGTGAAGAAGATGAGCTGGTCATTAGCACTCATGGACCAATGCTCCGCTCTCTGCTCCAGACTGTGTGGATGGGATGCGACTCACTGCTTCAAGTTCTTGGCACCTTGACTTCCCTGTAGTGATGGGCCATAGCCTGGAGGTGTGAGCCAGGTCAATCCTTAAGTTTCTTTCCCCAGGTTATTTTATCACAGCAACAGATAAGGAAACTTAACACTTAATAGAGTTATAGTTCGTTCATTCCCTACAGAGTTCTGTGGAGACAGCATCTCTTGCCCATCTGGCTCATGGGAAAGTCATTTGTGTCTTCACTGAAGATGAAGTTCAGTGTCTATTTACTGAGGCCCCTCAAGGATCAGTAACTAGCTACTAAAGGCAAATCCAAGTGGCCATTTACTGAACAAGACTGTTTCTGCTTGATGCAGTGCTAGCTACTGAAACCACAGTGTAGCTACTTAGGAAATGATCATTTAGTCTGTGCTTGAAGAGGCTGTTTGTCGAATATCTTAGCCATGGGCCCTAAAACCATCCATCCTTCTCAGTTTTCCTCTTTTACAATAGTTACACACTGTTATTGGTCTGTCTGTCTTGTATTTGTGAAGGACTTTTGGTTCCCTGAAGCTGTTTGGTTTCCTAATGTTCTGATAGAACTGTAGGTTTAAGTGTGTATGTGTTTCTGATCTATACACTGTTATCTTAGAGATAATGAAGAGACGGCAACTGCAGGCAGGATGCAATGCGCTGGATGGTATTTCAGCCTGCCATTTATAGTCTCTCCTCCTCCACACGGTTCCACTCTTCCTGGAATGTAAACCGTACCAAAACTCTGTTGCCTTCATGGAACTATCCATTTCATATGTGACTTAGAATTTTTAAAAAATATTTTCCGTTTTGTATTCATGAAGATTGGATTCAAGGCTTCATACATGCTAGAGTCCTGCACTTAACCCACCTTGACATTTCTCCTAAAATATAAGCACAGCAAAATCTAGGATCACAGGGGATACTTTTATATATGGCAAAGGAGACAGAAGTGACCATATCAAATAACCTACAGCAAAGTGGCAAGTGTGAAACTCAGATTAGGCCCAAGGATTTCCTGGCTGTACCATTGACATCCTAAGACAGAGTTAAGCAAGCAATACACTCTATTATAGAGAGTTCTATACGATTACTTGCCATGGATTTTCACAGCCTACACTACATTGAAGTCCAAGGAATCATTCATCACCACAGCATTGAGGCTGTATAAAGTAAAATAAACCCTTCCCTCTCCAAGTTGCTTTTGCTTATAGTGTTTTATGTTAATAGAAGCCTCACACTAAAGCAGAAACTGCTACTAGGTCCTAGGGTATTGCTGTGACAGACCTGACCGTGTGTTTCGGTGAGGGTTGCATTCAAAGTCAGTCTGGCAAAATGATTGAGGTTTAAGAGCTCAGTGAGCCATTCAGTGGGAGCTTGGAAGATAAGAATGCTGAGGCCGGGCTTGTGAAGTGTCAGGGGAAAGCTTGAGAGTTCCTCAAAATCTATGTTCATGTGATATTTTAAATTAGGAATCTGTGCTTCTAGTCTGCTGGGCTTGAAGAATAGGCTACGATCAACAAGAGATTTTCTGGGACAATAAATACTGGTCATCTGGGGCTGAAAAATTAGCCATGATTAAGAAGAAACTGGTCAGAGGGGAGGACATCCTATTGGGACTTGAGGTGAGAGAAGCATGGGAGAATGCGGAAATAGAAGGATCCAGAGGGTCCTGGAAACCTACAAGAAGAACATTATGATGGGCGGATCTGGGTCCTGGGGTCCTGCTCAAACTATGGCACCAGCCAAGGAAAATATAGGCAGTAAACTTCGGACCCCTACCCAGACCTAGCCGATGGACAGGACATTTTCCACCGTTGAATGGAGAGTGAGATCCGACTTTCATATAAACTCTGGTGCCCCATATTTGACCACGTCTCCTTGATGGGGAGGCCTGGTGGCACTCAGAGGAAGGATAACAGGTCACCAAGAAGAGACTTGATACCCTATGAGCATATACAGGGGGAGGAGGTCGCCCTCAGTCACAGACATAGGGGAGGGGAGTAGGGGGGAAGCGGGAAGGAGGGAGGAATGGGAGGATACAAGGGATAGGCTAACAATTGAGATGTAATATGAATAAATTAATAAAATAAAATTTAAAAAAGAAACATAAAGTACATAATACTTTATCTACATTTGAAGTTTATACCAAATTGAATTGAAGCATAACAAAATCAGCCTACTTTTCATAAATAATGTCTCAGACATTATGTGGGACTTTGTAATTATTTTGTTTAATTCAAATATTTTACATCTGAGTTCTTATTTTTTAAATGTCTGAGTCATTTCTCATTATACATAAAATAAAACAAAGAAAGAAGCAAAAAGAAGAAGAAGAAGAAGAAGAGGAAGAAGAAGAAGAAGAAGAAGAGGAAGAAGAAGAAGAAGAAGAAGAAGAAGAAGAAGAAGAAGAAGAAGAAGAAGAAGAAGAAGAAGAAGAAACTGGCACCATTGAGAATTCTTTTGTGAAATGTAACCTCAAGGTCTTTACATGGGGCCAGAGGGGAACCAAGCTGCATTGTTCTGGCCTTGGAACTTGGGGCTATGCAATGAAAGAATATGGAGAGCAGCTGAGGCTTGGCTCTGTAAGAGGCCTGGGGAGGCCATTGATGAAGGCACGGCCTCTGTTGCAGTAGAATCACTAGAACTGGAGGGGTCAGGAAGAGAAACTGAGGTTTGGTACCACATGGCAAGAACAGAGTCCCTGAAGAGAGCCTAGCAGAGGCTATTGGTGAGGGTTCAAGTTGCAGTGAAGCCCCCAGCATTTTGGAGACTTCAGTACAATGTGGAGCGGTGCTGGCTTGAGCTTATGAGACACTGTGTATACTGTGGATGGCAGAGCCAGAGAGGTAAAATTACTCATGCCCTTCAGAGCCCAGAAGATTATGAGTCCCAGATGTCAAACACTTAATATTTCACACTGTTGAAGTTTGGCTTGGCCTGGCTTTGATTATGACTGTGCTCTGATTCTTTCTTCTTGGAGTATGAGAGTATTTGACTTAGTTTTGATTTTTTTTTCTGAGACAGGATTTCTCTGTGTGGCCTTGGCTGTCATGGGCCTACTTTGTAGACCAGGCTGGCTTTGAACTTACATAGATCTGCTTGCCTCTGCCTCCCTGAGTACTGGGATTACAAGCATGTGCCACTATGCCTGCTTGAGTTTTAGCTTTTTTAAACTTTTTTTTTTCTGATGCAGGGTTTTTCTGTATGGCCTTGGCTGGCATGGACTCACTTTGTAGATCAGGCTGGCCTTGAACTCCCAGAGATCCGCCTGCCTTCTCAGGTGCTGGGATTACAGTAATGAGCCACCACACCAGGCTTTTTTTTTTTTTTGGTCACACCAGGCTTTTGTGAAAAAACTTTTTAATAAATGAAAAACAAACCAGCAAAAACCATCAAAATGATGGCATTCTACACCCACCTTTCTTTTTAAAATATATTTTATTAATTTATTCATATTATATCTCAATTGTTATCCCATCCCTTGTATCCTCCCATTCCTCCCTCCCTCTCATTTTTCCCTTATTCCCCTCCCCTATATCTGTGACTGAGGGGGACCTCCTCCCCCTATATATGCTCATAGGGTATCAAGTCTTTTCTTGGCAGCCTGCTATCCTTCCTCTGAGTGCCACCAGGCCTCCCCATCCAGGGGACATGGTCAAATATGGGGCACCAGAGTTTGTGTGAAAGTCAGACCTCACTCTCCACTCAACTGTGAAGAATGTCCTTCCATTGGCTAGATCTGGGTAGGGGGTTGAAGTTTACTGCATATATAGTCCTTGGCTGGTGCCATAGTTTGAGCAAGACCCCTGGGCCCAGATCCACCTGTCATAATGTTCTTCTTATAAGTTTCCACCCACCTTTCAATAATGACCCTAAATATTAATGGCCTCAAGTCTCCATTAAAAATAAACACAAATAGTTGAATGGGTTAAGAAACAAAATCCACCTGTCACTTGTCTATAAGAAATATATCTTAGCTTTAAAGATGGGCCACGTTAACATGAAAGGATAGGAAAAATATTCCAAGAAAATAGGATCAAGAAGCAAGTCTTGCCATAGTAATATCTGAAAAAATTGACCTCAAACTGAAACTAATTTGACTAAGAGACAAAGAAGGACACTTCTAATAAAGGGATTGACTAATTAGGAAAATATCACATTCCTAAACATTTGTGCACCAAATTCTAGTGAGCATAATTTCATAAAAATCATACTAATGGAATTAAAGACACATACTAATGCAAACCCATTAAGATTCAGTGATTTCAACAGCTCTCTTTCTTCAATAGACAGGTTATCTAAAGAAAAATAAACAGAGAAATCTCAGATTTAGATGATATCTTACATCAAATGGACCTAACATATCTATAGAATATTCTACCTATCTTAGTCAATGCTCTATTGCTGTGAAGAGACACCATGACCATGGCAATGCTTATAAAGAAAAACATTTAGCTGGGGCTGGCTCACACTTTCAAAGGTTTAGTCCCATATAGTCATGTGAAGAGACATGGCAGCATGCAGGCTGGAGGAGCGCCTGGGAATTCTACATTTGGGCCCACAGGCAGCAGAAAGAGAAAGAAATACTAGCTTGAGATTTGAAACCCCAAAGCCCACCCCCAGTAACCCACTTCTTCCAGCAAGGCCACATGTCCTCATTCTTTCAATTAATGCCACTCCCTCTGAGTCTTTAGGGGGACATTTTTATTCAAACCACCAATTTTCCACTACCAGGCCCCCTCAGGCTTGTATCCATACCATAATGTAAAATGTATTTAGTCTAATGTCAAAAGTCCACACAGTCTATTATAGTTTCACAGGTGTTTAAAAGTTGACAGTTCAAAGTCTCTTTTAAGATTTAAGACAGTCTCTTAACTGCAACCTCATCTTAGAAGAAGAAGAAGAAGAAGAAGAAGAAGAAGAAGAAGAAGAAGAAGAAGAAGAAGAAGAAGAAGAAGAAGAAGAAGAAAAAGAAGAAGAAGAAACAGAAGAAGAAGAAAAAGAAGAAGAAGAAGAAGAAGAAGAAGAAGAAGAAGAAGAAGAAGAAGAAGAAGAAGAAGAAGAAGAAGAAAATCTAACATACAATGACACAGAATCTATATTACCATCCCAAAATGGAGGAAAGGGGGCACAATTGGGTAATATTAGACCAAAGCAAGTCCAAAAACCAGCTGGGAAAACTCCAAACTCTGCATCGCTCTGCCTGATGTCAAAGCACTCCTCAGATCTCCCACTCCTTTTAGCTTCTTTGGTTGCAACATGCTTCTCTCTCTTGGGCTGGTTCTACTTCCTGTCTGCAGCTCTCCTTGGCAGGTGATCCATAGCGCTGGCATCCCTGTGTCTTAGGGTCTCCAAGACAATCAGGCTTCACTTTCACAGCTTTGAACAGTGGCCTCTGTATCCAAACACCAAAGAATATAAACCCAATTCAGCAGAACACGGAAGCTTCTCAAAAAATAGAGCACATGCTGTGGTGCAGAGCAAACCTTAACTCTGATGGCTGCTCTTGGCTGTCCATTTGGCTGCATCTGGAATTAAAGCTCAAATGGCAGGGGACGCTTGTGAAGGATCTTTTTTTTTCTTTTTTTTAAAAATTAATTTATTCTTGTTACATCTCAATGGTTATCCCAGCCCTTGTATCCTCCCATTCTTCCCTCCCTCCCATTTCCCCTTATTCCCCTCCCCCATGACTGTTCCTGAGGGGGATTACCTCCCCCTGTATATGCTCACAGGGTATCAAGTCTCTTCTCGGTAACCTGCTGTCCTTCCTCTGAGTGCCACCAGGTCTCGAAGGGTCTTGTCTTAATTAAATCATTCAATGTGGGAAGGTCTGCTTTCAATCTGGATCTTTGAGGTAGGAGGACCCACTTTTAATATAGGCCACACCTTCCACTGGCAGCCTGTACAAAAGACATAGGAGAAGGGAGCTCTCCATTTGCTTGCTTTTGATCTCACTCTTGCCTCATGGGCTGAACACCTACTGAATTCTTAGATGTTCTGTTGGTATACAGCCATTATTGGAATAGCTGGACCACCAGCCTACAAGCCGTTCTAATAAACACATATTCATCATATAAGTTCTGTGCTTCTAGAGCATGACCTGGGGGTCATGAACCCTTTGGGGTGGGGTCACATATCAGATATGCTGTATATCAGATTTTGCATTATTATTCATAGCAAAAATACAATTATG
This sequence comes from Acomys percivali, assembly GCA_907169655.1. NCBI lineage: Eukaryota > Metazoa > Chordata > Mammalia > Rodentia > Muridae > Acomys > Acomys percivali. The sequence goes on along the minus strand of OU015742.1, from coordinate 174,365,452 downwards.
AAGTAGAAATGAAATACTTTTATTAAAGGGGTGTATTAAAGGGTCACAGCATTAAGAAGGTTGAGAACCACTGTTCCAGAGATCCCTGATGAATACAGATTTGGGTACCAGATGTGGTTCTAGAGCAACAGAAGTGCCATGGACCAGCTCAGTCAGGTATAGGTCCTTGGGAACAGGAGTTCTCAAAGCATCGGTGGACAAAGATAAGGCGAAGTGACAAACAGAGACAAATCTAGGAGAGTGTTTGCATCTGAATGTATTTTTCAGACAAGCAGTCTAAATTTTTACACATACATTTTGAAACAGGCAGGGTGTTGTGGTTACATTTCCCACAGAGTAGATTCACGGAAGTCAGTGAGCAATCAGGTATACACAGTACAGGTACAGAATGCAAAGTAATAGTGTTGTCATATTTTGAATTACAACTTTAAATGAAACAACACAGGGTACAGAATACACAGAAAAGACGTCATCACTTCTAAGTTACTGGCTTGGTATCAGTACACATATGCTCCCTTTGTCAAGGGTCAGTGTTCTCTCATAAATGGAACTTATGCCTAACACCTGTGTGCCAAGACAGTTTTTCTTTAGTTCTCCTTCCTAATATCTGAGCACCACTATCTGGAGCTTTCTGAAACACTTTATTTCTTTGTGAGCCATAATATAAATTATTAATTAATAATTAATTTTCAGTCATGTTTCTTTTAATAAGTGGAAGTGGAGAAGAACTACTCCGGGCATGCACAGTCCCTGGCTGCGGTCCCAAGTTAGGGCTGTCTCCTAGCAACATTGTCATGCCTGAAAAGTCCTGATACGGGAGCAGGGTTAGGAGAAAGAATAGATTGCAACACAATGATAGGAAAGAAAGCTGCAATCAATTACTTCTGGCAGGAACATCAGCCCCATTCCAGGAGGCTCACCCTGAGTAGGGGTCATCACCTTGGGCTGTGTAATATTTGTCACAGACTCCACTGGAGGAGTCGTGACACAGAAGTATAAAGAAAAAAATTAATTGTCTGGAATAGGTTTTTCTAATTTTCCAACACCTACAGTTACTGGGAGCTTGGAGTACTGAAAGCATAGTGTGAACTATTTTATAAACTTCCCCCTCCATGTATCTACATTTATTTATTTATTTAATCACTTTACATCCCAATCCCAGCACCTTCCTCCTCTCTTCCAAGTTGCACTCTCCAACTCCCCTCCTCTCATTCCCCCTCCCCTTCCTCCCAGGGAGGGGGAGGTCCCTAACTGGTACCAATCCATCCTGGTATCTCAATTCATGGCAGAACTAAGCACATTCACTCCCATCAGGCAGCCCAGCTAGGAGAAAGTGACCTAGCAGTAGGTAGCAGATTCAAAGACAGCCCTTACTCCTATTGTTAGTAGACCCACATGATGACCAAGCTACACATTTGCTACATATGCATAGGGGGTCTAGGTTCTGTCCATGCAAGCTCTTGGTTGGTGGTTCAGTCTTTGTGAGCCACAGTGGACCCAGGTTAGAATACTCTGTAGGTCTTCCTGTGGTGTCCTTGACCCCTCTGGCTCCCTCTAGCCTTCCTCCCACTCTTCCACAGCACTTCCCAAGCTCAGCTCATTGCTTGGCCTTGGGTCTCACATCTGTCTCCATCAGTCTCTCAGAAGACAGTTGTGCTAGAGTCCTGTCTGCAGGCATAGAAGAGTAATATTAATAGTAACGATAGTCTGCCCTCTCTCATGGGGTGGGTCTCACTGGTTTGCCATTCTTTCAATTTCTGTTCCATCTTTTCCCCTACACTTCTTGTAGACAAGACACATTTTGGGTTGAAGGTTTTATGTGTGGGTTGGTGTCCCCATCCCTCCACTGGGAGTCCTACCTGGCTACAAGAGGTGCCAATTTTATGCTCCTTAATACCTGTTGCTTGAAGTCTCAGCTAGGCTCATCCCCATAGTCCCCAGGAGCCTCCCCTGACCCAGAGATGCCCTACCCTGGATTTCTGCTCTCTTCCAGTTCTTCTCCTGACCCGCCTTCCTCCTCTCTCCGACCACCTGATTCCCACTCCTCTTATCCTCCCCACCCCATCTCCCATCCAGTTGCTTCCCTCCATCTGCTTCGGATGTCTATCATATTTCCTTTTCTGGGTGAGATTCAAGCATCTTCCCTTGGGCTCTCCTTGGCTTCTGTGGGTATGTGGATCCTGCACTATCTGGATAATATCCACTTATGAGTACATAAGAAGTGTGTCTTTCTGGGGCTGAGTTACCTCACTCAGGATGATCTTTTTTAGTTTCCTTCATTAGCCTGCAAATTTCATGGAGTTTTTGTTTTTAATATCTGAGTAATATTCCATTGTTTCTTTACCCATTCTTCAGTGGAGGGGCATCTTGGTTGTTTTCAGTTTCTGGCTATTTTGAATAAGACTGCAATGAACATTGTTAAGCAGGCGTCCTTGTGGTACGATGGAGCATCTTTTGGGTGTATGCCTAGGAGTGGTATATCTGGGTCTTAAGGTAGATCTATTTTTCAATTCTCTGAGAAAGTTCTAGATTGATTTCCACAGTGGTTGTACTAGTGTGCACCTCTGCCAACAATGGAAGAGTGTTCCTTTTCCCCACATCCTCACCAGCATGTGCTGCCACTTGAGTTTGATCTTAGCCATCTGACAGGTGTAAGATGGAATCTCAGAGTTGTTTTGGTTCATATTTCCCTGATGACTAAGGATGTTGGGCATTTAAGTGTTTCAAAACCACCTGAGATTCCTCTGTTGAGAATTCCCTATCTAGTTGTGTACCCTATTTTTATTTGGATTATTTGGTTTATGGGTGTTTAATTTCTTGAGTTCTTTATATATTTTGGATATTATATCTTTGTCAGATGTAGGGTTGGTGAAGATGTTTTCCCAATCTGTAGGTTGCTGTTTTGTTCTGTGACAGTGTCCTTGCCTTACAGACGCTTTTCAGTTTCATGAGGTCTCATTTATTGACTGTTGATCTTAGAGCCTGAGCTGTTGATGTTCTGTTCAGGAAGGTGTCTCCTGTGCCAATGAGTTCAAGGCTCTTCCTTGGTTTTTCTTCTATTAGTTTTAGTGTATCTGGTTTTATGTTGAGTACTTTGATCCAGTTGGAACTGAGTTTTGTGCAGGCTGATAGACATGGATCTCTTTGCATTTTCTACATGTAGACATCAGTTAGATCAGCACCATTTGTTAAAGATGCTATCTTTTTTCCCAGTGTATGGTTTTGGCTTCTTTTTCAAAAATCAAGTGTTCCTAGGTGTGTGGGCTTATTTCTGGTTCCCTAATTTGATTCCTGTCTGTTTTTATGCTAATACCATGAAGTTTTTTATTACTGTTGCTCTGAGTACAGCTTGAAATCAGGGATGGAGATACCTCCAGAAGTTCTTTTATTGTACAGGATTGTTTTAGATATTCTGGTTTTGTTTGTTTGTTTTTCCACATAAAGTTGATAATTATTCTTTCAAGGACTGTAAATAATTGTGTTGGAATTTTGATGGAAATTTCATTGAATCCATCAATTGCTTTTGGTAAGATGGCCATTTTTACTATATTGATCTTACCAATCCATGAGCATGGGAAATCTTTCCATCTTCTGATATCTTCTTCAATGTCTTTCTTCATAGACTTGAAGTTTTTTCATACAGCTTTTTCACTTGCTTTGTTACTATGCCAAGATACTTTATATCATATTATTTGTGGCTATTGTAAAAGTATGTTATTTCCATAATTTCTATCTCAGTCCATTTGTCTTTTGTAAACAGGAGGGCTACTGATTTTTTAAAGTAAATTTTATATCCAGCCACTTTGCTGAAGGTGTTTATGAGCTATAAGAGTTTCTGGGTAGAATTTTGGAGGTCACTTATGTATACTATCATATGATCTGTAAATAGAAATACTTTCACTTCTTCCTTTCCAATTTTATCTCCTTGATCTACATTAGTTATCTTAGTGATCTATTTAGAACTTCAAGAACTATGTTTAATAGATACGGTGAGAGTGGGCAGCCTTGTCCTTGACTTTAGTGGAAATGCTTTAAGTTTCTCTCTATTTAACTTGATGTTGACCATTAGCTTGCTGTATATTGCCTTTAGTGTGTCTAGGTATGTGCCTTGTATCCCTGATCTGTCCAATACTTTAAACATGAAGAGGCGTTAGACTTTGTTGAAGGCTTTTTCGGCATCCAATGAGGTAACCATGTGGTTTTTTTCTTTTATTTAATTTATATTGTGAATTACATTGATATGTTTTTGTTTATATTGAACCATCCCTGCATTCCTGGGATGAAGCCTACTTGACCATCATGGATGATATCTTTGATTTGGACTTGGATTCAGTTTGCAAGTATTTTATTGAGTATTTTGTATCAATTTTCATAAAGGAGATTGGTCTGAAATGAGGTTTAGGTATCAGGGTGACTGTAGCCTCATAGAATGAGTTTGGAAATGTTCCTTCTGTTTCTATATTGTGGAATCATTTGAAGAGTATTGGTCTTAGCTTTTCTTTGAAAGTCTGGTAGAATTTTGCACTAAAACCATCTGGCCTTGGAATTTTTTGATTTAGCTTTGGTAAATGGTATCAATCTAGGAATTTGTTCATGTTGTTTAGATTCTCCAATTTTGTGGAGTACAGGTTTTTATAATAAGACCTAATGAATATTTGGATGTACTCAGTGTCTGTCGTTATGCTCCCCCTTTTTATTTATGATTTTGTTAATTTTGATACTGTCTCTCTGCTTTTTAGTTAGTTTAGCTAAGGGTTTATCTATCTTGTTAATTTTCTCAAAGAACCAGCTCTTGGTTTTGTTTACTCTTTGTATTTTTCTCTTTGTTTCTATCTTATTGATTTCATCCCTGAGGTTGATTATCTCCTGCCATCTACTCTTTTTGGGTGTGTTTGCTTCTTTTTATTCTAGAGCTTTCCAGTGTGTTATTAAGTCACTGGTGTGAGATCTCTCCAGTTTCTTTATGAAGGCACTTAGTGCTATGAATTTTCCTCTTAGCCCTGCTTTCATCGTGTTTTATAGGTTTGTGTACGTTGTGGCCTCCTTTTCATTCAACTCTAGAAAGTCTTTGATTTCTTTCTTTATTTCTTGCCTGAACCAGTGATTATTGAGTGGAGAGTTGTTCAGTTTCCATGAGTTTGTAGACATTCTGTTGTTTCTGTTGTTGAAATCTGGCTTTAATCCATGTGGTCTGACAGGATACAAAGCATTATTTTAATTTTCTTTTATCTGTTGAGGTTTGATTTGGTGACTCTCCAAAACATCTGACAATTTGTAGAAAAATAAGAATAATGATGATGCTGGTCAGTTGTTCATAGCATCTCTGGATAAACAGACAAAGGAAAAAAATGAGCTCTGTGATAAAATTAATCAACCAATTAACTTCAGAATATTGTGAAGGAGAACAATGAACTCAGTGATGATTGGCTCCAGATGAGCATAAAGGTTTCTAAGTATGCCCTGGAAGAGCATCTTCTTCCAGCAACCACAGAGCTCAAGTTGTAGAAAATCATATGGAAGCCCTCATTATAGGACTGACTGAATTACAGTAAAATTCCAGTCCAGTCTGGGAGGGTGTTGGTGGTTAAAGTAAGGGCATTAATTATTAAAGAAAAAAGGGTGGTGATGTGTGGGAGGACCCTACTAAGGCCGAGAACTTTGAACCCTCAGATTCTCAAAGGTTTATCTCTCCTAAGGATGTAATCTCTCCATACCCAGCAGAGGATGTGCCCCCACCCCTACCTCCTGAAATATTGCTTTTTCTACCTTTCACTGAGAAAATTAATCCTTCACTTTCTGAGAAATTAACAGTGATTTTCTCTGAAGGAGATACCAGGCAGAACAATACTGATGTCTCTTAGGGCCCACTAATAGTTCCCTCTAGACCCATAACCAGATTTACAGCTCTCCTGGAGGGGAGGTAGAAAGTGTAGTCTATGAGGGAGTGTGCTGCATTACTAAAATGCTTATTAGTTTGCTAATTCATTCAGGCAGATGTCTGGGGAGTAAGGGTGAGAATGGATCTTAGTGGCATGGGATGACAATGGAAGGAACTCACTTTATAGCAAGAGAAGGATGACAGTGGGCAAAGACAGTGTCTTTGTTACCCTGGAGTTTTATATCCTGACTAACTGGTAGTCAGAATGTTTTATTTTTATTTATACAGAATTCAATTGGCGGGGATAGATGCATGTTGTTCTATACGTAGATCAGATCATTTTTGTTCCCTGACATATGTTTTAACCTTTTCTTGGTCATAAGTTTAGTCATCATTCATTTTTTAAAATAACTATGTTTTTACCAACCCCTAACCCAATTTTTAACAGTCTTATAGTGTAAAGGGCACATTTTTTCCAAAGCATGACAGCCTGCTCTCAGGCTGGTAGAAAACATCCTAGCCAGACTGGGTAGATGGTCATGTCCCAAGAAGTGTATTACCAACTTTCACTAGTCAGAGTGCAAATTGTAATTTGTGTCAAGGACACATTTTTGAAAGCTGACATATTCTGCAGTATGAGCCCATTGATCTAGTGTTATGGCAAAGGCAATGACTGACCCCAAAATTCGAATTAAGGCAGTAGTTTCTAACATAAGAGCAACAAATCTTTTGGGTCTAGTAATGGTATCCAATGAATAAGTGCATTGGGTCATCAAACCAAGGTTGGCTCAGATTTACAGGTAATACAACATAAAGAAGGTTGGTTTATCTGAACAGAGGTCCTCTCTCTCTCTCTCTCTCTCTCTCTCTCTCTCTCTCTGTGTGTGTGTGTGTGTGTGTGTGTGTGTCAAGATAAATTAATACAATTAGTAACCATACAAAAGGAACAATTCATAGTAAAAAAAGGAACTAGGTTTAGTGATAGTCAAAGCATTTTTAGTTTATCTATTTATCAAGATCATATACTAATAAAGGCGTTATTACAAAATATTTGGCTTATTTTAAACATTTAAAAAAATGCTTTTTGCAATACATTACCTTTTTTAAAGAGTGAAATAATGGGGTATAACCATAATTTTTAGAAGGCAAAACCAAATTTTAACAGTGTAAACAATTCAGTGTCTCTAAAATCAACACCAAGTGCTTTATTTCCATGTTACAAAGTTTGGCTGCCAGCAAGAAAAGTCCTTGTCTATGAACACATGGAGGTGCAGCTCTAATGATTCATTAATTAAGCATAGTTTTAAATCTCATTTTTTAAATAAGCCTGGTTTTTAGGACAGGACAAAAATTATGTAAAATCTTATACCAATTTTAAAAGTACCTTTGGAGACCTGTTTCTTTAGTTGGCTCATGACATTTGTTGTTCAGAATAGCTCCAACCCTAAATTACAAGCTTACATTAACTTTTGTTACAGATGTTAGAGATTTTAAACTATACCTAATAACCAATAATTTATAAGCCAGCAATCTAAAGCCAAGATGCACAGAACATGGTAAATTCATACACTTAAAATCAGTCAGAAACAAACATGTAGTAGAACAGACAAAACATTTTGTAGCTGTCCTTGCAAGGGAGGAGCATCTTGCTGTCTGACTGGTTAGCGTATTACATATCTGTGGGTGTTCTGTAGAAAGTCTTCATGTGGAGAGAGACCTACCACATCTGCTCCCACTGCTCAGCCACCTATTCCTTCCCCTTGTGGGTAATGACCCTGCGAGGGCTCTGGGCTTGCTAGAGCTCAGATCACAGCACCCAGCAGCAGAGTTCAGCGCACATCCTTTGAAGTTAAGGTGTCCCTGGGCTTGCTGTCAGCTTCATCTAGGCAGGAGATCCCCAGATGTCAGTGCTGGGTTCCATTTATCAGTTTAAGTATCTTTCTCTTTTTTAAAAAAGATTTTATTTATTATATATACAGTATGATCAGATCACATTATAGATGGTTGTGAGCCACCATGTGATTGCTGGGAATTGAACTCAAGACCCCTGGAAGAGCAGTCAGTGCTCTTAACCTCTGAGCCATCTCTCCAGCCCCTTAAGTGTCTCTTTGTTTCTCTGAAAATCTTTGAAATGAGTTAGCCAGCAGATGAAGTTTGACCTTTTTCTCAGAATATAAAACATAAGACAACATTTAAACAATTATACAAAATTACAGACATAGAAACAAAATTTGACGTGACGATCATAAAACAGACAAACGGTGAGATGGGCAAGACAAAATGAGATACAGTCTCAAGACTTCAAGGCTGAGAAGATTCCAGGTTCACCCAAAGGAAACCAGGGAAGAGTTGGATGTCTCCAGACCTCCTCTGACCTTAGGAGATTGGAAGCATCCAGGTCTCCTCTATTAAGTCTCAGATTGGTACCAAAGAACAGATTCAGACTTACAGATGGGGATTCTCCAAACAGGTGTGACCACTCAGCTTCCCAGCCAATGCACCAAATGTTGGGTTTGGGGTGGAAGCCAAAAAATCTCACTTCAGACACAGAAGCTTAATATGAAAACTGTTTTCTGAGCTCAGGGAGGCAGTTCCGAGCTCTTGAGTGGAAGTTGTCTTGCCTATTTAAAGGTGAAAAATGCAATTAGCTCATATAAGGGGAAGGATGGTGGGACAGGGTAGTCAGCTCTGACTCAAGTTATTTTGCTAACAAGAAGTTCTAGCTAACCTTGAAAGTGTGCCTGGCAGTTGGGGGCAGCTGGTCTTGTGGTTAGGGAATTTATGCTGATTAATAAGACCATAAGGTACGTTGAGTCAACTTGACCTTGTGCAGAGATTCTTTTATATCAGCAATGAGTTTAGGTAATGGGGCTGGTAGGCCTGAGATAAAAATATCTATAGTTATGTCACACAAAAGGAGCAGGCCACAATAGTCCTAAGGACCATTAGTTTTACTGAACTGATACATAGTAAGCCAAATAATTTAAGATGTAGGAATCCACCAGTAATTCAAACAGAATGAGAATTAAAGGCCCAGCTAGTGCTGATAGCAGAGTAGTTAGCCAGGGGAACCAAGAGAACAGACACTGGTGCCAACTATCTGATTAATGCCTTTGTCTTTCTCTTTTGTAGATATTTTCTTTCTGACCATGGCAAGATTTTTTTCCCCTAATTTCACCTGATCAATTAGCATAGAAACAACAGGCCCCACCTCTTTGTCTCCTGAGAAGTAAGATTAAACTGTTCTAATTTTGTAGGACCTTTTTTTTTTTTTTTTAATCTAGGGAAACTGTTGTTCTAATTTAGAAACAGAACAGTTTAATACCTCTAGGTCCTGACCAACCTGTCTACTCAGCTGGTAATGTATTAGAAGAGGCACATTTGGTCAAACCATTGGTACAAGCACACCAAGTAGTCTCAGAGACTCAGTAATATGTCTGTTATCCCGATGAATTAACCCATAAGGCAGAGGAGCACGCATCAGACTAAGGGGAAGTACCCAGGTTATCAGACAAGTGTCAGTCCTTTATAGGTCCTCTAACACTGATCTGGGCTGCTCCCAGTCGCCGTGAGGTTTGTCAGTCAATGGGCTGGCACTCTGGTTAGTTTCTATCCTATATAGTATGGAAACTTGGTGTCTAAGCACAACCAGCAATCCTTGCCAGTTTCTGCGTGGGAATGGTTGACTTTGTCCCTAGGGTCTCTTCCTGTGGCATGGAGTCTGATTACTCAGGTTTTTATTTTTTTTTTATTTTTTTTTATTTTTTTAAGGCCAGAGTCTCTTTAGAAGAATTTTCCTGGAATCCTTAGTTTCACAACCCAAACTTTTGCAATGGAAACTCCCTTATTCCTGGAAACCAAGGAGTACGGCCTCAGGGCATGCATAGAAATGCAAACTCTGTATTTCTATCTCAAAATATAAACTCACATATCATTCTTTTTTTTTTTTCAGTACAGCCAAACAAAGTGGGAATAGTGAGCAAAGGTCAAGATGAATATGTATTGCTGGTCTGTACTCATGTTAGCTAGTAGCTTCTCTGTATCAATTTTCTTCTGTTACCAGGTCCTGAGTTGTACCATAACTCTGTATTCATACCAAACACAAGTCTTTGGAGTGGGTAGAGTGCCAGGGATAGGAAGTGCTCAGAGGGACTTTAATTTCAATAGGCCTATAGTCTTGAGACACTCCATTTGGCAGTGTCTATGGATTCCACTTACTTGACTTGACTATGGTGGATCCATAGTGTAATACATGATACCTTCACAGCCATATCAGTGGAGAGACTCATCCCTTTCTAGTTGGTTCCAGAACATGCCCCTTTGGTTACCTGTTTGACCCAGATAGTATCACTGGACTCAAACAAGTGGAAACTGGTGGTGGACTCAGAGGTCTATCTGTTGTTTGATTGTGTGGGTGGGTGGAGCTGGAAAGGTATCCCTGCCCTGAGGCAGGACAGTGTCCCAATGGTATCCTGAGGCACAGGAACCCAGGAACCTCAAAGCTTTGAGAGGAGGCCTCCTCAGCAGACATGATGCAGCTCCCAGAGGAAGGTTGCCCCTAAATCCCAAGGAACTGAGGAGCCTAGGAGCTCAAGCTCTGTTCCTTCTCCAATCAATGCAGCTCCCAGGGAAGGGTTACTCTAAACCCTGAGGAACTGTGGAGCCTTGGAGCCTGAGCCCTGCTCCTACTTCATTCCTCCTCCTCCTCCTCCTCCTCCTCCTCCTCCTCCTCCTCCTCTTCTTTACCACAATAGGCAGTAAATCTCTTAAAAGAGATTTATTGTAGAGACGAACCCAGGAGAGGAAGGATAAACCCAGGAGTGGCTGCCTCTGCTCCCAGGAGGAGACAGCAGAGAGCTGGGCAGACACAGGCTTTATACAGGGTTTCTTAGGGAGCGGAGCTTTCTGGGGGCACAGGGATTTCCTGAGTATGGATTGGTGGGATTTCAAGCCTGAGCTAGGGGAAGCTCGGGGATTGATGTGTTTTTGTCCAGACTTCTCATCCCAAACTAGCATAATCTGGGACGAGTCTTACTGAGGGGCTGGAGATGGCCATTACAGAGGTCTGGAGAGTTGGCGGGACCTGGGCTGGGCTGCTGGGGCTTTCTCAGGCAGAGGTCTGGCCACTTTTCTGCCTTAAGGGGTAATAAAGTTTACAGCGTGTCCAAAATTTACAGAGTCCGTTGGAAAGGCAGTGGGCTGAAGCAGGAAGGTTGTTGTCGTCATGGACAGCTCCCACGGCAGTGGTGGCAGCAGGTTTTCTGAGACAGGAAAGGTGTTTAGTTTTCATAGAGCAGTTGGCTAAGGCAGGAATATATACCATGGACAGCTCCTGCTGAGGCGTTGACAGGAGCCTTCCCTAAGTAACAGAAGAGGAAGGAGGGGTTGACTGACTGCGCTGAGGCAGGAAGGAAGACTGGCAGTGAGCAGCTTTAAATTTTAGAGGCCCACTGCTCAAGAACTACATAGCTCTTGGGGGTGCTGATACTGTGAGCCGCAGTGTGATCTTGTAACAGGAAGGAGGTCTGTTCATCCTTTGCTGTACTCTAATGAGAATTTTGTTAGTTTCTTTTAATAATAATAATAATAATAATAATAACAACAACAACAACAGAATTCTTGAGGTCTATCCATATAATGAACTTTTAAAAATATGTCTAAAGCTTTAGCTATTAATTGAGAAGTTTTATCTACAAAAATCAGGCCATTGTTGGACCCCATTTCTAGGGGGAGGCCAAGTCAGGAGAGCAGTTCCTGCTCTTTAAAGAGGAAGGCTCTTTAGCTACTATTTGAGCAATTTCCGTCCAGGCAGGAAGACTTCTATCTACCTGTAAAAGGCACCTATAAAAACTGGTCAGGATTTGCATACTTCTCTGGCAGGTCATATCTCAGTGAATTAAAATTTCCCAGCGTTTGCTGAAGTCTCAGTCTCTTATTTGAAGCCCTTCAGGGTGAGGGCTCTCTGATTTGGATTTACTTGAACACAAACCTGGCATCTGGCTGAGACTTCCCATGCTAGGCTGTCCAGTTTAGGTATAACACACCTTGGGTCTGAGCAACTCAGAAAAATTCTGTGGGCCCCAAATGAATAGCCTGGTGAAGGCCAATGACCAGAGTCTTGCCAGTTGTTTTTGAGAGAATGGTGTTTCCCTTTGGTGTCCTCTGTCAAGCTATGGGTTTGATCTGTCCATGTCTTCATTACCATGGAGCTACATTGTATGTCATCAGAATATCAATAGGCCCCACTGGTCTTAGGGCCATTTGTCAGACAGCCAGGTCAGCAGCCAGCAGTGGAGGACTGCGATTTGAAGGGGAAGCCAAGTAGCCTTTAGGAGGGCCAAACCTTTTTTTTTCTTTGTTTTTAATGTCCTCTACCCAGTGGTGAGAGCTCCTTTTTCTCCATAGATCATAATGTGGACAAGCATAATGACTGCCCGTGTATATGGGGCTGGACTTTTCTTTTCCCCACCCTAGAGCCTGGGCTAGGTTGATCATTTCTGCTGTCTGGGCTGAAAGACTTGGTTTGGATCCAAGTCATTTCAGTTAAAGAGACTTTTGCAGCTCCCACATACCTAATTTCAACTTTCATCCCTTAATAGTGATCATCTGGCAAGAGGATGGCAAGATGGATGGCGGTGAGTTTCTCAAACTGGACTCAAGGGTGGGCCAGGAGCAGGGCCTGGTACAGGGTCACACAGCCCCTAGACAGTAGTCCAGTATTCTTCACAGGAGGGCCTCAATAGTGTTATGGAGCACTGTGAGTATAAGATCTTAGCCCAGCGTTAACTTGGCTTTTGTTTGTTTGTTTGTTTGTTTTTTTATTAGACTGGCAATAGCTGACATAGCTCTTAGATAAGTAGGCCATCCTGTGGCTACAGGGTCCAATTCTTAGGGACAAGTATGCCACAGGACACTTCTGTGGCCCCAAAGTTTGGATTGAAACACCTTTTGTAATGTCTTTTTTTTTTTCATGAACAAACAGATGAAAGGTTTTGAGACATCTGCACTAGGGTTGGAACTGATGTCAGAGCTGTTTTAAAGCCTCAGATGTCTTTTGTTTAGGCTCAGCACAGATAGAGGTCATACAGAGGCCTTGCTATCCCCCACAAACTCTGGCATCCAGAGACAGCAATACCTAGCTGCCTCTCAAACCTGTGCCTTTGTCTTTGAAGCTGGGATCTGAAGGATGATGTCAGCAAATTTACTCTGAGACAGGATTCTTTTGCCTCCCCTCAGTTGGTAGCCAAGATTGGTAGCCTTTGATGTACAAAGTTGGGCTTTCTTAGCTGAAATTCTGTGGCCCAAGGTCTGTAACTCTGGCAGCAGCTCTCCAGTGTCCCTTTTATAATCTATTTTCCTGGAAAGCCTCTGATAGAAAAGTTAGAGAAAATTTAAATCCCTTGGTACCCTAGTCCCAGTATGTTGCCTGCTGTTACCTCCTTCTGGGTCTGTCCATTTGAATGCAAAGATAAATTGTCTCACCTCTGCCAATGGGAGGCTGAAGAATTCATCGTTGAGGTCCAAGCCAGGGAAAACCTGTCTTTCTTATGGAAGCATCAGACTCATGAGAATCAGAGGCCCCAGATTTCTTCACAGGCAGGAGAGTCATCCATAATCGAGGGTGACTGGCAGAGCACCAGTGTCTCTCTTTCCAAGCCAGACAATATAAATTGCAATTTCTCCTTTTGTATCCACGGTCCATCGCGTATGGTTTAATCTGGAATTGGTTAGCCGAACAACTATAAGAACTTGATTTTGGGCCAGTCCTGGGGGGTTGGTTTCTACCCATACCACCTTTTTCTAATATCTAGGGGTAGCTGGCTGACAATTTTCTCGATAGACACCATTTAAATAGACATATAAGCATTAAAATCTCCCAACCCCTCAAAACCCAGGGCCAGATGGTTTTAGCACAGAATTCTACCAGACTTTCAAAGAAGAGCAAATACAAATACTCTTCAAACTATGCCACAAATAGAAACAGAAGGAACACTACCAAATTCATTTTATGAAGCCACAGTCACCCTGCTACCTAAACAACAAAACAGACTCAACTAAGAAAGAAAATTTCAGGTCAATTGCACTCATGAGCATTGATGGAAAAATACTCAATAAAATATGCACAAGCCAAATCGAAGAACACATCAAATTTATCATCTACCATGATCAAGTAGGCTTCATCTTACAGATACAAGGATGGTTTAACGTATGAAAATCTGTCAATGCATAAGTACTGCATGCTAACTGATTGTGCCACTGGAGCTCCAAACTCTGCCAAGACAGGATCCGCAAGTCTCAATAGTTCCTGCCTCACAAATATGTCTGTCAGATATATTGGGCTGGAAGGCTGAAGATGATATTCCAATGTTATAGAGTTTTGGGTGTTCAGGCAGCAAATTGTCTCTGTTATTTTCTCATTTTGGAAGCTGCTATCCTGCACTTCCTGCCTACTCAGGTAATTAATTTTATTACTTCTCAAGTCTCTGATGGGGTTGAAGACCAGATAGTTTAGCTTTACAATTAAGCTTAGTTGTTTTGGGGTTAAATATTTTTGTGTCTAGATAGATGTTTTAAGTTGATAAAGATGAGATTTGATAGATATTGATTCTCATTTGGAATTTTAGAATCACCAAGACAGGAAAGATGTTTTCTACAAGGTTGTGAAATACTATTAGCCAAAACACTATGAACGTAACAGTCATATGATACCTGATTGTTTCATGATTCTTCTTGTTGTAGGTAGTTTATTGTATAAATGTGTAATAATATAAATGTATATGTTTTTAAAAAGGAAGAAATTTACCTTAAAAGAAAGAAAGAAAGAAAGTAAAAAAGAAGGTCTGTCAATGTAATCCATCATTACATTGGTGGATTCTTTCCTTCTGAAAGAAAAAAAACATGATCATCTCATTAGATGCTGAAAAGCCATTTACAAAATCCAACACACCTTCAAGATAAAACTTGGAGAGATCAGGGATACAAGACACATAAGTAAAAATAATAAAGGCAATATACAGCAAGCTTATAGCCAATATCAAATTAAATGGAGGGAAATTTAAAGCAATTCTACTAAAATGAGGGACAAATCAAGGCAGTTCACTCTCTCCATATCTATTCTATTCAATCTAGAACTTGAAGTTTTAGCTAGAGCAACATGACAACTAATGGAGATAAATAGGGCTCAACTTGGAAAGGAAGAAGTCAACATATTGCTATTCAGAGATGATATTATGGTATGCATAAGCAACTGCAAAAGTTCTACCAGGGAACTCCTACAGCTGACAAACACCTTCAGCGAAGTGACTGTAAACAAAATTAACTATAAAACAGGAACAAAACAGAACACTAGCCTGCTTATATACAAATGCTAAAGAAATCAGGGGAACAATACCTGGTGTGACTCTAGCCAAACAAATGAAGTACCTATATGAAAACTTCAAATCATTGAAGAAAGAAGTTGGAGAAAATGTCAGAAGATGGAGAGATTGTTCATACTCACAAATGGGTAGGATTAACATAGTAAAAATGGCCATATTACCAAAAGCAATCTATACATTCAACACAATCCCCAACAAGATTCCAACATAATTCTTTACAGACCTTGAAAGTACAATACTCAACTTCATATGAAAACAAACAAACAAACCAGGATAGTCAAAGCATTTCTGTACAGTAAAGAATTCCTGGCAATATCACCATCTCTGACTTCAAGTTGTACTACAGAGTAATAGTAATAAAAACTGCGTGGTATTGTCATAAAAACAGATTGGTTGATCAATGAAACTAAATCAAAGACCCAGAAGTAAATTCACACATCTATGGACACTTGATTTTTGACAAAGAAGCCAAAATTTTACAACAGATAAATGAAAACATATTTAACAAAATGGTGCTGGTCTACCTGGATGCCAACATGTAGAAGAATGCAAATAGATTCACATCTATCACCTGCAGAAAAATCAAGTTCAAGTGGATCAAAGACCTTAACATAAAACCAGATAAATTGAACCTGATAGAAGAGAAAGTGGGGAATAGCCTTGAACACATTGGCATAGGAGACAACTTCCTGAACAGAGCACCAACAGCTCAGGTGTTGGTCAACAATTAATAAATGAGACCTTGTGAGACTGAAAAGCTTCTGTAAGGCAAAGGACACCACCAAAAGGACAAACTAGCAGTCTATGAAGTGTGAAAAAATCCTCACCAACCACGCATCTGACAGAGGGCTGACATCCAAAACATATAAAGAACTCAAGAAACTAGACATCTGTAAACCAAATAACTCAATTTAAAAAATGGGATACAGATCTTAGCAGAGAATTCTTGGCAGAGGAATCTCTAATGGCTGAGAAACACCTAAAGAAACATTCAACTTCCTTAGCCATCTGGGAAATGCAAATCAAAATGTCTCTGAAACTCCATCTTATACCTGTGAGAATGGCTAAGATCAAAACTCAGGTGACAGCTCATGCTGGCATGGATGCGAAGTTAAAGGGAACACTTCTCTCTTGTTGGTGGGAGTTCAAACTTGTACAGCTAGTTTGGAAGTCAATATGATGTCTTCTCAAAAAATTGGCAATAGATCTACCTCAAGACCCAGCTATATCACTCCTGGGCATATACCCAAAAGATGTTCAACCATACCACAAGGACACCTACTCAATTATGTTCATACCAGCTTTATTCATAATAGCCAGAAACTGGAAGCAGAAAATATATGAGGGGCCAGTAAGCTGTGTAACCAGGGGAGCTGTTCCAGGGCAAGAGTGAGGTTGAGATGTATCCAAACCCCAAAAATATCATCCTGAGACCAACAGGAGTAGGACTATTTCCTTCTTGCTCTGTACCTGCATGTTCCAATGCATGTAGCCTTGCAACCCCTGCCACCCTTGAGGAGGTCATGTAGTTGCAGTTGGGTTAAACTTCCTCTCTCCTTATAAGGGCATGTCCAGCAAGCACCTGGAATCCATCTTCATGCAAATGGAGGCATTCCCAGCACCTTGGGCCCAGCCAATGATGTATCTTCACCCCCAAAGCCTCTGTCCCTCCCCAAAGTATCTGTCACTCCCCAAAGATTTGCCCTCCCCCCAATTAAATGAGATGCTCAATGAAGGCTGATTCCTTGAGAAATCTGTTTCTTGTCGTGTTAACAGGCTACCAAAGGTCTTCATCATCCTCCACTGTTCCCGCCTGATTAGGCTGCAAGCCTAATCACGGGGTGGTCATGCAGTTAAGGGAGAGGGTGAAGAATAGGGGTAACAGTAATACATTTACACAATGGAATATTACTCAGCTGTTAAAAACAGTGACATCATGAAATTTGCAGTAAAATGGATGGAACTAGAAAAGATCACCCTAAGTAATGTAATCCAGGCCCAGAAAGACAAACATGGTATTATCTCAGATATTAGCAGTAAAGTAAAGGACAATCATGCTATAATCCATAGACCCCCAAAAAGCTAAGTAACAAGGATGGGGAACACATGACTCTCACTGTGAAGGAGTAATAGAATAGATATTGTGGGTGAGTCGGGGAGGGGACTGATGGAGGTAAGGTGAGGATCAGGTGCGGGGAGGAAGGATGAAGAGATAACTGGGAGAGACAGTTGAAATGAGGGGGGCATCTCTGGGACAAGCTAGACAACTAGGGCAATGGAAACTCCCAGGAAATCTGTGAGGATTACCCTAAGACTCCTCACAATGGGAAGTAAAGAGTCTGGACCAGCCATCTCCTATAACCAGGCAAGACTTCCATTGAAGGGACTGGGACACCAACCTAGTCACAAAACCTTTAGACTATAATTTGTCCTATCATCATGATGTGCTGAGGTAAAGGTAGCACAGAAATAGTAGAAATGACCAACCACTAGACTGACTGTTTCAATTTGAGAGTCATGTCTTGAGAGGGAACATACCCCTGGGACTGCCTCGAGGGACAGGAGCCAGAGGCTGGATAGCCTGGAGACCTAGGACAGAACCAAACACAAATGGGGGAAAAAAAGGTCAATGACATGATCCCTAGTGATAGTCTGCTATACTCAAAGTTTGATGCACAAGTCAATTGTCATCAGAGAGGCTTCACCCAGCAGCTGACAGGAATAGATACAGCAAAGACCTACAGCCAAACATTAGGCAGAGCTTGGGTAATCCCACAGCAGAGAAAGAGGAAGGATTGTAGGAGATAAGGGCATCAAGGATACCCAAGAAAACCCATAGAATTAACTAACCTGGGCCCATAGGGCCTCACAGAGACCAAACGGCGAAATAGGGAGCTTGCATGGGCCTGACTGTAATAGAAGTTTTCATTTCTTTGTAAACTCAGTTGTATCGTATAAATATATTTTTGTTTTAATCCCAAGTGTGGGATTTCAGTTTCAGCTTTAGCTTGTCCACAGCTCTTAATTGTCTTGTGAGAGGCATGGCTTTTGCCAGTTGGTAAGGCATTCCTCACAGCATGGACAGGAGCATGGTCTAGGACTCTGAGGATATAAATAAGAGAGCCCAGAGAGAGTATGGGGTGGTGTGTGGTATTGTTATGTGGCATACAGCAGAGACAGACGGTGTGGTGGTTTGGAGCAGACAGAGGAAGAGAAACATTTCGGGCCTCCATGGCTTGGAGGAGACTACTGGCTCTGTCTGCTGTTGACAGAGGTTGGTATAGATCCAAAGATCCTCTGAACCTAAGTAGCCAGGAGAAGTAAAGGAGCCCCCTCTTCTTACTAACCTTCTCTCTCCTATGTAGGGTTAGGAGGTTAGAAGGGAGGTTGCGGCCTAAGCATCCCAAGTAAAGAAGAGTTTAAAAAAAAAAGACCGTTACAACTGACTTAGGCCCTCTGCACACTATGCTACAGTGGTGTAGCTTGGTCTTCTTCTAGGACTGCTGTCAGTGAGAGCAGGGCTGTCTCTGACTCTGTTGCCTAACTGTGAGACCCTTTCCTCCTGTTGGGCTGCCTTATTTAGCCTTAATAGGAGAGGAAGCGCCTAGTCTAAGTGCAGCTTGATATGCCATGGCTGGTTGATATCCATGGAGGATTGCCCTTTTTTGAAGAGAAACAGAGGAGGGGTGGATGGGGGGTGTGGGTGGGGGGTCAGAGAGGGGAGGTGGATGTAAGGAGAGGAGGAAGAGGACACTGCAAATGGGGTGTAAAAATAAAATTAATCAATGAATGAATGAATGAAAACTACTCCACAGAGCCTAATGTATGAAGTAAACAAGTTCATTTAGTGTGCGGTTCTGGGGATAGGAAGTCCGGGGAGTGTGGTACAGACTCCATAAATGCCAGTCCTTTGCTGCCTTGTTTTATGGAACTGGCATGATCTAGTGTGGAGGCAAACAATTGATTACGTTGCTTATGCCGGCAAGAGCAGAGAGAGAGAGAGAGAGAGATAGGTGGTGCTAAGCTTACTTCCTTTATGCCTGTCTTCTCTGGCAAACTCAACAGGTCTTACTTGAAAACTACCTTCTGTATGTGTGCCTCCATGATCTAAGGATCTTTCCAGAGGCTCAGTCTCTCAAGGGTTCCCAGTAGCACCTGATAAGGACTAAGCATCCACTACATGAATCTCTAGCTCGGAGACAAATCACATCTGAGCTGTAACACTATATAATGCAGAATTTAAAATAAAGATACAATGTTACTGCTTCTTAATGTTACAGGTGCACCAAAATTTATGTGTGTATAATTAACTAAACTTAGAAACCCTAAGTTTAGTGGTGGAATTTGGATTTTCCCCCCTTGGCAATTTTATACAGGTCTGATTTCCAAACAGCACATACTGCTTTCATAACCGGGTAAAAAAAAAATCATTAGTAGAGTGTTTTCTTTCGGTAATCAGTGTCACCAAAGCAGATGCTGCTATACCAGCTGGCCTGAGCCCCAATGTGGGAAGCAGTGCACCTTTCAAGGGCTGTTTCCTTGTTTCCAAAGGGTAGATTGCTCAGTAGGTGCAGGAACATGACTAGCAGACCAGGACTAGAAGCTGTGGGGGCGATTTCCTGAGGAAGAGGCTGCCCAGGAGCCTGGAGTCTGTCATGTCTGGCCCTAAGTTGCTCCTCTACCTCTGAGAGAATTGTCATACTAATCATTGTGCTCCTTAATGGAATGTCCTTCAGGTTCCTGTACAGTCCTTATGGATCAATCACAATAAAGTAAAACTTAAAAAAAAAAGCATTGTATTTGATTCTGTTAGAGACGTTGTTCTTGCAGCTTTATTTCCGTGAAAATGTAGACAAGTGCAGTAGACAGAGGGCCCCTTCCCTGCCTTCCATTGGGAAGATGACTGATCAAGCTATCTTAGGTGGGAAAGATACAGGACTGCAGGCTGTCCTAGCAGTCAGAGCTGGGGTCCTGTCTTTCTCCCTCTCCCACAGCTCTAACAGTGATGGCCGGTGTTTATTCCTGAGCATTCCACAACAAAGTCTACCTCTTTAGAGAGACCTCTGAAGGGCAAGAAGACAATCTTCTAATAAAAACCAAGTAGAACTATAGTCAGTGTAGGAAGATGTGACAAAAATGTTGCAGACTGTGGTAGCCTAAATGACAGTCTGAAAGGCTGAAAAGTCCAAGATGAATGGGCTGGCTTATGTTGTTTCTATTGAAGGGGGATGCCCAATTTTCAGGGGGTACCAGAAAAATAACTTGGTCTCTTCCTTATAACAGCACCACTTTCATCACTGAACCTCTATTTTATGTCCTTGTCCAAACCTAAATGCCCCCCTGAGGCTACATCTCCAAATAGCATCCCTTAAGGATCTCAATTTACCTCCAAGATGGTATCTCTTAAGTTTGTAAACATTTACCTTAGTTCTCTTGTTTACTACCATACACACAATGAGGAAAGGAACTCTCTTGTGTTTGCTGATATATTCCAGCACCTACAACCCCATAGACAACTCTACAATGAGTGGATAGATGGATGGATGGATGGATGGATGGATGGATGGACGGATGGATAAGTGAGCAAATCGTACGTCGCCAGGTCCCATCACATAAGAACTAGGTTGTGTAGTAGCCTTCTTGCCTCTCATCAAAGTGAGAAAACTCAGGCCAAGTGAAGCTTCAGACAGTGACCATAATGAGGGATATCATTATCATCATTGTTTGTCTTTAAATGAAATAGAATTAACATGACTTTTTCCTCATTTTTCTCTCTCTAGCTTCTCTAACCTACCATCCTTTAATCCCTCCTATGTCCTTTATTCTTAAAGCGATAGTCCATTTTTTGATTATTATTGTTACATATGTATATGTGCATGCACACACACACATATAATCAGCAGAGTCTGTTTTTGGTGGTGGTGTATATTTGGTTTCAAGGCTGACAACCAATAAAGGGCCTCAACCCTAGCAGAGGCTAATTCTCCTCCTCCCAGCAGATATCAGGCACCTATAGTTCTTTGTTTAGGAGTGGGACCCATAAGCATTTTCCCCTTCCACATTAACATGTCTATAGACATTGACCTTGACATTGTCCTGTACTTGCTTATATAGCCATTTCTAGGAAAGGCTTCCTGGTAGTCTGAGTAACACACACACACACACACACACACACACACACACACCAAAACCAACCTCCACTGGAAAAAAATGCAAAGATCAACAGACCATAGGGAACCCAGCCCCAACAGATACATCCACATCAGAGCTCCTGCATTTATGGCTCAGGGCATCTATTGCCTCTGAACTGCAGAGTCCTTGACTGGAACCCACAATCTGTGATGTGGAGAGAAGCCTCCACACAATGGCATGTTCCTTGTTACTAAAACTTCTGTAGGGCTTTATTCACCCCAGCCCATCACACATCATCAAGATAACCTCTTCTCCCCTGGGAATATAGAGCAGGCCATCCTGCACTGAAATCTTCTGCCCAGGGGAATGTTTGTCTTTATTTTTTTGTGTGTGTTTTTATTCTCAACAAATAAAAAGTATTATAGACCACAAAATATTATTATAGACCTGAAAATATTGTATTGAGGAAAAAATAGCCTGGAGGTAGAAATCAGAGCCGTGGCCTCTGGTGGCACCATCTCCACTAGGCATACGACCCTTACATAAACCACTTAATAATTTACATATCTGTGTTTCCCAGATGCTCAAACTTTGAAGATTGTCTACTTTCAGGGCTCATTATTAATATCTATGGAAATAATATCAATGGATGTAATTTCAAAGTATAAAATACTACATAAATATCAGATCACTACATATAGTAAAACCATGCAAGATGAGAAAGCCTGTCACTTCAATGAGCTGTATTCCAAAGGGCCGTAGACATTCTCGGGTGCGTTGGCTTGTAATGAAGAAGCAGAGGGGAAAGCACTCCCAGTGCCGAGTGGTGCTGCTGATGCTGAAGCAAGCACTGGCCTATAGGAGTGTCAGTAGGGAGAAAGGAATCCTGTCCTCTCACTAGGGCCCAGTGGCTGAGGGATAATCCCTGTAGGCTGTTAACTGGTACCCACAGGGCACCCGTGCCATGGCATCTCCCATCCTACTGTTGCTCCCCCTTCCTTTGCCTCCATCCCCAACTACTGAAGTCTATTGGAAACCGATGGAGAATAATGTGACTGCCTACCAATGGGCTTGCCAAGAACCACAATCTGAAGTCCCTGCTGGCAATGGGGGGTTGGGGGTGAGGGGCACTCTAGGAGCTTGTCTTGTACGGATGTAAAGAGAGAGCTGGGACATTTTTAAACCATGAAGAAATACAGGCCGTCCTAAAGATTTTACCTTGAGAGGTGACAGGAAGGAAGGAAGGAAGGAAGGGGGTGGACCATCTCCCAGGCAAGTCAATCACAGGAAAAGGGTATTTCTTAGAATCAGAGGCTTCCTCCTCACCCAACTTAATAAGAAAGACAAGAAAAAGAAGTCACTATCTTAGGCATCCATCAGGGGAGGGGGTAACTGTAAACCCCTCTACCACACCCTCTAACGTCTCTACAAAGTAATGCCCACAGTATCCATGAGATAGGATTTAGCCAAATATGACCCTCTGGAATATCTCACCTGCAGGAGGAAGATGAACTCCCCTGAAAACTGTTACACGTAGTGGGAATTAACTTTATGCGGACCCCTTGACTACTTAAAGAGCACATTGGGAGTGGCTAAGTGTACAGAAATGGAAATTCATACTATAGGATGGCACTGCTAACTGTCCCAAGCAAGTGAACTTAATGAGCTATTGTTAATTTTTAATCCTTTAGCCAGAATGTCCCTAATGATGGACAAAGACAAAAAGTTAAAATAACAAATGTCCCTAATGTTAGGCAGCCACCTCGGTGCTGGAGGTTTTGGTCATCAACAGTCTTCTTCTCATATTATTATAAATTTACTGGGCCATTACTTGAAAAGAGCACTCTTAAAGGTGAAAACTCTGGCATGTACCTGCCTTATGCATACCCAAGACAAAAATAAAAATCAAGTATGTCTCTACATGTGTACTAAGACACTTAAATACGTGGTCTTGCTAGGACTTATTCCCTTCAGATATTATTGGAAGTAACCAAGACATGTATTTTACTTATTAAAATACACAATGCCAGGCCCTGGGAAAAGACACCTAATGGGAATTTCATTGCAAAAAGCCCCTGATGGTTGTTTTAATTAAAAGATATAAAGTTCTCCTCAAATAATTCTTTTGCAAATTCCAGCAAATAAGCCCATAAATAAGTCTCTGTTTTGTCCCAGGTCTTATATTTAAACATTTTGCAGCTTATCTTCACAGGAGGGATAGTTTCAGGGCACACACTTTCCTGGGACTCAGTAAGCATAGACTGTCCCATGGGCGAGCAAGTGTTCATCAGATCTTGTTTCAAACTAAACTTCCACCAGAGAAAGAAAAAAGTTCCCAAGCCCTGTCAGTCACAGCTCTGATCTATTATTCTGAAAAATGTTCATTTGGACATTTTTTTTCCCCTTGGCTTACAGTCTGGAAACCTACATGCAGTCCCCACTTAAAAAGAATATCCCAGTGTCACATCCCAAACAACAACCTCAACAAATGTGTTAGTCCTTAAGGTTCACCCCCACCTCTCTCTCACATACTCTTGATCAGATGGTTTGACAACTGTGGTTTTGGACTTTATCAGTCCCAGTGGGCTTCTTGCTTGACTCTTGAGCAATAGACGAATTTTATTATTTCAGACATTCTTGGCTACCCCCCCTATCACACCTGAATGGCACATGCAAATCTAACTCTCCTGCCTCCTGGACTCTTATAGAGACTAGTTATCTTTGTACCTGTCCATTCTCAAAAAGAGAGACACCAAGATTTAGGGAAAAAGTCACATTTTTATTAAAATCATAAACTCAAAAGTACACTTATTTTTCTATGATTCAACATTGTTTTATTAGTTTTAATCAATACAATAAAAGTGAGACCACAACTGGGTAAACAGTAAATTTTTAGCTTAAAGGGCTAATTTCCTAAAATAATTAAGGCATTTTGCTATGGACCCAAGTTTCCTCATCCATAGATCTGACATGATAACATCAATTATATAGAACTGTCATGAGGATTAAATGTGTGGACAACACTTATCCCATTGTTAGTTGTCCATCAATGCTAAAGCTTACTTGTGAAGGAATTGTATGAAGTGATTTGATACAGAATAAAATATGGAAATTCATTGTTTTAATACATAGACAATTAAATATCAGGAGGATTAAATTTATTTTTAATGAATACCAGAACTGCAAAATTCCTAACCCCCAAAAAAACTCACATAAAAGGAAAAAGACAAAGCCAAGGATGGTGGTACATACCTTTAATGGCAGCATTTAGCAGGCTGGGACAGAGGGTTAACATGAGTTCGAGATCAACCTGGTCTATATAATGAGAGCCAGGTTAGGCAGGGCTGAATAGCAAGATCCTTTCTTCACTGCCCATCCCTTGACAGAGAAAGGCAAAAGGCCTAAGAAGAAAAGCTATAAGGTCTTTGGGGAATATGGGGGAAGTTCATATTTGCTAACTATTGTGGCATGTGCTTGTAATCCTAGCACATGGGAAGGTAAGGCAGAAGAGATCTCTAAATAGACAGATTTCCAATAGAATGTTACAATATCATTAACACGTCAACCTTTCCTCAAGTAATGAATTTATTTAAATAAAATTGCAACCAGAATTCTGGTTTGGTACTTGTATACTAGCTATAATCATTTTATAAGCCTCAGCAGGAGAATAGTTAAAAAGGTAAAGAAATAAATAAGTGGCTTTCCATTTTTAGCTGTGACCTGAACATGGTGAGGAGCTCCAGAGAAGACCTGAGAGCAGAGCACAGGGAGAAAAAGAGGCACTTGGGGGTGAGCTGAAGTTCTTTCTCTGGTGCCTTTCTCCCTGAACCATTTGTAGATTAACTGTGTTTACCTGGAGGAGAAGCAGAAAGTAGTGCTTGAAACTAAAGATGGAATAAAAATCTAAGACCTGTAATACAAATTGGGTGATTAGGAACAAATAGGCCAATTTTCCCTCAGCCAGGAACTCGGTCTAAAATAATGTCAAATACATACTGAATTAAAATAATGTGCTCTATTTTAATAGTCTATTTAAAAAGAAAGTAACTTATTTCTATAAAAACTAACAATATCCAGACTCAAGTAAATTCTATAAGCTTTCACTGATAGTGGTAGCACCTCAATTAAAAAAAAATCCAGGAAACAAGAAACAACAACAGCAGCAGCAGCAGCAGCAATAACAACAACAGCACACACACACACACACACACACACACACACACACACACACACACCACCACCACCACCACCACCACCACCACCATATATCACAGAGAAACAGAACTAGAAGAGTATTCAAAGTAAGAGATGAATGAATCACAGAAATGCAAGAAACATGGGGGTGGGGGTGGGGGTTGGGGGAAAGGCCATTTGATTTCTCCAAAAGATCATAACTAACTCCTCAACCACTGAACTCAAAGTTAACCGAAACAGGTAAAATGCCAGGTGAGTTCTCTGGTAAAAATGATTTGTGACTTGAAAAGCAGCACAATAAAGAAGATGAATGTTATTATCATGAAGGAAAAGTTCAGCAAAGTGAACGAGAAAAAGCAATAGTATGGATAAAAAAAAAAAGGTCAGCAACACTGAGAATACTTCAGAAGGAAACTGAGGTTTTGAAAAAAAAGAAAGAAAGAAAGAAAAGAAAAAGAAATGTGGGGATGAAAAATACAATGGATCAAATATGAAGCAGAAAGAAAACTGACATCCTCAGACTGGACCCAGCAGGAGAAAGAGCATCAAACACAGATAACAAAATTGATAAATTCCTCATTCACATATAAGTAAAGAAAACACCAATTAGCTATAATCATAAAAGCCAAGAATCCTGGAAGATGACCAAAAGACTAAACTTAGGAATCCATGGGATAGAAGGAGCTGTGCTTAAAACTAAAACTAGAGCAAATTCATTCAATGAACTTACAGCACAAAGTCCCCCAAATCTAGAGAAAGAAATAGAGATTGAAGCATATGACCCAAATTAATGAAATTAAAGATGAAAAAAAAAAAAAGGTTGCCTTAGCTTCCAGTGTCATGAGAGTTATTACAATACACTTTGAAAACTTATATTTCAAAACATCTGGAAAATATTGAAGAGATGGAGAAATTCCTAGACAAATGTGAGCTACTGAATCACAAATATAATAATCTGTACCGTTATGTGATGATAAATGAGTTGGAGACAATAAAAAAATGTTTCCCAACAAAGACAAGTCAAGAACCAAATGGGTTCACAGTCAAATCTCTCAAACTTTAAAAGAAGAGCTAGAAGCCCTGCTCTTCCAACTGCTAATGTAACAAGAAGGAAAGGTGTCTAATCAAATGCACACCACACAAGCAATAGTGCCTCAAAACCCAGACATGATAAGGACAGGCTGAGAAAGGCAACTATAATCTGACTGCTAATTTGCCATTAAATTCTTAAAAATTACATTCAAGAGCATGTTGAGTAGGGAATATAGCTCAGTTCTTAGAATTCTTGCATAGCTGGCATGCGTGAAGCCACAGATCCAATCTCTAACACAACAAACAGTGTGGTGATGCATAAGTCTCAGTAACGGTAGAAAGATCCTGAGTTCAAGGCTACCCTTGGCTACGGGGTGAGTTCAAGGCCATCCTGAGATACATGAGATCATGTCTTAAAAGAACAGAAGGAAAAGAAAGCAGAAGGACAGCAGGTTTAAAAGAACGTATACCATAGCTGAGCTATTTCCATTCTAGGAAAGATGGAAGGTGGGTTCGACATATGCAAATCAATAAGTGAAATTCAACACATAAAGAGACAGAATCACATGATCATCCCAGCCACTGCAGACAAAGGCCTTGACAAAGGCCTTGAGGAATATGCCTCAACATAATAAAGGCTGTTATGTGACAAACCTGTAGCCAACATTATACCAACTGGAGAAAGGCTGGGAGCACTTGCTCTAGACTCTGGAATGAGACAAGCAGGCACCCTCTCTCTACTGTTACTCAATACAGCACATGAAGTCTTAGGCCTGTAAGACAAGAGGAGAGATACAAAAGGGATACAGCACTTGGGAGGCAGAAGCGGGCGGATCGGTATGAGTTCAAGGCCAGCCTGGTCTACAATGAGAGTTCCAGGACAGCCAGGGCTACACAGAGAAACCCTGTCTCACAAAGCAAAACAAGCAAGCAAACAAACAGGGATACAATTAGAAAAGGAAGAAAGTAACATATCTACTTTCAGATGACACAGTCCTGCAGTGAGATGACCCTAAAGATACCACCAGACAACTCTTAATCTGATTAAGTGCTGATTAGTGCTGATAATCACCTTCAGCGGAGTAGGAGGTTATGAAATCAACATATAAACATTGGTAGCTTTTATATCAATAACAAGCCTGCTGGCAAAGAAATTTAGGGGGAAACGTGAAGGAAAAAAAAAAAAGGAGTCAGTAATAAACATAACCAAGGAAGTGGAAAACCTCTCCCTACACTGAAAACTTTAAATATTGAAGATGCTAAAAGAAAGACCTCCCATGTTCATGGATGAGTGGGATTAATATTAAGAAAACAGTTGCATTACTGGAAGCAGTCTATATATTAGAAGCAGTTCTTACAATCTTCACAGAAATGGGAGGAAGGTTCCAAAATTCATATGTAAGTACAAAAGACCCTGAATGTCCAAAGTAAACCTTAACAGAATGGCCCGTGCTAAAGGTGTCAGTGTCTGATGTCAAATTCAGGTTTAGAACATAATAACAAAAATAGAACATTGTAACAAAAATAGCATGGCAGGATCACAAAAGCCGACATGTAGATGAATAAAATAGATAGGGCCTAAAAGTAAACCCACACAGTTATAGACAACAAATCTTTGACAAAGCTGCAAGAAATATACAATGAGAAAAAGAAAATCTCTTCAACAAATGGTGCTGGGAAAACTAGATTTCCATATGGAGAAGAATCAAAATGGATCAAAGGCCTTCATGTAGGACCTGCAACTTTGAATCTGCCAGGAGCAAACATATACAAGATACAGGCACAGACAAAGATTTTCTGAAATGGATTCCAATAGCAGTTCCAATTCCAGTATTAGTGGATTCCAGTACCGTAGACTAATCCCCAGAATGACAGAAGGGTGAGATTCAAATGCTTCTGCACAGCAGAGGAACTACTCATCAATATATAAGAGACATCCTACAGAATGGGAAAAATGTTTTCCAACTACACATCAGACAGGGAATTCATGCAGAGGATATGTAAAGAACACTAAACTGGCAGGTCTAGTGCCCCATCCCAAGAGGCCTTTGGTGGCCACCTGAGGAAAACAGATAAGATCTCTATGAACCAACCACCTGCTTTCATCAAGCCACTGGGCAAACACAGTGGCAATCAGCTACGCCTTGGTTCCTGCTGTAGGCATAAGGTTATTTTGTAATTTAAATATAGATTTATGGTTACAATAGCTGGTTGCAATCCTTCTTCTGAGAATCTCCTGTCTCAGTGTTGTGTAAACACTGATCCCCAGTTGCCCCCTGGTATGCCAATAAAGCAGCTTACAGCCAATCACTGAGCAGGGGAGAGAATATGGCTGCACATCCTGCCCGCCAAGGGAGGTGGAGTTAGAAGAGGAAGTAGGGGATTGAGCTACTGGAAGAGGCCCAGGAGACAGCAGAGAGCGCTTGACCAAGGAAAACTACAAAGTACAAGAATCTCTGTGGTGTACACTGGGAAGAAACCAGATTAGGTTAGACAGTTTAGAATAGAGTAATAACTGCTCAGTTATTGTATTGTGAAGCTTATTATTAAACAAACATGAGTCTCAATTATTTGTGTGATAGCTGGGTTAAGAGAGAAACTGAGAAATAAATACTGTTTTGTAAAGATAACATTAACATCCTGCCCTCCATCTACTGGATCTCACCCCTACTTGCATACCCAGAAGCTACTGAACCCCAAGGACCACAAATGAGACACCCCACCTGAACTACAATTCCCAGCCTGCTTTGTCCTCCTAGGAAACCTAGCAGCAGAGAGACCTGCCCCATCCCCAGTGCACCCAATTCCCCTAGCACCATGATCCCTGAAGGCCCTTGGTGGCCAACTGAGGAAGACAGAGGACTACAGCCCCCAGGGACCACCAGGACACAGGGCAGACACAGCAGAGGTGAGATATACCTGGCCCCCTGCACCCTCCATCTACTCGACCTCACACCTACATGCATTCCTGAAAGCAGGCCGCCACCACATACCACCAGCCAGTACCAGAGACAACCAGATTGCTAAAGGCCAGTGCAGGAACACAAATAACAAGAGTTGGGCAATACATCAACACCAGAACCCAAGTCTCATTCTACAGCAGGCCCAGGATATCTTAACACAGTGGAGGAACAAGAAAATGACCTTAAGTTTGGTCTCTTGAAGATGATAGAGGCCTTTAAAGGAAAAAAAGTATAAATATCTTAAAGAGATACAAGAGAACACAATTAAAGAGGTGAAGGAAATGGAAGTAGAAGCAATAAAGAAAGCACAATCAGAAGAATCCAGGAGATGGAAAACCCAGGGAAGAGAACAGAAACAACAGGCACAAGCATCTCCAACAGAATCTGAGAGATGAAGGGAGAAGCTCAGGTATAGAAAACACAGCAGAAGAAATTGATACATCAGTCAGAGAAAATGTTAGAGTTAAAAATTCCTGATATAAAAACTGTTTTGAAAGTTTTAGTGTCCGTAAAAAATCAGTTATGTTATATAAACATGTTTTTGGGTTAATTTCATCTATGGGCCATGGGGGCTGCTCCAGTTTGTCCCAGAGCCGATAGTAGCCTCGTTCGAGGGCACATGATCTTTGTCAACAGGAAATTGCCTTGTGTGGAGGCATGACCCTGTTGGAAAAAAAAATGTGATAGCCCAGAGAGTGAGGGAGAGAGAGGGAGAGGGAGGGAGGGGGGCGGAAAGGGAGGAAGAGGGAAGGAGAGGGAGGGGGAGAGAGAGGGAGGGAGAGGGAGGGAGGGTTACAAGAAGAATGCTTGGAAGAGAAGGCCAGAGGCTACATTTGCTGTTGCTGGCTGAACATCCTGACAATGAAGATGAGTATTTCCCCAAAGAACTCAATGACCCTAAACAGCAGGAAGTAGCCAGAGAGAACTATGCCTCTTCTCTCCTACCTGGTGTTGGGTGTTGGAAGGGATTGGGGTGGAAAAGGGAGAAAGATATATGAAACCAAAATAAAAATAGATTTTAAAAGTATGCCTACACAAAACAGCCAGGAAAACTGGGATACTATGAATAGACCTAACTTACAAATAATAGCAATAGAAAAAGGGGAAGAGTCTCGTATATAAGGACCAGAAAATATTTTCAGCAAAATCATAGAAGAAAACTTACCCAACACAAAGTAAGAGATATCTATAAACGTACAAGAAGCATACAGAATACCAATTAGACTGGACCATAAAAGAAAATTCCCCCTGCCACATCATAATCAAAACACTAAATGTGGAGGAAAAACAAAGAATATTAAAAGATGCAAGGTGAAAAGGCCAAATAATATATAAAGGCAGACCTATTGGAATTATATGTGACTTTTCACCAGAGACTCTAAAAGCCAAAAGGGTCTAGGCCGATGTCTTGCAAACCCTAAGAGACTACAGATGTCAGCCCAGACTACCCAGCAAAACTCTCAATTACCATAAATAGAGAAAACAAGATAGTCCAAGACAAAACCAAATTTAAACAATGTCTATCCACAAATCCAGCCCGACAGCAAATACTAGAAGGAAACCTCATCCCAACAAGGATAACTACATCTGAGAAAACACAGGAAAGAAATAATACACACTAGCAACACCAAAAGAAGGGAAGCGCGTGCATACACCCCCCCCCCAGCATCAACATCAAAATAACAGTAATTAACAATCTTTGGTCACTAATATCTCTCAACATCAATGGTCTCAATTCACCAATCAAAAGACACAGGCTAACAGAATGGACGCAAAAACAGAATCCATCATTCTGTTGCATACAAGAAACAACCCTCAGCAACAAAGATAAAAATTACCTCAGAACAAAGGGGCTGGAAATAGAGTTTTCCAAGTTAAGGGGCACAAGAAACAAGCTGGAGTAGCTATTCTAATATCTAATAAGATAGACTTTCAACCAAAATTAATTAAAAGAGATGAGGAGGATCACTTCATATTCATCAAAGGAAAAATCCACCAAGATGACGTCTCAATTCTGAACATATATGCCCCAAGTGCAAGGGCACCCACATTCAAAACAAAGAAACATTACTAAACCAGAGAGGACTCATAGCACAGGGAGAGGAACACCAATTTACCCTGCTCACAAGACGTGCAGGGATAAAGAAAGAGCAGAGATTGAGGGAATGTCCAACCAATGCCTGGCCCAATTTGAGACCTACCCATGGGAGAGAGCCAACTGGGACAGTATTAACAATACTCTGCTATACTTTGCAGATGGTAGCACAGCATAGCTGTTCTCTGAAAGGCCCTACCCAGCAATGTATGGAAAGAAATGCTGAGACTCACAGCCAAACTGCTACACTCCCTAGAATGCAGGGAGCCTTGTGGAAGAGTAGTAGGAAGGATGGAAGTTCCTGTAGGGAACAGGAGCTTCGCAAAAAGACCAACAGAGCCAACTAACATGGGCGCAGAGTGGCTTATGGAGACTGAAACACCAACCAAAGGACCATGTATGAACTGGACCTACGCCCCCTACACAGAGGTACCCGATGGGTAGCTTGGGTTTCATGTGTGTCCCTTAGCAAGGAGAGTAGGGGCTGACTCTGACAAAGACTGTTTTGCTTGCTTTCCCATCACTTCCCCCTAGTGATCAGGCCACCATGGTAGAGGATGCTCTCAGTTCTGGCGCAACTTGATGTGCTGAGGTGAGTTAATGTGGGGGGGGGGGCGGCTCCCTTTTTCTGAGGGGTAGGGGAGGGGAGATGGGGAAAGAAGGAGGAGGGTAGGACTGGAGGAGAGGAAGGAGGGGGCCACAACTGGGATGTAAAGTAAGTAAGTAAATAAATAAGTAAATAATACTACCCTGAAAAGCAGATATGAGGAAAAATGGTATGAAACATTATGAAGGTTCTGTGAGAAGAAGAGAGACCCTTTCTGGTATTTTACTGCACTATGCAATAATAACAATGTGCTATGGACTACCAAACAGCTGAATGGGAGAATTGTTAATGTCTCCACCACAAAGAAATAACATATGTTTGGGATGATGGATACGATAACTAGCCTGAATTGATTTTTCATAATCTATCCATATATTGAGACATATTTATACATAGCTATCTGTACACAGCCATTTGTTGACTAAAAACTGAAAAACTCAAAGTGTGTGTTTCTTGGGCATGAAGACTCTAGAGCAGCTGGGATGGAGAGATGGCTCAGGTAAAGAGTACCAGCTGCTCTTCTAAAGGTCCCTGAGTTCAATTCCCAGCAACAATATGGTGGCTCACAACCATCTATAATGAAATCTGGTGCCCTCTTCTGGCCTGTAGAGGCACACATGCAGGTGAAACACTGTATACATAATAAATAAATAGAGCGAAGAGACTGCTTCTGAGTACAACCCTGATGAACCTTGCAACTGTTGTACTGAGCTTGCTAGCCCATTTCATACACACTTCTTTACATAAATCTAAAACCTCACGTAAGATCAATGTGTGGGTACTGGAGAACCGGCTCAGGAGTGCTCTAGCAGAGGATCTGGGGAAGGGATAGGCGATGGGTTCCCAGCACCCACATGGCAGCTTACAATCATCAGAAACTCCAGTTTCAGGGATCCAGTGCCCTCGACAGGCCTCTGTGTGCACAGCATGCTTGCAGAAAAAGGACTAATACTGAGTTTCAGGAGTCAGAATAGAAGCCAGGCAGCTGTAGCACACACCTTTAAACCCAGCGCTCCAGGGGTGGAGACAGGCAAGGTCTCTGAGTTCAAAGCCAGCCTAGTCTACAGAGTGAGTTTTAGGACAACCAGAGCTACACAGAGAAACCCTGTTTGGAAAAACAAAGCAACAGAAGGCCTCAGAAAAGGAGAGGAGAAAGGGGTGAGGAGAGTGGGGGGTGAGAGGGAGTAATATTTGTTGGTTTGGGTATGGCCTAGACATGGCATTCACTTTGTGAAAATTCTCTGAATGCCTTTCAAAATTGAAGGCAATTTTGTTAAAGGGCATAAGAGAAAGCAATGGAGAGACTGCTTTTGCAATTCAAGTTCTAGTAAAAGTAAAATGAATGTAACCAATAGGAAAGAATTACGTCGTCTTAAAGTTGTTTCTTCCCTGCAGGGCTCCCCTGGAGCTTGCCTTCTGCTCCACTTTGCTTTATTCTCTAGCCATTTGCTTCTTCATTGTGTCGGGAGGAGTGCGCACACTTAGGTCTGTGTGTGTATGTGTGTGTGTGTGTGTGTGTGTGTGTGTGTGTGTGTGTGTGTGTATACCACAACACTTCAGAGGACAACCTGTAGGAATCCATTCTCTCCATCTACCGTGTGGGTCTTGGGAGTTGAGCTCAGGGTGTCAGGCTTGGGGGCAATTGTCTTCACCAGAGAAGCCATCTCGCTGGCCCAGCTTACCTGCTTTGGTGGCTCCCTAACTGTTGCCAGATTGTGAAACCCAAGGCCTGCGGCATGCCAGCAACTAGGCTACCTAGGAGCAGCAGCATCGCAGGCTCCGTTGAATACAGAGCCTAGGAGAGTAAAGCAGGTAGGTCTGATCCTTGAGAAATGCCAGATGCCCCAAGCTGTGCAGTTCTGGGGGCATAACAGTAAATAATGATCCATTACTCTGAGGCCATGTGGTCCTTACCTTTTATTCATCCCTTCTACCTCATTGCTTGTTACTCAGCCCAGGAGAAAGAAGGACATTCGGCCACAGACTCACAAAATCAGTCGGAGTGCTTACAGTCTGCGGTAGTTTGCTATGATTGTGCTGTGGTTTGGATAGTGGTTTACATGCTTTGCCACCGCCCTGTGGTGCTATTGGGAAATATTGGGATCTTTAGAAGTCTATATCTTCCAGAAGGAAGTAAGATCAATGGGGGGGCATGTCCTTGAAGGAGATATTGGGACCCCAGGGTCTTCTCCTTTCCCTCTGTTTCCCTCTGTCATTTACCACGCACAGGAATGAAAACTTTCCTTTCCCATGTGGACCACTGTGCTACATTGTGCGCCACCATTCCAGAAAATTGGGATAAGTACCATGGGTTAGAAACCTCTGAAAGGATGAGCCAAAAGAAACATCTTCCATCATGAAACTGCTTGCCTCGGGAATTTCATTGCAGCAACATACAGCTGACTAGCACATGCTGGTATTTATTATTCTCACACGTTTTGGAGGCTAGCTGTTCAAGATCAAGTCATTAGCACATTTGGGTTCTTTCTCTCTAGCCTGCAGACAGCTGCCCTCTTGGTATCCTCACAAGGTCACTCTGTCCTTAGGTCTGTGTCCTAATTGTTTCCTATAGACATGTGTCATATTGTATTGAAGTTCACCTAACTACCGTGTTTCAATTGGATCCTTTTATTTTCATATTATCATTCTCTCTCTCTCTCTCTCCGTCCATCTCTTTCTCTGTGTGTGTGTGTGTGTCTGTGTGTCTGTGTGCACATGTGTGTTTCCCCATGAGTGCGCCTGTAGTATGCAAGCATGTATGCATAAGAGATCAGAGGTAGATGTCAGGTGTCTACCTCAATTTCTCTCTTTCTTATTTAAGACAGGGTCTCTGACTGAGGCCAGCTGGTCATCTTCCTGTCTCTGCCTCCACAGTGCTGGTATATCAAGTATCTACTGCAGCAACCAGATTTTACACAGGCACTGTCGATCAAACACACTCTGACAGAGCAAGCACTTCACAAACGGAGCCATCGCTCCAGCCCCCTAAACGATCACGTTCTAAGTAAGGGCCATGGTGGTTAAGGCTTCAATGTGAGTTCTGAAGGACACAATTCAGATTCATATCAAGAGTCTGGCTTCCCTGTTAAGCTCCATGACTGGGTTGCATAACTTAACTTTCCCGCTGAACAGGAGGATCTCAAGGCTCCTATTGCCGACAGTAAAGAGCTTGCGTTCTTGCTATCCGACAGTAATCCCTTTCAGTTCTAGCACAGCCAGGGATAAATGATCAAATGATAATAGAAGTCAAAGGCAGACTCTGATCAAGTTTGATATTTTCCACAAAACATGAGATCATTCAGAGTTCAGAGAATCCTGAGAGATCATTAACCACATGAAAGGGGGAAAAGGCAGTTGTTGAGAAAGAAAGATGGAGAACTGAAAAAAAAACCCTTATATTTAGAAATGACTTTATAACCAAAGAGAATCTCACTGAATCCTCACAGCTCCATTTAATGTGTGTTATGATGATGACTGTTAATATTTCCATTTTATTGATGAGGATGCTAAGGCCCACAATGTAAAGCTAGCCTCTGTTTTTTCAGCCCAGCTCCTGGAACCCACACAAGTTAACTCTGCCTAAGGCAGAGATTTAAGATGTGTTGGCATCTCCCTTCTCCCCTGCCCTCCTGCTCAGCAATGCCTTGGCATGGCTTAGGGGACACTGTGCTTCCTGCCGGAGGTTATTTGTGTTTTATTTATGCCACCACTACTATTATTCTTACTGTTTCAAATGATGTGGTTCTAGAGAACAGTTAGTGTTCATTTAAGACACAGTCACTGTTGGTTGCCATCTTGACAGGAGCTGGAATCACCTAGGCAACAAGCCTCAAAGCACACTTTTGAGAGCTTGTCTATATTAGGTTAGCCTCTGGGCTTCCCAGTAAAGGATTATCTAGAAATGTCCATTGACTGGGAAGATTCACCCCACTATGGGGTAGCACCATTCCCTAGGCTTCGGTCCTGAACTGCATTAAAAAAAAAAAAAAAAAAAGAGGAAGCACTCTGTGCTTCCTGATTGTAGGTGCAACGTGACCAGCTCCCTAGCTCCTGTCACCATGACTTCCGGTCAAGATGGAAGGACTGTACAGTGGAACAGTGAGCCAAAAGAAACCCTGCTTTGGTGAAGTTGTTTCCGTCAGGGTATTTTTATCACAGCAGCAGGAGAAGTGACTAAGACAAATATCAACAGATACGTAAATATAACAAGGGAGAGCCTGACACAAACAAAGCTCTGTAGAGGAGCAGGTCAGTGATCAGGAGAACAGAGAGGATCTACATGCTAGTTTTTGTCATTGCTTTACCTGGATGCATTTTTGCAAAACCCATCATGCTAGTCCGAATGGCATTGCTAATGTAAATGTCTAAGACAGAGAAAATGTTTGTTCTGAAAGTTCTAACCGAGGACCGTGGGGCAACACTTGCTTAGGGTCTGCTAAAGCAGCAAAATATCATGGCCAGAGTACATGGCAGAGAAAAGCCCTGCATGTGCATATGTGTACTGGTATGTGTCCTGGTGTGTGTGTGTGTGTGTGTGTGTGTGTGTGTGTGTGTGTGCATATGCATGTAAAGGTCAAAGGTTGATATCAGGCAGCCTCTCTTACTACTCTCTAACTTATTTTGTCATGACAGGGTCTTGCAATGAACCTGAAGCCTGCCTATCCCACTGGCCTGGCTGGCCAATGCACTTCACAGACCTCCTGTCTTTGCCTGCTTCCCACTGTCCAGCACTGCTATTACAGGCATGTGCTGCCATGCCCGGCTTTTGACATGGGTTATGTGGGATCCAAATGCATAGCTTCATGATCGCATGGCAAGTACTTTAACATCTGAACCACCTGCCCAGGCTTCTCTCCCAGTTTTTTCTGCGATTACATCTCTAATGACCTAAAGACCTAAAAAGACTGCCCACTAAGCTCCAACCCTTTAGCTCTTCTCAACAACACCTTAGAAGCGAGCCTTTATTTTATGGAAACATTGAATATTCAAACTGCCACAGAGTCATCAGCCTGTGCACTTAAAACAAGTTGTTTGAGTGCATATAAGTTACACCTCAATAAAGTTTATCTAAAAGGAAAAAAAAATCACTAGAAACCCTACCACTAAGAACTGTCACTTTAACTTTTTGGTTTTTGTTGAGACAGGGCTTCTCTGTGTAGCCTTGGTTGGACTGGACTCATTCCATAGACTAGTCTGGCCTTGAACTCACAGTGATCTTCCTGCTTCTGCCTCCCCGAGTGCTGGGATTAAAGATGTGCGCCAGTATACCCAGCTTTAAAAACTTGTAATGTTGTCAGAGCATAGCCACACTTTCATGCTCTCTCTCTCTCTCTCTCTCTCTCTCTCTCTCTCTCTCTCTCTCTC
>OU015742.1:174303766-174324533 GCA_907169655.1 Acomys percivali | reverse complement strand
GTGTGTGTGTGTGTGTGTGTGTGTGTGTGTGTGTGTGTGTGTGTGTGCACGCGCGCGCGCGTGCGCGCCCTTGCTTGTGTCGCCACTGCCAGGGTGTGTGAGCTCCGGGGACTGAGTGCCCACCTGGTTCTGGAGCTAGGCGAGGTACCGCGTTATTCCCTTGGTGCGCGCGCTATACACACACACACACACACACACACACACACACACACACACACACACAGAGGCAAACAGGCACGCATGCACGCGCGCACCCCAACCTTGGGACTCCATTGCCACCAGCCCACAAACGCAGCCCCAGCGTACCTCCTTCCCTCCAAGTCCCCACCCCCACCCCCACCCCCGCGGGGCCCCTAGGCCAAGGGGGATAGGCAAGAAGGAGCAACTGTTAAGTCCTGAGCTTCCAGACCTGGTGGTCTGGGAGAGCTAGAGCCCCCGTGGGGAGAAGCAAAAGTATATGATTAAGCTCCCCCCCTTTACCTCAAAATACACACACACACACACACACACACACACACACACACACACACACACGCATGCACGCACGCACGCAAGCACGCACATTTAAAGGCCAGCTCTGTTTCTGTGGGCCCTGGCTGACCTGCCCTGAGGACCTGAGCCACTGGGGCAGA
The DNA here is from genome assembly GCA_907169655.1 of Acomys percivali. Taxonomy (NCBI): domain Eukaryota; kingdom Metazoa; phylum Chordata; class Mammalia; order Rodentia; family Muridae; genus Acomys; species Acomys percivali. The sequence goes on along the minus strand of OU015742.1, from coordinate 174,323,901 downwards.
GGATGAAAACGATTTGCTAGAGGGGTTTCGGGGAGCAGTTTTTCCTTTTCATTCGTTGTGTTTTATTTTTAACCATGGAGAAAGGGGAATGGGGTGCTAAGTAGAGCAAATGCCTTTAGTGCAGTGCTGTAAATGTCCTCACTCACTGCTGGCCTCCTATCCTTCCTGCCTATTTCCCTTTCTCTTTTGGCGATTAAGAAGCAGACGTCTGAACGTTTGGTGCTAAGGTTTCCCAGGCAGAAAGATTGAAACTGGGTGCAATGTTTCAGAAACGCAGGCTGCAGCTGGGCGCCAGGTGCCCAGTTTCTGCATGGTCAAGAAACCCTCAAAGGGGAAGAGCTGTGGGTCCATGATAGGAACCCATCCCGTCTTCTGGTCGGGTACCGAAAGGGAAGCCTGCGGGCCTCTAGCAACCTGGTGACTTGCAGCAGCCCGGTGTGATTAATCTTTCACAGCTGTTGTACCCGGTCCACTTGAGCTGAGCTCTTGTTTACCTCGGGTTTCAAATATAGCTGCTGCGCCATGCTCTTCCTGAAATAGGGGCATCAGTTCACTGAGTATGGGCCTGTGACCTCACACTGGCCCTTCTGCCCATCTTCCCACGCTGCTGGCTGCCTCTGGCTGGCTCAGCCAACTTTGAGAGGGAGCTGCCCCTAAATTCAGGTCTGGCAGTGAATGGTTGACTGGCCAGAGCTTTCTGTGACTGGATAGGAATAGGGACTGGTCACCGGGGGCCCTCGCTGCAATCTACTATTCTCACCACAGTCCTTCACACAGGTCTCTTTCTTTAACTAAATGAACTTTAAGTGTGCGTGCATATGTGTGCGTGCATGTGTGTGCGTGTGTGCGCGCGTGTGTGTGCACGTGCGTGTGTTTAAGGAGCCCCATCAGAGCGTGCATAACTGGGACTTGATTGCAGAGGTTCCTTCTTAACTTGAAAACCCAGAAGGCCGTGGTACAAGTCCTCCTGCAATGAATGCTTCTGTTCTTCACTCCAGCACTCAACATCCCTTACCCAAGAAAGCTTTCCACTCCTGCTCTGAGTAGGTTAGGCTTCCTTACTTCAGACACCCATAACCTGAACTTTGAAGTGATCTAAGACGCAACTGAATTTTACTGATGTGACTGAGTGATGCTGGCCACAGCTCTGGACAACGAGCTCCATGAAGAGATGAAAGATGGCTTGCCTTTATCCACAACCCTATCCCCAGGGCCTATCCCTGTGTCTGGCATAGAGCAGGCACTTGGTAATTATTTGGTTAAACTAATGAAATCAGAGCCTTACACCTTCCCTTCCCTGGGTGTCTTCTACTCCTGGTCAGAGAAGGGATGAGAAGTTTTCTGGCCAACTTTGTGTTTTGCTGCCGTTTGCTTTGTTCTCTTTGAAATATCAAGCAAGGCCTGGTGGTGTAGGTCTGTAATCTCAGCAGGAGGGTTACAAATACAAGGCCTGCCTGGGCAATTTAGTGAGATCCCATCATTGTCGGCATAGTCCCCATCATCACCATCATCATCATCATCAACAGATTCGGGGGAGGGGCATCAAGACAAGGTTGTGGCTCAAGGGTAAGCCCTTGATCAGGATATTTATTTACTCTGTAGAACTATACAGATAAGATCCAAGATCCCTTTACTCTGGGTACCTCGGAGAGCTGGCAAAACAGTTCATTGTTGTTGCTGCTGCTGCTGCTGCTGCTGCTGCTTTGTTTTTTGTATAATCTCTGGTTGTTGTGATGGGTGTTGTCCTCAGGTAATGATGTGGCGTTGTTTCCCATCCTGCGCGGTACAGCCATTGCCCACAGTTAGGGTTAAGGAGATGTCACTATCTTGTTTTCTCTTCACACTACTAAGTTTGATAAGTAGAGAGGAGTAATTCCCCTCACTCAAGCCCAGTTGCTTTGCCTAGAGGTTCAAACATTTTTCTCCAAAAGAGAAAGCCTTCGCTTGTTCTCTCTGGGAGACATTTATTGAGCAAGCATTCCACTAGCACCTACTCTGCCAGACATGAGCTAGGTACTGAGGCAAGCAAAATAGAATGGTTCCTTTCCTCATAAACACACATTCTATCAAGGACAACCAACCAGTGTCTAGGCAATTGCTGTACAAAGTGATTTCTGTCACACGAAGGGCAATGGCAGATCAGGGGAAGTAAATAGAAATTATCACCTCTTCTTTGGGCCATGAGGCTGACTCTTGGGAGAAGGATGAGCTCAGGTTTGCATTGGTGAAAGCACAGAGGGTAGAAACGGAGAAGGAAGGGCACTGCTGAGTGAAAGAATCACTGTTTAAAGTGCCTAAAGCGGGGAGAGAGGTTTTCGCAAGGGTCTGTACACAGGGATATGGGAGGCTGTGGCTGGAGAAGCCCTAGGGTCAAACTGTGAAGGGCTTGTACTCTATGCTGAGGACTTGCATGGAATTTTCCAGTGAGGCATGAGGAAGGCTCTAACTCCAGGAGTGAAGAATTGGTGTTTTATACAACATGCAGAAACTGGAATGTAGGGCCAGTTGGAAGTTTCTGTAGATCCTCAAGTGTGCTGATGGAGGGAGGGGTTCCTCTATCTGTTTTTATGCACACATTAGAATGTTCTTAGGCTTTTGGCTATGAGCCGAGAACCTAATGGCTGAGCCATCGCCCCAGCCCTACAGTAGTCTTTTAAGGAAGATGATCCTCTAATTTTCTTTCATGCGGCTGGCTTTTGTCTGATTGTTCATATGTTCATGTGTCTTGAATAGGCATTCTAAACCCTGCCTTGGACAGAGAAGACTTAGAAGGAGAAATGCCTCTAGATGTGTAAGACTTGCTTCCTGAGCACAGACTCTGAGCACAAACCCTGAAATATGAGGAATGGGGAGATCTCTGAGGATATAAGAAGCACCTCAGATGGAGCCTGGGAGGATGAGGAAGGTTTACTTACATATTAAATCCATAGAGACCATGGAGCAAGACTTCTAGATTGGAAAACTCACATGCATATGAAGACAGACTTCGTTAAAGACCTATATGGGGGATGGTTAAATCTAATCGCAGGATCCCAGATGCTTGGATATTGTATACAGAATCACATCCACTAAGAAAACTGCTTCATTTCACCCTAGACACAGTATGGAATGGGCCAAGGAGAATGAACTGTTTTGATACTTGGATTGACAAGTAAGGTGGCCCTGGATGTGCAAAAGTGCCAGGTCACGTGAGGACAGGAGGGCTAGAAGCTAATCCTACTCCCGCTTCCAGGTAAAGCTTTGAGAGTAGAGGGTTTCAGCATCCAGTAGAAAGGAGAAGATTGTGTGGTACAGCCGACACTCGTCCTCGGGGTCCTGTCTGCTCTACTTGGTTCCTCTTTCTATCTTATCTCTAGGGTCAGGACCAGGATCCCCAACTCCCCACCGCCGCCTCTTTTCCTGAATAGCAGCCACTCTCTTCCTAAAATGGACTCCTTCTCCTGTCTAGGATATCTTGTTCCTTTAACATGGAGACCTGTCTCTCCACAAATCCAACTTTAAAAACAGGGCCCCCTTTTTTTTGCTTGTCCCCTTTCCCCTGCCCACTGCCCTCTCATCTTACTTTTATTAAACAACTGAAAATGTAGAGTGCTCATTATTGTATTTCCTCATCGCTCCATTGCTCATCATTTCCCATTTTTTCTACACCTTCTACCCTAGGACCTCTTACTCTCCAAATTATAGCAAATGCTCACTCTCACTTCATACTCACCTCCATCGGATAATTGGCCGTTAGCTCCTTAGAACTTTCCTTGCTGGATTTCTAGTGGGCTGAGCTCATCCACTTCTGTTCAAAGAACCTATCCCCTTCCCAGGTTTCCCTTTCTCCACCATTTCTTGGCAGTCTGCCCTGGTGGTCAGGCTGTGCCTCTAGCTCCCTAAGTCTAAGCCTTATTTCCAGCCATCTGTGTATTGCCCACAATAGGATATCCGTCATCTCAGGATTTGAATATGCTCAGTGAACCTTAGCTGATCTTCCTCAGTGTGCAGTCCCTACTTGCCTTCTACTGTGATACTTAAGGGCTTTCTCAAAATGGCTAGTGGTGCTCTAGGCCCTCAAATGCTCCAACCATTCTGCTTTAACCTCAACACTTCCTCTTTCTAGGAAAAAAAATGTTAAAAAAAAAAAACCAATGTAAACTATTAAGGATCCGGTACAAGCACTGTGCCCCAGACCTTGCAGAAGCTCTGCCCACACTACCTACACCACCACGCCCCCTTCCTAGTCAGGTGGGAAGACGAACCACCTGTGTCTTTGCCTCTGCATTCCTTAGAAGAAACTAAAGGTGGAATGAACTTAAAGGGAATCATGAAGGGAGGAGTGTGTGTGTGTGTGTGTGTGTGTGTGTGTGTATGAGAGAGAGAGAAAGAGAGAGAGACAGAGAGAGAGAGAGAGAGAGAGAGAAAGAGAGAGAGACAGAGAGAGAGAAAGAGAGAGAGACAGAGACAGAGAGAGAGAGAGAGAGAGAGAGAGAGAGAGAGAGAGAGAGAGAGAGAGAGAGATCGCAGCATCACAACTTCAAAGACAGCAGATAGAAGATGATCCCTGTGAAAGGGAGGCCCACACACCACCAGAGTTGATTGTACATGAGGAGCCCCCAGCTATATCTCAGAGATGACCCCAAGTGCTTGCCAGACTCCATTTGTTTTTCATTTAGGCAATGATATGATTGAATTCCATATTTCAACATTTTAAAACTTCAGATAAATAAAATGACATTAAGATGAGTCAAGCTTCAGGAAAATGGTTTAAAGAAAACTTGTATAAAGGACAGTGATTCCCAGCTTCCCTGTGCCACCACGAACAGGCCGGAAGGATGCTAGCACTCACACCATGAGCTGTGCCAACACTAGAGGCTGGAGGTGGTCTCTGTGGAAGAGCCAGGGACAGGAAGAAAAGCAATATCTCCTCTAGGCTGCGCTGTGTCTCTCACAAGTCTATCCTCTACCCCAGTGTCTTGTCAGTTCAGAGATGGCTTTTTCTCAGCCTTTCCTCATCTGACACATTCCTTCAGGCCCAGTGGAAGGAGACTTCTGTAGTTAAAAGAGGAAGGGAAGTATGGTTTTGGCTCCATACTTACTGGTGTACAAACCTCGACAGTCAACTAAACACAGGATTCTTCATCTGTATGATCACCCCCACAGGAAAGATAAAAGGAGACCATGTTCAGGAGAAGGTCTTTGTAAACTCTTGACGACACATCAGCTTGCCAAGTCTTTGTTGATTGAATGATGCAGTGTAAATATTTGTTGTCACTCTCACACCCTCTGGAAGAAGAGGCAGGTGCAGGTGAAAGGGCTAGAGTTGAGAGGAGGAACTGTTGGTTCCAACCTAGATTATGCTCCAACACCACGTCATTCTGTTGGTTCTTCTGAAGGAACAAAACTGATGTTTTTCAGGGGCTTTGGCTATAACTAACCATTTGCTTCTCTTCCTGAGGGTCATCAGGAAGCTGGGCATCTCCTCTCAACATACATGGTTTCTAAATCACTTAATCCTACAGTCATTGTTCATTCATTAGATGCGTATTGAGCCCTTCTCATGTCAGACTCTCGTCTGGAGCACTGTGGTGTACAGAAAGGGCATATTTTTTTTTCCAGATAGAATTTTTATTTCTTGATGAGCTAAGAAACAAATAGACAAAAGTGACAATGTGCTCAGAAAATGATATGGGCTATGAAAGATATGAAAGATGGTAGAGCCAAGAGTCCTGGAGAAAGGCAACCTTCAGATGATAGGGAGAGTCTGTCAAGGAAGGTGGCATATGTGGCTATCTGCAGTAAAGGCCATTACATGGGAAGACTGTGGGGGTAGACCCACTCTTAGCTCCTTCTAGAAGCACTAGATTTATCTTAACAGAGTGTAAAACACATCAATGGGAGGCAAAGTCAGAAAGTTCTTAGAAAAGGAAGAGAGCTTCCAGAAAAAGAATGGCATGCTGTTTGCAGTAGATCTCTTTAAGCGACATTTCTGGCTGATCTTCGTAGCACTGGCTTATAATCCCAGCACCTACGAGACCGAAGCAGGAGAATAAGCTCAAGGCCAGCACGGACTACACAGTGAGGCCCTGTCTCAGAAAGAGATGTTTTGTTTTGTGGGGAGCAGACTATAAGGGTTGGAACAACATTGGCAGCTGTTTCAGCCGGCGAGGTGAGCTATGAAATTCTGACTGGATAGAGGTTAGACCAGAGTGTGACACATATTTGCACTCAGTAAATCTGAGAACTTGTGGAGGCAGAATGATCCTCAGAGGAGATACAGTTTCGATGGCACACAACAAGCACCCAACGTATACCCAAACCACCTCCACCTGTCAATCAACGAACAGAAGAAAGCTTTCTTCTACTAAAGCTTGCCTTTGAGTTAACTTAACATTTTGTAATTTAACTTTTTTTTTTCTACTAGGAGGGATGCATTCCATGGCTTTAGCTCCTTCTGTGTGAACTGCATTCTTATTTTTTATACACAGGACACACCCAACTGAACTCCTGCTCAAACGTTCTCAGCAAGTGTTTTTAAGTTTCTGGGCTTTTTGCTTGGATTTAGATACCGATCTTGTGTACACTTCTGTCAGCTCACTGAGGGTGGGACAGGCATGCTTCATCAGTGTGTCTGTAAAGCTTATTATGTCTGGGCTACTGACTCAATAAATAGCCCTTCACCTGCCCTAGACCAAGGAACACACTTGTGCCTTGGTTCGATTCCAAGGACTTCGTGATCTCTTCCTGGAGAGCCGAGGACTCTGGCTGGAATTGTTTGTCTAGTGTTCCATAAAGTCCTAAGCTCAGCAAGTGCATGGCTTGCATGTCTTTGTGTCACTGCCTTCATCTTCCATTGCTTTGGGCTTGCATCTCTGAACCAGAAGGAGCATTGCAGGACCAGAGTGAAGGAGAAAGATGCTGATGTGATGAGTGTACTCTTCATTCCAATTCTTTCTCTGTCATCTTGTTGTCGCTGCTCTCCAGCTCAGACTGCTTCTATGGTGGGTAGCTCTGAAATCCACATCTTCCTCAGCTCAGCATCAGGTTCTCCTCCTGTAGTGTCAAGAGAGACACTGGCCTCTGCTTCCAGTAGGCCCTGCTTTTCTCCACCCACAGCGTTTCCATGCTGCTATCACTACAGACTGTGTCTCAAAGAAAGCACGAATCTTATCTCTCCTCTGATTAAAAACTTTCAGCCTACATTGCTTCTCAAGTTCTTCAAGGAGATGCCCAAATTCTTTGGCCAGGCATCCATGGCCTCCTAGAGGTATACGGTGCCTACTTCCACTGCTGTTCTCAAATTTCCTCTTCTACAGTACATTGTCTGGCTTTTTCTTTGTGCGCATTGCTCATTCAAGCACCCACACCTTTCTTCTAGAATGGGCTTCCTGCTGCCCTTGTTGACAGTACACTGGCTTTCACCTAGTTATCATCCATTTTCAAGGCGTAGGTACAATGTTAGCTGGGTCATGGAACCGGCTGCAGTGATCACATGCCATTCCAACCCTTTCTTCTTCAAACTTCTTGGCACACCATTGTACGTGCTTCCAAATATAATACTTGTTTTGTCCTAATTACTCAGTTTTCTGTCACTTTTCTCCAGTGCAATATGTGCTACTCAAAAAGGATTATATTTTCGTTCTATTACTCAAATTTGAAAATCTTTTCTCACAGCATCCCTGACAGATGGTTCTCCAACCTCCAGTTGAACATTGCCAAGGGTTGGGGAAATCATTGGATATGATTCTTACTAAAATTTTTGCACATCCATTCAATAAATCTATACTAGGCATCCACTATATGCTAGACACTAGCCTAGGCAATGACAGTGGGGATACAGAAATCTCAGACAAAAATCCCTAGCTCCTATTAGAACTTACTTTTTTAAAGTTTGTGGGTGGAGAAGATAAGTTTAGAACAAAGCTTTAGAGTAACCATCTCACAATAAGCCAGCCTGTGCCACATAGCTAAGCTTCACACAAGCATGAGTTAGTGAGTTAATGAATGAACACAAAGATAACAGCAGGAACTAGAAATGACCTGTGTTGTCATCACTAAGAGGAAAAACAATTAGAAATACAGTGTGCTGAAAACAGATGAGCAGCATCACTTCCCTGTGAAGATTACAGGACTCTACGACTCTATTTTTATATATCTTCAGTAAAAGTATAAAATGCAAGTTTAGAGAGAACAACAAAAGAGGAAATATCCTTATGTAGATGAAGAATACGATCCTTGGTAAAGCACAAAAGCAAGTGGGAATCCATGAAGGTGAGATGCTTGCCCACGACCTAGCAAGGCTTTATTGTAGGTCAACTCATGCTCCACTGGAAGCCCTCTTGGTCCAAGAGCATCCTTAATGGTTGACATCCCAAGAAACATACACAGTCAGATCCTGACTTTCTTTCCCATGATTCTCAAACTTAGCAATATCTCAAAGATCAGTGAAGAAACTTTATAAAAACACAAGTATCTAGGCTCTATTCCTAGGAAACCTAAGCTTAGAGCTGAAGTAGAGTCTAGATGTCTATACTTTTCATGGATCCAAAGTTATTGTGGTGCAGAGACAGCTCTAGAATGTGGACTTACTTAAGTCACTGTCTGCGGTTAGGGGAGGGCTATGTTAAGATTAGATGAATTAACAGGAAAGCAGACTTAACCTAAGAAGAGGCCCCGCCCTTCCCAGGTTCTTGGTATTGGTGATGCCCCAGATTCTCAGGATTTTTTTTTACAAGATTAAAAAATTACATTGTATCTTTGAATTGTGTCATTTTATAGGGAGAAAGGATGTCAAAGTTCAACTTCTTACCCCCTATCAGATTTTCATTGAGAATAAGCCACTCATTTAAAACTCAGACAAGAGGATGGATAGCTGATAGTGCTGTTTACTTTTGTGGAGGAGCTAGGTTTGGTGTCCAGCACCTACATGGCAACTCAGAACTGTCTATAATTCCAGTTCCAAGGGATTTGATGCCCTCTTTTGGTCTTCAGAAGTACTTCATGCATGTGGTGCACATATATACATGTAGACAACTCTCTCTCTCTCTCTCCCTCTCCCTCTCACACACGCATGCACATGCACACGCACACACACACACACACACACACACACCCCACATTAAAAAAGCTTAACAAATCTTCTCTGCATTGAGTTGAAATCCTTCATGAAACTTCCAGAAAAATGTAGATGTTGTGCCTATACACAGATAAACCCAAGACAGTGTAAATACGCGTCTATGCTAATCAGAGTATTAAGAAGACAAATAACTCATTTTAAAAAGTAGAGCAAGGGACATTGTTAGGGAATGCTTCCAAGAGGAAGGTGAGTGTCTTAGACCCGAGTTGCTACCGTACTCCTCCTCCATCCTCTCATCCCCTGGAGTTTAGAACCAGACTTTGCATTTGACATACTGAGTTTAAAAGCTCAAATGTGCCACCCACTGGCTAATGGATCCCTTGTGAGTTGTGTCAACTTACTAAAACCCCAATGTCCTCACTTCTAAAACACAGAATGATGCCTGTCTCATTGTGGCACTGCAAGGTGTTAAACAGAAGATTAAAAAGTGCCTACCATAATGCAACCCATTGAATATAGTATGTTCTCAATGGATGCATGTGATTGGTTTTTCTTTCTTATCACTTTTATTTTATTTATTTATTTATTTATTTTTCTTATCACTTTTAAAATCCATGATTCATATATAGTATGAGAGGATGGAAGTTCTTCTCTGTCTACGGACTTTTTTTTTTTCCTTGTGTGTGTGGTTTCCTGGAAGGGGAACCTGCAGGGTTCCAGGACATCATCAGATGGTTCAGATGCCACTAAAGTGTGAGAAGGTTAAGAGAAGGCAGGAGATGACATTTGCATGAGATTGGAGAAGGAAGAACTGTGCAATATCTCTCCCTGCATCGCTGTGAGATGGACAATGTTATTTGAAAGGTCTACTGTACTTCAGCTGCTTCTCCACAATACCACCACAGTGCTACTACCTGAGTGCTCAAACAACAAGAAAAGGGTTTTAGTGACTCCTCAGGATATCATTATAATCAATTATTCTTAACTTTATTTATCTCCATCTTTCCTCAGAAGATAAACTCCATATGGCTGGGCATGAGTTATAACTCATTCATGGCTGTACCTCAATCACTAGCACTGTGCCTGGCCCTAAATGGTCAAAGAACAGTTGCTAACAAAATGGACCCAATCCAAGAGGCTTTTGGTAAATGCAGAATGAAGCCTCTCTTTGGCCTTGTCTCAGCCTTTTCTGCCTACCACCCTCCCTTGGCTTATTCTTTATCCTCTAAGTTCTCCTTGCAAGTCTGAACTGGAAGCCTGGCCCTTCCACTGTTCTGGGCTGATCTAATTTAACTGTGTCCCTTCCCAATGATCAAAGCATCTTTGAGTTGAATAACTGTAAAACCTGTCAAACCTAACCTGGCCTTTATAGATGATACTGGTATTGCCATGTGAGTATCACGGACTTTCCAGAGTCTCCCACTCACTGAGACCAAATGAGGAATCAATCTTGCTTTCTGCTTTCAAATCCAAGGCTTACTATTGCTCCAAGCTCCCTTGGAGCATGTAGAACCTCCAGGCTTGTGGGGGAAGCCTCTACATCCCAAAAGACTCACTTTGTTCTTCTATCTGGGTTTCCAACATCATGTGTTCCTGAAGCAGACTTCCAAAATTCAAGTGTCTTAGTAACTGTGATCTTGGCCAGATTACTTAGCCCTTCTGAGCTCTAATGTGCCATCTGTAAGATGGATATGATAAAGCCTTCTTCTCCAGGAAGGCTAGGAGAAGTGATAATGCAGGAAGAGCATTGAGTGGGAGATTTCCTCTACGAATCCAGGTACTAATGGTGTCAACCAGGATACTTAGGCTTCAGAAGACACATCTCTCTGCCATACTCCTTAGAGTAGAGAGTTGAGTACCTGTATTTCTCAGGGTGTCTTGTTGGAGGCAGGGCATCTACACAAACACACCCCACCAAGGTTGGTGGAGAAAATGCAGGAAGTGCTGCAATGAGCTTGCACCAGGATGATATGTCAGAGTGAGTGCAGCCTGGCTGAATCTATAACTTTAATGTAAATTGGCTGTGACGCCTGTGCAGGGGCCCAGATTTAGAAGCAGAGCAGAGTGACTCCACCGAAGCTGGTGACAGGCCCTGAGCTCTGTTCCCATTGGAGAAAGCGGAGGGCATAGCAGGAGGGAGAACTGTTCAGTCTGGCCTGGTGGCATTGTTTTATTAATGATCTGGACGAGCAGAGGAACAGTGATTTTAATTAAATTTGCCAGTGATATTAAAAGATGTCAGGAGCCACTGCTGAGGACACAGACACCTTGCAGAAGGCCCTGGGGGTTGAGGGGCAGCGCATTAAGGAAATCAGCTAGGGAAGAGACAGGAGGTCATGGGCTGAGCCAGGACAGGCGTTCCATGCAGGGAGCAGAATGGGGGTAGAGTGTCACTCTGTGTTGAATAGACCATAGTTTCATTTTATCTGCACATGCTCTGCCCCCCATAAGTATTTTTGAATGACACTTCCTATTTCAGTCTTCCCTAAGCCTTTGGTGAGATGGATTTTTTCTGAAACACAAGGCAGACCAATGCATCCTCCTGTTTACAATCCCTTCATTGGTTTTCCTTGTCTTAGGATCAAATCCCCTATTCTCAGCCTGCCACAGAAGACCTGTGATGAATAAACACTCTCCTATCATCCAGATTCTTCTTTTGGCTCCTTTCACACTTTCTTTCTTATAATCTGAGGCACGCAGCAGCCTTTTTCAAGTCTCCATGTCTTTGCTTGGGCCTTTCTCTTTAACTGGAAATGCCCTTCCTTCTTTCTTTTATTCTTCTTTTTTTTTTTTTTAAAGCTCACTCATGCTTGCAGACCTATTTTAGGGATCATCTCCTTCAGAACTGCCTCCCTGAATCCCCAGCTGGCTCAGTGCCCTCCCTGGGTCTCCACAGCATTCCGCCCTTACCCCCACACTTTGTAGGAAAATTATCTATTTTTGTGTCTCTTTCTACTCCTACTCAAGTGTACCTTTGTGGGCAAACACTGTGTCTCATTTTTCATTTTACCCACTGGCATGTAGTGGCAAGTCACAGGCTTTTGTCAATATTTGTCAAGCTGAATGATGAGAAAGAGGATATTCAGGTGGGTGACAGGAGCAGGCAGCCAGCATAGCCCTGTAAGCCTGGGGACTCTGAAGCTCTGTCAAATGGTCACTGTCTCCTATGTGGGAACAATGACACAGCCATGTTGCCCCTGAGCCCACGTCAGACTGGAAGCTGACTGGGACCACTGATGTTCTATACCAAAATGTCCCATTTTGGTAAAATTGAAAGTCAAAGTGGTACATTTTATTCTATTTCCCTGTGTGTTTTGGCTATATTAATGATATTTTTGCCTTACAGTTTGAGTAAGTGACTTAAATAAGATTCACTTTTCTCCAAAATAGAAAAATCAAAACATTACTAACTGTATAGGGTTATTATAAAATTAAAGGTAGCATGATGTGTGTAGCAAATAATTTTAAATAGCAATTACTGTTAATATCTTTTTCAAGTTGCCAGTCACCTTTCTTTCTTTTCCCTTTGTTCTTGCCTTCATCTTATTTTCTCAGGAAAATGCCCTCTGATTGTGGCCCATGAAAACCCAGCACTGCAATGTGCCATGTACAGGGCCTTCCTAAGTCTCTGGCTATGTAGAATACATAATAACTAACATATAATAATATATAATAAGAATTTAAGTAAGAGTCCTTGCCCTGTTGATCAGGACAACCACCACAACGATGCCCCCTTTCCTTCTTCACCTGTGGATGCCTACTCATTTGAGGATTCACATTCTGCCACTGTGGACTCTTTATTAAAAAACTTGCTTCAGCTGTGGTCACCTCCATCTCTTCCTGCATGGGGCTTATGAGAATCCACTAAGTCAGGCATTTTGAAAGTAGAGACAAGAAGCCAAGATACTCCTTTGTCCACATTTCCCAAGGATGAATGTGATTCTACGCATCTTTAAGCACTCTGCTCTTCCATGGTCATCTCATGACCCCTCTATCCCCTGGTGAGGTCAAAGGTAGAGGCCCCAAGCCACTGTTATGAGGACAGGTTTCTGGACTAGTGTGGGCCTCAGCACTTGGCTGCTGCTCTGGACAACACGGAGGGGAGTTAATCCACAGCTCTTTGGAAGGAAGACTTTGTAGTTAAGAGTAGGTACTGGATATAGTTTGTCCTGGAAGGACCTCACTCGATGGATAAAGGGGTCGTGAGATGATCATGGAGAAGCAGCGTGTCACATTCAAACGTTCCACATGGTCTTGGGAACTGTCTGTCTGACTAAGTGTTGAGTTTTGGAAATCTAAAGAGAACCTACACAACCTCTAAAATCGAGTTAAGATTTGTCTATGAGTTCTTTATATATCTATCTATCTATCTATCTATATATATATATATATATGTCTCTCTATATATATTTAAGCAATTAGCTATTACTTAGATCATAAAATAGTTTTTGAAGAAGGCTAATTGATCTCTCAGGAAGCCTTTTTGGTGGCTACACTTACTCATTTCAAAAGCACACATTTACTGAACACTGCTAACACCTGCTTAGGATTTCACAGTAAATAGGAGAGACCCAGCTGCTGTTCTCATGTCACTACAGTTTCATGGATAAGATATTAATCATCAAACACTAGAAAATAAATGTAAATCATCAAAGTATCTCAAATGCCATAGAAGGAAAGACTCCATCCAATGGGTGTACATAAAGGGGAAAACTGCCTATTTCTAGCAGCAAGGGGGAAGTTTTTGTTGCTTGCTTGATACAAAGCATTGTTATGATTGGTAGGCACAAAGAAGAAATTCTCGTTCCAGGCATGAATAATGGCATGTGCAAAAGTTTTGAGGTGGACACTGGCTTGTATGATCAGGATGAAGCAAAGGAAGGACATCACTGAAATGTAGTGAGAGAGTGACAGAGGATGAGGTGGGAAGATAATGAAAGATGTATCTCCTACAAGGCTTTACAGGACTCAGTAGGGAATCAAGGATTCATATCAAGAGCAAGAAAGGAAAAACCATGAAAGAGTTTCAACTAGGGAGGTGTCATGCTTAAATCTGTATGATGATGACGATGACAACGACGACGACAAACTGGGAATATTGCTCAGGTGTAGAGTACTTGCTTAGCTTGTTTAGGGGCCTGAGTTTGAGTCCCAGAATCCCAATATTACTATGGCTGAGTGAGGAAAGTAGAATTGAGATTTATTCCCTGGCAAGAGTTGGAGTGGAGCTTTTAGTTAGAAGGTTACTGCAGCAGGTTCCTGGGATAAGGAGCTGTCATAGCTTGGACCATGACGGTGGTGGTTAAGATTGGAAAGGGCTGATAGGACTTAGTACTGGCCTAGATACAGAGCAGGGGGGTTGGAGAGGAAGGTCTGAAGACGAACACCTGTTATCTAGCACAAATAGCTGGCAGACAGGGGTGGAGCTGTCAGAAATGAGAACCAATGGAGGAAGAACAGCTGGCGCAGAAGATGGGGACCCTGACAGCTTTGAGGTGCTGTGCAGACGGAAGTCATGTTCCTGCATGCCTCGTCCCACTCCACGGGATTTTAGCAGAGGGGGAAGTGGCGGCTTGCTCATAAAAATTACCACTTGGTTGTTTCCACTCCTAGTCTGTCTGAGTGGGCCAGTAAGTGAAATACTCAAATGGTCAGAAGCTCATAGCTACAGCTGAAAATACCAAGTCCCTCTACTCTTCAACACCCAGGCACCACTCAGTGCTTTGAGCCCAACTGATATATGTCACCCCCAAATATACCTTAAGTCTTTAAAAAATGTATACGAGAGATGTTTGTATGTTTTATTCATAACAATTTCTACTTCCTGGGCCCTTCCATGTTTTCGCAGGGAGTCCAGTGGCTGAATGATCATGATATGCATAGCCTGTTCTAAGCATGGTTTCATGGGGGAGGAGTGCTGAAAGGCACGGTGGACATTGTCAGAGGCACACCTTGCAGAGTTTGGGTTTAGCCACAGTGCAGGCAGCATTCACTGTGAAATCAATTTTGTTATTATTATTATTTTTAAACAAGAATCCTCAGAACTCCTGGATACCTCCAGAAGTTTTGTGTTTGAGAAAGGAGCTTTCACCCACCAGAGCTCAGTTACACATAAAACAAAGTGTGTTAATTTCAGGTGACCAGCCCACCAAAAACATGATCAATTCAGCATACACGCTTGCAAAGCCGGAGTTACGCAAGAGTCTTGAGTATGAACGCAGGACAAGGAAGACTGAAATTTCTAGCAACAGTGCTAGGGGAAGGAAGGCTTGAGGAATAAGCACTCATGTCAAGTTGATTCTAGGAACAAGTGATGTTACAACTCAGGGCTAGGAGGTCTCTGGTTGCATCACTAGTCTTGCCAGCTCTTTCAAACCACTCTTCAATGGAGTCTCCACCAGATGGTTTTTTGGGGACAGAGAAGCTATTTGTGTCTCCCATCGACATCTATTTTTCCAAGTGAGAGACGGGCCCATATGTCAGTGCCATATGTCAATTGAGGTGAACCATCCATTTGTGTTGGTGGGAACCTGCCAGTTGCTGCCCCTAGTTTTTTTCTCATGCCTTTTCCTGCCTCTCTGATTTTTTTTCTAGGTCTCAAGCCTGTCGGGAAGACCATTGGTGCTGTGGTGGATCCAGACCCTAAGTATTGTGTATGGCGTGGTTACGGCTGCAGCCTCTCACCTCTGCCTTCCTCCATTTTGGGCTGGTTACTTTTGTGCTCTTTCTGAATGGTCTTCGAGCAGAGGCTGGTGACTCAGGGGATGTGCCCAGTGCAGGGCAGAACAATGAGTCTTGTTCAGGATCATCGGACTGCAAAGAGGGTGTCATCCTACCAATCTGGTATCCGGAGAACCCTTCCCTTGGGGACAAGATCGCCAGGGTCATTGTCTATTTTGTGGCCCTGATATACATGTTTCTTGGGGTGTCTATCATTGCTGACCGATTCATGGCCTCTATTGAAGTCATTACGTCCCAAGAGAGGGAAGTGACTATCAAAAAGCCCAACGGAGAGACCAGCACAACTACAATTCGGGTCTGGAATGAAACTGTCTCCAATCTGACCCTGATGGCCCTGGGCTCTTCTGCTCCAGAGATTCTCCTGTCTTTAATTGAGGTGTGTGGCCATGGGTTCATTGCTGGTGATCTGGGACCATCTACCATCGTCGGCAGTGCGGCCTTCAACATGTTCATCATCATTGGCATCTGTGTCTATGTGATCCCAGATGGGGAGACTCGCAAGATCAAGCACCTGCGAGTCTTCTTTGTCACTGCTGCTTGGAGCATCTTTGCCTATATCTGGCTCTATATGATCCTGGCAGTCTTCTCTCCTGGGGTGGTCCAGGTTTGGGAAGGCCTCCTCACGCTCTTCTTCTTTCCAGTGTGTGTCCTGCTGGCTTGGGTGGCAGATAAGCGACTGCTCTTCTACAAATACATGCACAAAAAATACCGCACGGATAAACATCGAGGAATTATCATCGAGACAGAGGGTGACCACCCTAAGGGCATTGAGATGGATGGGAAAATGATGAATTCTCACTTCCTAGATGGGAACCTGGTACCCTTGGAAGGGAAGGAAGTAGATGAGTCTCGCAGGGAGATGATCCGGATTCTTAAGGATCTGAAACAAAAGCACCCAGAGAAGGACCTAGATCAGCTGGTGGAGATGGCCAATTACTATGCTCTTTCCCACCAACAGAAGAGCCGCGCTTTCTACCGCATCCAAGCCACCCGTATGATGACTGGTGCGGGCAACATACTTAAGAAGCACGCAGCTGAGCAAGCCAAGAAGACCTCCAGCATGAGTGAGGTGCACGCTGACGAGCCTGAGGACTTTGCCTCCAAGGTCTTCTTCGACCCATGTTCTTACCAGTGCCTGGAGAACTGTGGAGCCGTCCTCCTGACAGTGGTGAGGAAAGGAGGAGATATGTCCAGGACCATGTACGTGGACTACAAAACAGAGGACGGTTCCGCCAATGCAGGGGCTGACTACGAGTTCACAGAGGGTACTGTGGTTCTGAAACCAGGAGAGACCCAGAAGGAATTCTCTGTGGGCATCATTGATGATGACATTTTTGAGGAGGATGAACACTTCTTTGTGAGGCTGAGCAACGTCCGGGTAGAAGAAGAGCAGCCAGAGGAGGGGATGCCCCCAGCCGTGTTCAGTGGTCTTCCCTTGCCGAGGGCTGTGCTGGCCTCCCCTTGCGTGGCCACGGTTACCATCTTGGATGATGACCATGCAGGGATCTTCACCTTTGAGTGTGATACCATTCATGTCAGTGAAAGTATTGGTGTTATGGAAGTCAAGGTTCTGAGGACATCAGGTGCCCGGGGCACAGTCATCGTCCCTTTTAGGACAGTAGAAGGGACAGCCAAGGGTGGTGGTGAGGACTTTGAAGATACATATGGGGAGCTGGAGTTCAAGAATGATGAGACGGTGTAAGTACCTTTCTGTATTTCATCCCTCCGTAGCCCATCCTGTGTCATCGCTCTCCGTACTTTGGTACTCTCCTCACACTGCTCCCTTGAGTTGGTGTTAATCCCAAACTTTGCTTTCACCACAGGTATGAGGCATCAGCACATGTATTGGACAGATCCTGCTTCCAAATCCTGCTCCAGTTTTCTCTTTCTAAATTGTTTCTTAACAAAGAGTCCTGTGACAAGATCTGAGGACACAGAATGTCTTGTCTGTTGAAACTCAAAATGATAGACGATAGAGGGGGTGAGGTGACAGCTTTTGTAAGATCTTGAAGGATGCTTGTGACCAAACAAGAGCTAGGAAAGCACACAGACGTCTCCTTCTTCCCTCTTTCCATATCAAAGGTTATGAGTTTGGAAACTTATTAACCTAGGACAATAATAGTCAGGTCATAATATGCTCAAGAGAACAGTTGGCATTGGTTTATTTCTCCTCAGTACCACCTTGCAGTTGTGTTCCATAGCCAGATTCCAGTCACTACTCTTTCCATTTGGAAATTGAAGTCTGACTGGAATTAAGCAATGCCTGTAAGTATATCCATAAGCTATTTTGTGGAACAACGCTTGTCTAACCGGAATGAGGCAAGTCAATATGACTGGAATACTGGAAGTGTCATCAAAAAGAACTCTTAGGGCCACTGTCCTTTACCTCTAGGCTTGAGTATAAGCTCTAAATTTTGGCTATGTTGTGAAGGAGATTTGTGGGAGAGAATACATCTTCTGCATGGCCCTCAGTTTCACAGTCTAGGACTCCTCGGAACGATTTGGCCACTTGTTGCTCCTCCGTTTTGCCCATCAGAACCCGAGAAACCATTCATCTGTGATTTCACCCCACTGACCCTTCTTGCAAATGGGGAATCCTGTCTCTACTTCCATAGATAGTATTGGGGTGGGGGAATGAATGTCTTTCTTAGCTTATGGTAGGGTCAGCTTTTCAAGGAAGCTTAGGAGGATGCTGATGAGAAAGGGCCTCATCTCTGGGCACCTGTTGTTCTACAGGCAGGAGATAGTGTGAAGGAGAGGAGGGGGATGCAAAACTGCTTCAATAGCTGTAGCTTTTACTTGTGGGGAATTGAATCATTCAGAAGACAGAAGGTAAGGGGGAAGTAAGGGACTCCCAGAAATGGGCTTGGGGGACATCCATAGGCCCCAGGAAAGGTGCCATTGAAGCATTCCTTATCGGGTACAGCCATGGGGCAGTACTCTAAAAGGCTTGGGTTCTGCTGCCAACAGCTGGGGACCCAAGGGATTCTGGTGTTGTACTTTCCAATCTCTTTTGACTTTGCGCAAGTCACTTAGTAACTCTGAAAGGAAACCCTCTCATATAAAGAGTGAAAATAACAATACTGTCCTTGCCCGGAGGCAGGGTCAGAGTATCAACACTTCCTTTCCTCTCTAAGGTCTTGCAAACCCAACTGTAGGCACTGAGTGTAAGTCATAGTTTCACTTGCTAAGAGAATAGGGCAGAGAATACTGACTCCTAAAGGGAAAAAGCTGCCAACACATTGGTTTGTTAGAACACTGTGTAGTCATTTTTTTCTGGGAAGGGTAACCCTTTGTTAGCATATGTAAGAACTGTGCCTTTCAGAGAATACTAACCAATTATATGCTCTAGGGAAAGTATTCATGCATACATGTAAAGTCAGGCTCTCCCTGGGAAGATGAGCTTGGTGAGATTTCACACATATTTATGGTAATGTTGGCATGTGTGTGTTCATTTTCAGGCATTAGATGACATCAAACTTACCCAATCTCCTGTAATTGGCTAGATTCAGGGAAATTCCCACTCAGTGTTTATCTCCCAGTGTCATGGAAAGTTAGTTTGCAGGAGATCAGAAATTAGTCCCCAATTTCATTTTCTTAATGATCAGTTATCCACCTAGGGCCTGTGAATATGACTACATTTTCCCAAAACACCACTCTCTCTCTCTCTCTCTCTCTCTCTCTCTCTCTCTCTCTCTCTCTCTCTCTCTCTGTCACTCTCTGTCACTCTCTGTCTCTGTCTCTCTGTCTCTCTGTCTCTCTCTTTGTCTCTGTGTGTATGTGTGTGGTTTGTGAGTATGTATGGATTGTGTGTGTATGTGGTTTGTGTGTGTGTGTGGTTTGTATGTGTGTCTGTGTGTGTGTTGTGTGTATGTGGTTGTGTGTGTGTCTGTGTCTGTGTGGTTCATGTGGGTATGTGTTTGTATGTGATTTGTGAGTATGTGGATTGTGTGTGTGTGTGTGGTTTGTGTGTGTGTGTGTGGTTTGTATGTGTCTCCCTGTGTGTGTGGTTTGTATGTGTGTGCCTGTGTCTTTGTATGTGGTTTGTAAGTGCATGTGTGGATTGTGTGCATGTGGTTTGTGTCTCTGTGTGTCTCTGTGTATGTGTGGTTTGTTGTGTGAATTGTGTATGTATGTGGCTTGTGTGTGTGTCTGTGTATGTGTACATGGGTAAGCATGTGCACACGTGCCTTGATAAACAAGTTTACATTTCTATCTGTCACCTTGCCCAGCTGTTTGACTTCTGTGTGGTTTGAATTTGGTCTTCCTTTACTGCAGAACAGCAATCCAAAGCACATAGTTCTATTGCTGTGCAGTTATCTGACCTATGGTGCTT
>OU015742.1:174283925-174303756 GCA_907169655.1 Acomys percivali | reverse complement strand
ATTACCTCTGATGTAATCTCCTGTTATTCATAAAATATGAATAACAGCTTTCTTGCAGGACTTACTGTGATGCCCCGAGATGTTCTGGTTTCATGGTCTGTGTTCAGTAACCAAAGTTGGTAGCAGGAGTGTGATGAATGAACGGTATTTTCAGGAGACACTATTGAGGAGATCTTGGATCTCTGTGTGGCTGTAATTAATGAGAGTGTGCTAGTTTCTGTTCATTATGAAGAGTCCTCATCTGAACGTATGAAATATTAGAGCCAGACAGGGCCTGCCACCTTCTAGGGCATTCATTCCTTAAACACTATTGTCAGAGGGGCAGGGGAACCTGGAGAGATGGCTCAGAGGTTAAGAACACTGTCTGCTCTTCCAAAGGTCCTGAGTTCAATTCCCGGCAACTACATGGTGGCTCACAACCATCCGTAATGTGATCTGCTGTCCTCTTCTGGCATGTAGGTGTACATGTAAACAGAGTGTTCATATGCATAATTTTAATAAATAAATATTTAAAAACATTATTATTGGAAGTACACATCATGATACAAAGGTATTGAGTAGAGCATATCCTACGCCCTATGATGTTGCTACCTCCCAACATATAGGCAAATGAAGGTCCTGACCAAACCATTGACACCTAGAAATGAAAGAGGTTTGTAAGCAACTTGCTTAATTGAGTCAAGAATGGGTACTTAGCAATTCCAGACTTCAGACTCAACATAGCAATGACCCAGCTCTTGGACTGGAGCTGAGTGATCTTGGGAAGAATCCCTCTTTCAAGCCCTAATCTTTTGAAGCTTTAATAAATATCACTAGTGGAACTTTTGCCTTGACTATAGTCATCTAGGCACTACCCAGGGACATACTCTATCAGGAATCCGAGAACTAGGGAGATGGCTCCTGAGTATTCATGCTTGCTGTGCCAGTGTGAGAGGTTGAGCTTGAATCCCCAGAACACAAAAGTTGAATGCATAGTGTGACCATCTATAATCCCAGGGCTCCTGTGGGAGATGGAATATGAAGACAGGCGAATCCCTGGAAGTTGGCAGGCCAGCTAACCTGATGTACACAGTAAAACAAAAAAACAAAAAACAAAACCCCCCAAAATACAAAAACCCAAGAAACGATCCTGTCTCAGACAAGCTAGAAGATGATGACTGGCAGCCAACATTGTCATCTGAGGTCCACGCGTGTGCAGTAGCATTTCTACTTCTACATTCACACATAAGAAAGCCTGTGTGGGCACGCCAGATCTACGAACATATCTTATTTGCTCCTTTATGGTGTCTATAGCATTGTGGTATGATGGAAAATCCTAAAACCTGAAATATGACAAATGGATCACTGGCAGCGTGCCTTTGCATAATCTGCATGGGTTTTAGAGACTTTCATGTTGTTGTGGAAACAATAGAATTAATATTATCTGTCTATCTGCAGGATGGTGATGAGCACAAAATACAAATAGGAAAAACAATGCAACTTCAGCACAGTGCCTTCTCCTAGCAGGTGCTCAGTCATTCAACAAACGTTCGCTAAATGTTTGCTGTGTGCTAGTACATAACCAGGCACTGAGGATAGAGAACTAAGAGGAGCTGGCATTTCATCTCCCCAGGATCTTACTCTCAGGAAGAAAGGATCAGCGTATACACACAAATGCAGGCACGTGGCAGAATGCTATGTTTGAGAAAGAGTCAATAAAAAGGGAACAGGAGCTCCCTACTGCGTGCTTGTGAGACACCACTCAAATGTTGAGGAACCTTCTTTAAGGCTGTAGTGGTAATGAGAGCGGGACGGGTTAGTGCGGGACTGACTTGCGCATTTTGTGATGGCTACTTCTGATGCCTTCCTGACCCAGGAGAATCCCAGTTTTATGGCTGTCCCTGTAGAATTATAGCTTGTAGGTCTTACAGCAAACAGCAACAAAACCTCTTGGAGATATGAGTTTTGCCTGCATGCTAATTTCACTCATTAAGCAAGTGACTGGCTCCTCTATATTTCAAGCTCACAGCATGCCTATGCAAAATAACAGGTTATTGCAGCTCACAGACCTTTGGGGGGTCTCTGGGAATAGTCGAAGCTACAGATGTCAAATATGCAAATGACAGGATCTACTATCATTAAATAGCAGAGGCCCTCTTCAAGGAAGAACACAGTATTGGCTGTGCTGCACATGTTCCAAACAAATTACATGTTAAATCTGGAATATATTTGACCTCTCATTTTACAAATTATAAAGTAGAATTCAAAAAGGGAACATGATTTTCCCAGTAACACATTAGCTATGATGGAAAGCCAGGGTTGGGGAGGACACTAGAAGCTGCCAAGTTAATGAATGTCCCCTTCGGCTTTGGGCATCTTTGTTTTATTTTTATTCACCAGTAAAATGTTAACTTTGGAAAGAATATGATAATTTGGGTTGAAGGCTGCTTTGAGAGTGCAGCTCTGGAGTGTTATGTGACTAAGGTCTTAACTAAGAATAATAACAATACAGCAGGGACTATTTTTACTCTCTTGGTTCACCTTGAGACTGTTCAGGGTGTAAGATCCTAAGCCAATGGAGTTTTTAGTTTTTGAGGTTTTGTTTGTTTGTTTGAGACAGAGTTTCTCTGTGTAGCCTTGGCTGTCCTGGACTCACTTTGTAGACCAGGTTGGCCTCAAACTCACAGAGATCCACCTGCCTCTGCTTGCCCGAGGGCTGGGATTAAAGGTGTGGGCCACAGCGCCTGGGTGGAGTTTTTACTTTTAATAAAGGCTTCTATTCTCTGGATTCTTCTTACTCCTAAGGCCAAACTTTGCTCACTCACTCTGAAGAACAAAGGCAAGAGTGCTTGCGCAAAGCCAGGACAGTGAGTGGGGATTCTTCTCGGTCCGGTCTTTCCGTACAATTCCTACATGTTCTTTATATAGAGAGAGTATGTGCACATTCCTTTCCACCTCTGGCTAGGTTTTCTCTGGCCCCATGGAAAAGACAGCAGACTATTTATTCAACATGTTGCTTTCTTATTATTTTTTTCATGAGAAATTACTCTGTCCTTCCTGATCCAGTCTAAAATCCTGGCACAAAGCTAGTAGTATAAAGTCCATAGCTGAAGGCAGACTGCTTGATCCTCAGATAGAGCACGCCCCACATGCATAGATTCTATACCCATTGAAGAGCTTTTTTTTGTAAGAATCAAATGCTTTCAAGATTTTGCCAACTAACACCACAAAAATAGTCTCAGGGAGCTTGATAGTCACCATTGCTAAGATAATCCTTCCCATCAGTACACAGTGAGCCATGTGAGGGTGGGAAGGAAAGGGGCCACCAGAAGTTTGGAGGAGGGATGAGGGGTGGGGGTGGGCTGACAGAATATATGTAGGCAAAATGCAATGGTAAGTGTGTATGAAAAATGTCACACCAAAACCCCTTATTTTATTTGCTAGTGTAAAAGAATGTACCCAAAGCTAAAGAATCTGAAGCTAAAAATAAAAGTTACTTATTCTGGAAAATTTTTGTTCTTCTGAAAAATGTGCTGATCAGGACATACTGGTATATGTTCGAGGTCAGCCACTGACTCGGCACCCTCCCTTGCCAAGGGCCAACATGTGGGGGTACATAACAGATAACCTCTATTGCATGAGCCCAGTCCAATTGCCATTCGGTGTCGTATTAAACCCCCCATGAAGCGCTGAGTCCTTGAGTCAGCTCTCTCAAAATAAGTATCATCATGACAGCAACTTCATACTCCAGGTATGGGAAATTTGGCCATAGAACAGACATGAATACCCACCGCTGCCATCTCTTTAGTAGTCCAATTCCCTTACACATCCTGGTCCTGACTTACCAGCTTTCAAAGTTTCTCCTTGTGTATTCCTTGTGACATTCATTGCCCCTCCACACTGTCTCTAACCTTTCCCTTCTGTGTTGTGGTGACTCAGAAGACATGCTTTTGCCAGCCTGACAGCTACCTTAGCAGGACACACTGTTAATCTGTGTTTGTGGGATATGTTCTTATGCTTGCTTTTTCCTATAGACACTCTCCGCTCCAGCCTTCCTTTCTTGACTGGATATGCTTCAGGGTCTGCAGAGCCTCTGCCGTTGTGTCCCTGTACTTAGTATCTTCCTCATGAGTGCCCTTAGTCTCTCTGCTCTTCCAGTCTGATCCCACGCCTCGCGTCCCCTCCCCTCCCACTGTTGGCATACTCACAGGCCTGCCCTCTGTCCCCTCTCTGATCTATGGCTTCCAGCAAGCAAGAAGGAGCTGGGAAAGTATCATTGCAAAAAGCCTGTCATTTGGACAGCGGCCCTGACTGCATGATCGCACCAAGAAGATGGATGTCTCCCAGGAAACCAAGGCCTTGTGATGGTGCCCCTTCCTCCGTCACTAGAAAGGATTTGCTTGTCTCTATATGAGACAGAAAGATTTAATCACAAGGAGCCAGCTGAGACTAGAGCTGATATCAGAAAGCCACCTGGGACTGAAGCGACCACGGCGGCTGCCTTCTCGTTCTGATGAACTTCCTCCTGAGCCCTCGTCTCTTGGCATCTCTGGTCCTTTCCACCATGGCGAATTCATTTATTACTTCTGGCTTGCTGGAGGATCTGACAGACCAACAATTTTCTCTCTTAGCATACTTGCAACTCTTTCCCCCCAACCTAGAAAATTCTCTCCAGTCTTAATGATCAAGTTCTCTAGAGGGAACTGATCATTGTTTTTTTGTTTGTTTGTTTGTTTGTTTGTTTTAAATCTAAGCATGTAAAAGGCCACTGGCTACCGGTGTGCTTAGTGTCAAGTCCTTCCTCCCACCCACCTCAGCTAATTTGTGTAACTGATGATGGGCTGGAAACATGGAGTTGCCATGAGAATGCCATGACAAGTGGTCTAAACAATTGTATTGATGGGTGGTAGGCAATGCCATTTAGAAGGGCATCTCGGCAAGACGGGCCTTCAGTCCTTTCTAAACTAGTACAGTGTATCACAAACTCTATACTCGAGCATCGGTGTTACAGTGGTCTGTGCTGTGGCCGTTGGCTAGAAGAAGGGGAGGGCTCCTGACCTAAGCAGTGTGTCCCACTGGCAGTAGATGGCACAGACAGCATTACATGGGCTGGGCCCACAGGAACTATTCCTGGTGGGCGATGCTGAGTGGCACAGCTCTCTAGGCTACCGGGGTCATTTCTCCCTTTACTGATGATCTGCCCTCGCTAGGAGACTTGCATTGGGGGATAATCCTGCCTCGTTTTCAGTTGCATTATTTGGGACTGTGTTGCTTTCAAAGGCTCTTCTTGGGTTTGCGTTTCCAGAGTAGTCTGTGTTCCAGACCAAGACAGAAAGTTTCTGTGCTTCTCCCAGCAGTCAAGAGTAGAGTGACAGTTCTCTGTCAACCTCTTCCTCTCTACCCGACTCCTGCTGGGTCAGCTGGGCAGCTGGATTCATCTGGAGCCCGCAGATAGACCCTCTGCATCCTGGGAGCTGGAACTTGAGGCCTTTCCAGGAACTCTTGGGGACTGTTCTCCACAGGTGGCACGGTGTGTGTTTCTCCCAGGTGTCCAGGGATGTGGAGGGACACAGGACTCTCCTTTAGAATCAGCTCTGGGCACTCGGTAGCGGCTGTCCCAGTGGGCTGTGTTGAGAAGGATCCGTGAGATGGTACCTGAGCTCAGCTGTAGATATGAGGACAGGCTACGTATCTGTCAGTCCTATTGTGAGGAGTAGAAGTAAGGGAGCTTCATGAAGTAGATCAAGTAGGCGCCTACATCTCCTGGAGATGTGTTAATGGCTAGTCTTTCTCTGTGCTGGGACAATCTCTCTCTTCATTGTCCTTCATAACACAGACTTTCTAGTCACGGGAACATGAACCCCCACCAGACATATGAAGCTTATACCTCTTTAGAATAAGACTGGAATCTTCCAGATCCCTTCCCAATGCACCAGGTTTCATCAACTAGACCAGTGTTTGCCAAATTACTTCTATCACAGGTCATTTTTTTTTTTAACCATCTGCCATTTCTCTGTGCAGTTTGTGTTCTAGGATAGTCTTAGCTGGTAATTAATGATTACCTTTTTACACAAAGTAGCAAAACATGACTACTGTTACTGCGATGTGTTAAAAAGCAGAGAGAAATGACATATTAATTAGCCTTTGTGGACTGCCAACTCTCTAGTGTCTACTTTGAGGGCTCACGAGAGAACAGAGTAAACGCGGCCAGGTGCTGAATGTCAAAGGACTTAATGGATGGCAATGCTTTAAAGTCTCGGGTGCTGGTGCTCTCCAGCAGCTGGGGTGTGGCAACCCTGTAGGGAGATCAGAATGGTCAGAGGAAGTGGGAAGATGGTTGGTTCCTATTATTTGTATAAGAACATAAAATTCCACTTTAAAAAAACAACCTAAACTCATGTGATACTTGCTTAGTTTAGGTTAGATATTTTACCCCAGAACATGGATTTGTTTGTTTGTTTCCTTTTAAGATTAAGTATCAAAATCTACATCTTCTGATTCTAAATACACATTCCTTCTGCTGTATCACTGCAATAAGGTCATCAAGCTGGAAGCAGCACTTTTCCTTTAACTTACACAGAGGAAGCTAAGAGCGCACCTCACATTTCTTCGTGTGTGTGTGTGTGTGTGTGTGTGTGTGTGTGTGTTTTCCATTGCTGTTGTCTGGTGCATGTATGAGGGTGTGCAGGTGTGGGTGCCGAGACCAGAGCAGGTCTTGGTCTCCTGTCTTTCTCTATTATTCTGTACTTTGCTGCCTTGAGACAGGGTCTCTCACTGAACTGAGAACTCAGCATTTTGCCTAGGCTAGCTGGTCGGCCAACACTTGGGGTCCATCTGTCTCTGCAGCCCCCCAGTCATGCCTCACTTTTCATGTCCATGGCCCTCTCAGTTTTTCTTCTTAATAACATGAATTGCTGGATACCTAAGCAATGCTGATAATGCCAGGCACATTACCAGACTAGATTTCAAGCTATATTATTGAACTTCAGTGATTAAACAAACAAACAAACAAACAAACAAACAAACTAGTGTGGTCCAGGCACCAAGACAGACCTGTACACTGATGGCTTCTTTACTTTTAGTCCTGAGACAACTGGGCCTAGGGAATTAGACAGGGCCCAAATAAACTCTGTAATACCTAGCCTAGAGATCTGGATCATAAGCTTGGCTCAATTCTCACATTTGCCCAAGCCAACCCAAAGAGGTTGCTTGATTTCATCCTTTTACCACCAGATCCTACCAACAGATGATGCACTGGGGGAGGAACCTTGCAGTCAGACCCAGATGTCTGTCTGTCTTTCTGTCTGTCTTTCTCTCTTTCAGTCTTTCTTCCTTTCTTTCTTTTTTCTTTCTTTCTTGCATTCTCCACCATAGTGACTGAAGACAGTCAGGACCAAGGAATAGAGGGAATTGAAAGCAAGAAGAAGTGACTAGGGGTTAGGTGTAACCCTAAGAGAGCCTACAACAGCCCTCCATATCAGAGAGGCCAGGAGCAACAACAAAAATAAATGGAGGTCAGTTACTTCGTGTGTAATTGGCAGACATTTGGAGAGTTCATGCTCAGGGCTGAGAAGTAAGACCAGATGGTCCCCGTCCTCAGCGGGACCACGGTCTGGTTGGAAAATGGTTATGTGTAGTAGTTGCCTTTTCTATACAAAGGAACTGCAGAGGGCTGAGGTGAAACAGAGGCAAACCTCCCTCTGTAAGGGATTCGGTTTGGTGTCATTTGTGGTGACATGCAAGCTCCATTCTTCAGCAGATTCGGGATTCATTAGAAGGAACAGCTAGTTGGCCTGGCTCAGGGTGGTGTAGGCAGGCATAAAAAGGTTCCGACTTCCAGAGTGAACGGTTCTCCTTCAGTCCACATTCTTAACCACAACAGCACCTGGTTCTAACCCACACATCTAGCAGGATGCTCTACATGGCACAAAGACAAAATTAATGTCCATGGAATAAGAGAGTAAGTGAGTGAATGGATGGGTGGGTTCGTGAGGAGATGCCTGCCTCATCCTCTGTGTACCTCTTGGAGGTTGCAGAAGGCTCAGGGAGGCCACGGATGGGAAAGTGCTCTTGGGCATAAGGACCAGGGAGTGCCCCACCAATCTCCACTTCCTATCCCTCACCACTGTCTGTCTCCCAGTGTCAGCAAGATGCACAGAGCCCTCTGGACACTGGCATGCCTGACCTCTTGCTCAGCCATGACACCTGTCTGGGACCAGCTCTTTAGTGCGGTGTCTGTACCACTCGGCTACCTCTGAGCATTGGCTGCCTTTGAGACTCCCTGAAAATCAATTAAGCATTCCCTCCAGGGAGGGTGTAATTGTGTCCTATCTGGGTCTTGTAATGACAGCCCCCTGCTACTGCATAGGGAGCTGGCCTGCTCAGCTGCTTAGAGCCTTTCCCTGGGCGAGAACCCAACTACTTAGGCATGTTTGAACTCACTTCCATGCAGAGCTTCCTGACTCTCTCTAGATGCTACCATCACAATATGCCCGTCCCTAGAAGGAAATGAGTTTTCTCAGTCCTGTTTTGCTCCTGGCCATAGACTGCACTGCTCAGAGTTGTTCTTTCTGGCAGTGAAGGAAGAAGAAGAACTCTGTTCTCTGCCCATGGCCTGTCCCCTTGGTCCCCTCCAGTCCTGCTAGGGTTTTCTGTTAGATCAAAAGGAGATAGTGTAATACTGATAGAGTCCCTGGCAGCATTTTCCAAGTAATACAAAGCAGAAAGGACGCCTGTACTGTCTTATATTGAAGAGGACGTTGCCTTAGCTTTCTGTGTGGTTTTCTTCCCTGTTTGACTTCATAGCCTTTTAGGTGGATGGGCAGCTTCTCAGTCTTGCCGTGGACATTGTTCAAAGGGGCCTAATTTTCCCCGCTACCTTGAGAAGGTAGCGTAGGTTTGCTTATCTCCCATCTTCAGAAATTCAAATTCTTTTCTCCCCATTATGCATAGGTGGTGGGGGTCTGCCCAAAGTGCCAGTGGTAAGCCATGCTGGGTCCAATAGTGCATACCCCTGTCACGTTCACACTCATGGCGAACCTCAGAAGGGAGCCTTATTTGGAAGTTGGGTCTTTGCAAAGCAGTTAGTTATGACTAGATGGGGTCCTGAGAAGGATACCAGGTGAAGACACACAGAGAAGCAAGCCACATGATAACAGAAGCAATGGTAAAAGTGACGCAGACAAGGGGCCCTGGGTACTTGCCAGTAAACATAAGAGCTAGAAGAGTAGCGTGCTGCAGATTCTTCCTTCCAGCCTCTAGAGAAATCACCCCATGCGTCAGTCAGACTTGATTTCAGGGTGGCAAATCATCTGAGAAAAGCGGCTTCACGGAGGACACACTTATCTTAGAGCACAGGTTTATAAGATTCAGCCCACAGTTGGCGGACACCACGGTTTCTGAGGGATGGCGATACGTGGTGGTGGAAGGACGTGACAAAGCAAAGACGCTCACTTTATGGTAGGCAGGAAGCAGAGAGAAGTAGACAGGAAAGGGTCAAGGTGGGATTTCCTCTCCCAAAACCCACTGTGGACCTACTTTGCCCACCAGCCTCTGTTTCCTAATCATCTACTGAGTGTGAACGTGTGATGGGTTAACACACCAATGAGGCTGGTTCCTTCACGATCCAGTCTCCTCCCAGTGAGTGGATCCACTAGCTAGCAACAGAGCCTATGGCACAGGAGATTAGGGGAGCCATTAGTATCTAAATTATAGCACCCCAATGTTGGCTTGATTTGGGATTTCTAGCCTTTAGACCTGAAAAAAAAAAACAACCAAATTCCAATTGCTTGAAGCTACTTCTTGTACAATCAGCTACAAAGTATATATTCCCTGTACAGCGCTGCTCCAGACTTCACCACGCACATTGCCAACCTCATAGTTCTGGACAGGAGGAAGGAAAGGCTACCTGGGGAAGAGTTTGCTGTCTCTCAGGACCCCAGGCAGGAGGCAGCCAGAACTCCTTCGCCAGCTCTGCTACAGCCAGGCTCTAACTGCAAACCGTTCCGATTGCTGTTTGCAAATAGATGAGAATCACCAAAACTAAAAAGACAACTTTGTTTACGTCACATTCCTAGGTTTGTTTAGTAACTTAGTGACAGCAGCTAGAATGGCCTTCTCTTCTCCCGTCTGATCCCAGACCCCTTCATAGTCCTTACGCTATGTCAGAGCTCCTCAGCAACTCGCAACAGCTTCAGACTCTGTTCCAAAGCTGCCTGCTTATTTCTGCTCCTTTCCCCTTCCAGACAGCTGAAGTCTGGGCCACTGGATCTATAGGTTCCTTCAGGGAAATGAATAACGTTATATCTTTGACCACATCCTTCAGAGCAGGGTGTAGTGGTGCACACTTGTGATCACAGTACTCAGAGGGTCAATGCTGAGGCAAAAGGGTTATGCGTTTGGAGCTAGATTGGGCTATGTAATGAGAGCCTATCTCAGGAGAAAGAAGTATTTCTTCTGCAACTGTGGAGGCAAAATCGGGCTGATTCTCTGGTCTTTCTCTCTTTGGAGTTACTGGAAGCTGGTCCCCAAACTGCAGGTTTGTTGCCTACTTTTCAGGAAATGAAGGTATTACTGCTTTCCCCTGCAAAGTGATGAGCTTGGCTTGGGTAAAGATGAAAATGTCATGAGCAACCCAGGGACAACCATGACTGCCTGTGACAAGAAGAATGTTTTACTGATAGGTGTGTGGGAGGACTCTGATGGTTCCTTTTCATTGTTAGCTCGAGTGAAGCTAGAATCACATAGGATGACATCCAACCCTAGGTATGGCTATGAAGTATTTCCAGAGAGCTTTAACTGAGGAGAGAAGACCCCCCACACACACACATACAGAGAATGTGAACAGCACCATCCTCATGGCATGAGGTCCTAACCCGACAAAAATGTGACAAAAGAGAAAGCAAGTTGCATGCCAGCATTCATCTGTTTCCCGATTGTCGCCACAATGTGACCAGTGGCGTCACACTCCTACATCACACCTTCTCTGCCATCATAGAATTTGCCCCCTGAAATCATGAACCAAAACAGATCCTTCCTCTTTAAGTTACTTTTGTCGGGTACAATTAGAAAAGTAATGGGCACACACCTTTGGTCCTGGCACTCAAGAACCAAAGGCAGGGAGGATCTCTTTGAGTTTGAGGACAGACAGGGCTACGTAGAGAAACCCTCAAACCCTGGTCTCAAGAAACAAAAATGAAAAAAAAAATGAAAGAAATAAAAAAGGAAGGAAGGAAGGAAAGAAAAGAGAAAGAGAAAGAAAGGAAACTAAAGTACCAAATGTGAGTCTAGGAGCAGGGAGACGGAACTTTGCTTTATATTTGTATCAGAGATACCACCAGAAACAGAACTATAAATGCAACTGCGTGTGCTGAAGCACGTGTGTACACAGGGTAAAAGCAGTGCAGTTCAACATGTGGGGCTGTTGCCAAACCTAAGGAGATGGTGTCTCTGGTTGGCTAGTTTGGGGTGATAAATGAGAAGGAGTTAGCTAACCTCTCACTTTTCTCGCTACTGTGATGTGGATATTAAGGCATCCGGGTTGTCATAAGCGTGCCTCAGTCACCAACAGAAAACACTTTCTTAGTATCTAGTCTCAATTACTTGCCTGGGTGTGGCTCACTAAGTTAAGTGACTAGTAGCATCTTGGCCATGTCCCAGCCTTTCTGACCTACCTGGGCCAGCGTCTTGCTCTAGTTTGCCTCAGTAATTGGATTCCCTACCTATGCCCAGGGTTAGCTTTTAGGAAAAGAGAGTTGATCTAAAGATAGAAAGTCAAAGAGTATTGTCTGGAGGATGGTGAAGGGAAGTGTCATTACCTGGGCTTTCTTTGACAGTGTCAAGGAACATGACAGGCTGCTCCCCAAGGCGAGAGCTGCCCCAGGCCAGGGCTGAAGGTGACCTTGAGGTTGACTTGTCTGCATCCTGATGTGGAGGTCGTCTAGCTTGTTTGGGGGAATGGAGGGACAGCACGGAGGAAGATAGAGAGTGCAAGGGAATAAAAGAAGATGGAAGAAGGCCAGGTGGGGGATGGGCCAAGCCTTTCTCGTCTGAAAGGTAATTAGATGTAAAAACCACTCGCTAGAGGGACTCTGAACTGGAACAGCCATAATAATTACAGGACAGGCTCCACAGGGCCCCAGGCATCCACCTGAGCATGTGGGTAGCATAGAAGTCTCTTCCTAGACCCGCTGCCCCAGCCCCCACTCGAGCCTGCGGATGATCAAGAGGCTTCAGGAGAGCATTATGGCTGCAGAATCATATTCATGGCCTAGTGTGATGAGACCCTGCAGATTGAAAGGCCTGCTCCTGGTTTCTAGGCCATCCGCAATAAGACTTTCTACGTTCCCATGGGACCCTATTGATGGTTTACAAAGTGTCAAATAATAATAATAATAATAACAACAACAATAATAACAACAACAATAATAATGTCATTCATTTAAATCTCATCACGTTCCAATTATCAAGTTCTATGCTAAGTGTTTGACATACCGTATTTTCTGTGTATAAGACGATAACCCCCCAAATCCATGCCAAACTCAGGGGTCATCTTATACACTGGGTACTTGCCTGTGGCTTACTTCCCCTTGCTTCATATGTCTGGCGCATGTAGTGGGGGGCGGGTGCCCCGGCTGATTTCTCACTCTGTGCGAGGAGTAGGAAGCAGAGAGAAGCAAGCTGTACACATCTTCTTGTACCTCAAGGAGGAGAATGTGAGCGTGGTTTGGCTCTCCACCAGAACCCGCCCATTAGACTCAGAGGGCTGCTTATCTTTGGGTTGAGTGTGAAGCACACCTTAAAGCAGTGTAGGCTGGCACTGGTTGTCTGCCGACATTTAGTAAAGCACTTGGCTGGCTATGCCTTGTCTCCAAATAGACACACGCCCGAGTCTGCTGCACAGGGTGTGCACTAGAAGAGGGGTACTCTTGTACAACAAGTATATTCCATATATTCTACATTTTAACTGGAAGAGTTGGGGGTTATCTTATATGCCCAATCGTCTTATATGCTGGAAAATACGGTACTACTTCAGAATTTTACACTGAAGTCCCCGTGGCAGTCTGGACCTAGGCTACACTCTGCCTAAGCTTGTGGTTTCATACCATAGCTTGTCACAAAATCAAAGTCAGATACTTGAAGGTTACCCTTGAGATTTCAGAGGTGTCTTTTCTAAAAATTTAAAGACACCCCCAGCTGAAATTGCCTGTGTTTAGGGCATAAGTACTGTATCCATCCCTTCTCAAGGAAGGAAAGTTTCATTTTGCCTTACAGTTGAAGGAAACAATCTATTATGGTCGATGGCCTCATAGCAGGAGGACTGTGAGGCTGTGGTCACGTTGGGTCCACAGTCAGGGACCAGGGAGAGATAAATGGTGACACTCTACATACCTCTTAACCAACCTGGGGTTCTAGTCCATGGAATAGCACCACCAATGTTCAGGGTGGGTGTTCCCACCTCTCTGAAATGATTCTAAATCCTGCCAAGTTGGCACGGTGATCAGGGCACAGTGGTGCATGCTTGTAATCCCAACACTCTGGGAGGCAGAGGCAGGCAGATCTCTGTGTTTGAGGCCTGCCTGGTCTACAAAGTGAGTCCAGAACAGCCAAGGCTACAAAGAGAAATCCTGTCTCCAAAAACAAACAAACCCCTCAAAAAGAGAGAAACAAACAAAAGGCAATCAAGGTGAGCTATTGCAAATGGTATCACTGACATAGCTCCCCTTGGGTCTAAATACTTCGTCACCAGCTCCCTGCCTTAATAATGTCCCCATTCATGTGCTTTCTTCACTTAAGCTTTTCTCCACTAAATATTTGGCTTCTGCCCTGCATCTGGCCACTGCCTTGGTGCTGGTCTGAGGGCTGGTTTACCCTTGTCCCTGAACATACTTATTGAATCATATGTATTTGTTATTTGTATATATAAAAATTTTTATCAGAGTGATGATCTCTTGTGGTTATTCAACATTGGAGACCCAGTGTTTTCCCTAAAATATCTTGCTAGCTATTTCCTCAGCAAGAAAAGATAAAACACTCCCATCTCTCATCTCTCCACATTGAGATGCTCCCCGCCCTTTACCTGAATACTTGCTGTCACCATCCAAGACCAGGAGCCCCCCTTTGTGTCATCTGAATGCCTTCCTATTCCCATGCTCCACCTCTCTCCCTGAGTGCTAACCAATACAGGCAAGCAAACAGCCCACCAAATGTGGCGCCATGTGCTACGGAGGGACTGAGCATCAGGTATGGAGGCAGGCAGCCTTGTGTTTTGCCCCGACCCTTCCTCATCCTCATCTATTATCTATCAGCATCTGTGAATCAGTTTCTGGGTTCAAATTCAGATGCCAACTAGAGCTGTTCTCTTATCTGAATCCTGGGTGTCTCTTTCTCATCTCAGGATGATTGCAGAAAGAATATCCTCCCAGCTGGAAAACTCGTGGCTTGCGTCTTGTCTGTCCATCTGCAGAAAAGAACCTCTCACTTCTTTTAAAGGGATCATCTAATTGGTTAGATCCGTATGTGATAGTTTCCCTTAAAGTCAAAGCTGAGTTGTCAGCTAATTAAAGACCCTATTGTCTGCAAAATCCCTTCCCCTTCGCTCTGTAACAGAGCCATGGCATACAATTATTAACAGATTTACAGGTCTCACATTTGAAGAAGATTGATCTTTCACAGCATGCACATGGAAGCAGGCAAAGACTCCCTGGGGCCCTGCTTGTTAGAATTCTGCATCCTGTCCTGTAGAACATCAAGTAAATCAGCTACTCTCTCTAAAGCTAACTTCATTACTTGAGAAAAAGGACAATGCCAGTCATACAGGATTATTATATCATGTACACAAGGTGCATTAGTCTAATTTTTTGTTATAAAATGCCCATGGTAGGTTAACCTTATGAAGACAATACATTTATATAGCTCATACTTTTGAGGCTAAATGCCTAAGTCAGGCAATCCTGATTTGACTTTTGGTGTGGCCTAGCAATGGATGGCCTCAGGGTAAGACCGTGAAAGGCAAAGTTCATGTTCTAACTCAGGAATCCGGTAAGTGAGCCACAGACCAGTTTCTCAATAGAAACTCACACTCAGGGTATCTCAAGGAGTGTCAGGAAAACTACTTTAGTCCCTTCTGAGGGCAGCTCCCCAATGATGCAAGGACTCCCTGCCCCTCTGAGTCTCACCTCCTAATGATGTCACCACCACTCACATTGCTATACAGGAAATCAAGCCTCCAATAAACAAACCGCTGGAGGCCACAGCCATATCCAAACCATGGCGTGCAATTTCTCAGGTTCCTCTCATTGCTGTTCACTTATCTTATGGTCCCTGTGATCAGAAGTAGAAAACCATTCCACGGAGCTGACATTATGTGAAAAATCACAGTTAGTTCTTATTTGTCATTGCAGTTATGTTTTATATATAAAGCCACTTTAGACATCTAATCAATGAATAGTGAAACATTACTTTCAGAAGGAGCACTGAGTGTGGATCCTATGAACCTTTGGTCTCAGCGTCTTCAGCGATCAATGCATAACCTTGTCCTGTGTGTGTTTCTGTTTAGAGACTATTTCACAGATACCGTTGGTTCATTAATACTGAACTCGCAGGTAACAGCTCCGATGCAAACCTGATCTAAGCTTATCTAATATAGACACTTCCTCCTATGGAGGCACCATGGCCTTTTGCACTTAGTAAGGCTTGTAGAAATTCAGCTCTAAGGATGAAGAGATGGCTCAGGCAGCAGCTAAATGCCTGGCTGCTCTCCCAGAGGACCCAGGTTCAATCCCTAGCATGCACATGGCTGTCCACAACCATTTGAAACCCTAGTTCAGTTGCAACGAATGTGACGTTCTCTAATGGCATCTGTGGACACCCGGTATAGACACACATGTAGGCAAAATGGCACTGTACACAAAGTCCCCTGATAAAAGACCTTCAGCTATGTGTTAGGCTAGTTGAAAGAGGGATCATTTTTGGACAAGATATACACCTGTACACAAGGAAAAGCATAGTCCAGCATAGGCTGCAGGAGGGACAGGATCCAAAACTGGAAACAGAATGTCCCCTAGACTGGCCTCATTGGAAAGACTCAGGCCAGATGGATGTGCAAATGTGTGTAAATGGGCTGTTATTTCCCGAAGCATTTTTCTAGTGTTATTTGTTTGCTTGAGATAGGGTTTCATGTAACCCAGGCTGGCCTCAAACACATTATGCAGCTGAGGATTGCCTGACCCCCTGATCCTCCAGCCTCCACCTCCTGAGTGCTGCTTACAGCTGTGAGCCACTGTGATGCTCAGATTTAGGTTTTGTTTCCCTCGATGCCCCAGTGAACACATAGGAGAGATAAGGCTGGTGCCAGAAGCAAGGACCCTTCTCCCTTTGCCCTGTTAAACCCCTGAGGATAACCGCTGTTCCCCTCAATGTTTCACAGTTCCCTGAGGACCCACTTACAAAAGAGAACTGAGTCAGCATAAATAATAAAGTAAAATAAAATGAAAACCACCTGCGCTAGACACTCGGGCCTAAGATGAAATGTGCTGGAAGGCCTTTCGAAGAAAGAGCTCAGCCCCCCTGCCTTGCTGCAGACCCAGATTCCTGCCAAAGATAGCGTAGCTTGAACTACCCAGCCACGGCCTTGTCAATATTACAGAGCTTCGTCTGCCCTGGGTCAGAAAACATGCTCAGCCACGTACTTAACAGAATGCAGAAGGGGTCACAGACTAGGGTCTAGGGCTGGCTCTGGGTGTGCCAAGCAAGATACCTTTGCCTTTGTCTTTTGCCTGCGATGAAAATGACAAGTGGATTTCAAACTATTTGTTCTGTCTCAGAAAACCTTAACCCTGCCCCTCCTCTCATTGCCATGCCTCTGTCTTCTGGGCCTCCTTTCGCTCTTCCTTTCTCCTTTCCTCTACTGATTTGCAATCAGGTCCCCTGAGCCTAGCTTTAGGCTTCCTCGTGACCTGCATGGGGACCTATGTGTCCTCCTTCCCTGCTAACCACAGAGCTTTAGGGCTCACGGGCACAGCTGTGTGTGGACATGCAGCAGCTGGAGAGCCAAAACTGTGGGGCTGGGATTGGCTGGTGTGTTTGGGGTACAGAGTGCTCCGATAGTTATCTGAGGAAGGTGAGCTCATTTGTTTCTTTTGTGCGCCCCCTCTTCCCACACACACTTTTACTACACCAACGGAAAACAGCAAACAATGGTCTGTTTGACAGTGGCACTATCTTTGGGTACTAAGCCTGCCATCTGTGGGGAGCCCTCCTATATAATCAGTTGGCAAAGCAGAGCAGAAGCCTGTGCTTTGTAGCTGATACAGCAGAGCAGCATCTTCAGTGAGGAGGCTGGGATGTCTGTTTCCTCCACTGAAAAAAAATTAAATAGCAAAGCTGATTCCATATTTAGGAGCTACGCTTCAGTGCAGGTGTGGGTGTGTGGGTACCAACCAAATCCAGCTGGCACCACTGCGTGTTCTCTGAGTGATGTATTGAATTTAATAATGGAGCTTTATGAAGTTCAGAGTGATTTAGGGGCTCTGCATAAAATTGATATGTGAAAGACTTGCTGAGGGATGTCTCCCAATACTTCTCCTTCAGTTTTGAGACCAAAGAGGCAAGCGTTTATTAAAACAAAACAAAAATGAAAAATTGAAAGGGTGTTTAATCCAAGGATTTCTGTGCCTCATCTGAAGCTTGTCTTAGGATAAGAACTGTGAGCAGGTAAGATCTGTGAGTCCTTAATAAGTTCAGGGCATGGGGCTAAAAGGGGTCACCAAATGTCCTCATTTAGCGAAGCCCAGCTGAGCACCCACCGGTGCCAGCACTGTGCCTGAGCTGTCTCATGAAGATTGATGGAAGAGAGTGTCAGGCCTGAAAGAGCTCAGTTTGTCAGAGGCCATTAAAACAAGTAAGACAACAACAACAAAAAAAATGATGCTGCCATTTTAGAAATAGTCACGACATTCATGGGTTTTGCAGATATGTTAGGACAGCAAAACATGAATCTGCGAGCACCGGAGAATGACTGTGGAAGACAGTCACAGAGACATGCAGTTGACAACTGAAATATACAGACTGTAATGCCTGCACAAATTCATTTAAGAAGATCATTATGAGCTGGGGACAATCCAAGAGACATCCTCTTGGAAGTAGGTTGGGAGCCAAGTCTTGAAGGGTGAGTGAAATACTTTTGTCTCTTACTTCCTATAAAAATGTCTTTGTGTTAGTGGAAATGAAAGGATTGAGGTTGTGGGAACACAGAGAAAGGTTTGTCTGACACCAAAAAACCAGTGTTTAGGCCAAATGTATCCTCCTGGCCCACACTGTGTGGAAGTTCTCTGTCACACAGTGGGTATACAAAGACTCAGACACAGCCTCAGCTCCCAAGTCAGAAGAGAGACAGGGCCAATATAAGAGACAAAGGCATTGGGAAGGGAACAGCCATAGTTTGGGGGAACTCATAACAGGGAGCTGCTAACCTTGAGGGTGTGAAGGGAGAGGAGGCCTGTGTAAAGGGAAGTGATGCACAAAATAGAGGCAAGCCCTAGGACTTCTGGCACCGAAGAGGGGGTGGGCCATGGAGATGGATCCATCCGCAACCCCAGGATGGCAACCGGGAAGGCTTTGTTTTCAGAGAGAGCAGGTTGATAAGTAGCAGGGAGTCACACTGGGAGGTCAGCCTTGGAGAAAACCAGAGAGAGGGAATGGGGCCTGGGCGTGGTGGCGCATGCCTTTGATCCCAGAACTCAGGAAGCAGAGGCAGGGGGATTGCTGTGAGTTCAAGGCCAGCCTGGTCTACAAAGTGAGTCCAGGACAGCCAAGGCTAACACAGAGAGACCTTGTCTTCAAAAAAGAAAGAAAGAAAGAAAGAAAGAAAGAAAGAAAGAAAGAAAGAAAGAAAGAAAGAAAGAAATGTAATGGGTCCCTGGGGGTGGAAGGAAATATGAAGAAAGTCTTCCTTGAGCCGATTGTGAAATTACTAAAAGGATATTATTTAACTTCTGGTGGCATATATTAATTGGTTTGTGGTATTCACTAAAAATCATGTTTCTTTCATCACAGTATCTATCATCCAAAGCTTCCTATTCATCTAAGTCTGAGAATAGCTTGTTTTGCTGAGATATTTAAGAGGCTAGGAGAGGGCCAGTGAGTTCCTTGGTCCTATTGAAGAGGCCCACAGATGGAAACAAATTCTCACAGCCCATTGATGAACTGCTTCTTTGGAGTCCTGATGCCATGCTGTATGGCTAGGATGTTTAAATCTCCACACTGCCATCGATCAGCTACATGACATCCTGGCAAGTCACCCGCCCCATTATCACTAGAGCACAAGAGGAAGACGATGCTTGAGGGACAGACACATCCTGTCTTGGATCTCCCAGTTGTTAGCTGGGTCACTTTGAGGAATGCATTTAATCTGGCTATGCCTCTTCTACCAATATGAGGAGTATCCTCACATCTACATGCAACTGTGCATTAATGTCTTAAGCGAATGAGCATAATACCAGAAGTGGGATGGGGGACACTGGTGTTAGAGGGTTCAGCCCATGTTCACTTGACTTCTTTGGTTTTTGGTCTTCTGTGAAGCAAAGTGCATGTCAGGAACATATGGATGTTTATAACTCCTTACCTCCTGGTGGGCAGGATGCAGAGAAAGTAAAGCAGAGAGAAGAGATTAGGGATAAGAGATAGCCTTCCCCAGGGACCACCCACTTCCTCTAATCAGGCCCCACCTTACACAGTTCCCATCATTTCTCAATCCACTCATTACCACCAGCTGAAACAAGCTTAGTACATGAATCTTTTAGGAAAACTTCCTTCCTTCCTTCCTTCCTTCCTTCCTTCCTTCCTTCCTTCCTTC
>OU015742.1:174209122-174271471 GCA_907169655.1 Acomys percivali | reverse complement strand
TTCTTCTTCTTCTTCTTCTTCTTCTTCTTCTTCTTCTTCTTCTTCTTTTCTCTCTCTCTCTCTCTCTCTCTCTCTCTCTCTCTCTCTCTCTCTCTCTCTCTCTCTCTCTCTCCTCTCTCTCAATGTGTGCTCACACCTGCACACACATGTGTATAAACAGGGCAAAAGCAAATATGTATCTCTGTCTTTCTAGCCAGCAGCATCACTGCATCTCTCTGACAGATATGGCAACATGTGACTGAGTGGGTGAATTTCAGGTGTGCTGAGTATCATTAAAGAAAGAATTAACTGGGCTCAGTGGTTCAAGTGTATACTCCCAGCACTCAGGGAGGAAGAGGTAGGGAGGCAGAGGCAGGTGGATCTCTGTGAATTTGAGGCCAGCCTGGTCTACAGAGTGAGTACCATGGCAGCCAAGGCTACACAGAGAAACCCTGTCTCAGAAAACCAAAAGAAAAGAAAAGAAAAACATGGTCTCAATAAGTATCAAGCTAATACTTTAGGGTTTGACACTCCTGCCATAAGCTTTCAGATCTCAGAATTTGAGGCCATGATGTTGTTCTGGGATGTCTGGCTCAAAGGGAAAGCAGAATAGACTGAAATGAGTAATCGATGATAAGACCTACTTCATACATATATCAATGTCCCACTTTCACCTCACAACTACTAAGCCCATAAGATTATTTTTTCTAAGCAAGACCTCTGAATCTGTTGCAGCCTCTGGTTATCTAACATGGTTTGGTTTCCTTGAGTATATAGCCATCTCCCTGGCTGCCCTATAAACTTCCTGTATTAGGAGCGTATCTGAGTTACCTTGTGTCTCCTATAATGTCTGGCATGAAATGCTCAATAAACGCTCTATTTAGTGAGTCACAAAATCCAAAGCCTTCTAGACTATAAGATAAAGGCAACCACAGTACCCACAGCATTGCTCACCTGTACTTTGTGTCCAGGAGTCGGGACTAGAATGCTCAGGCTCCAGGGTATGGTTTTTGTGAGAGCTTCCAGAGGCAGGCATGCAAGGTTATCTTGGTTCACCTCATGTTCTTTTGCACTGTTCCTCCACTCAGGCATTGAGTGAGGCTTAAGGGGGGTGAGAGCTGAGGTAGACCTAGTATGTAGAAAAATACGCCTCCTCGAAATCTGGCTTAGGGCACAATTGTTGAACATTGAGAGTTAGGCCCAGAGCCCCAATCGATGATAAGACCTATTTCATACATATACCAATGCCCTACTTTCTCATCACAACTACTAAGCCCATAAGTAATAACAGAGACTAATTAACTTACTGATGACCTTGACAAATGTCAAGCAATCTGGCTTCAGATAGCATTTGAATTCAGTGGGTCCTTTTGAAGTGGTAGGGAAGGGAACGCTTTATAAATCATGATCGCGCAATGGTAGGACTTCAAAGGACAAGGTACAAAGGTTAAGAGAGAAACATCTTAACAGTCTGAAGCTCATTAGTGGAGAGAAAATATTATTTTAGATCCCCTATGCTATCTCCTCCAGGTTTTTCACTGTTTTGTTGCTTTTAACAAACATCCTGAGTCGTAAGTTATTAACATGCCATCAAATTAATGTTAAGATTTGAGATGTGATTCTCCCTGGAGAACGTACAGGGAGGAAGATGCCTTTCATTAAAGAAGTGGGGCTCTGGAAGGGTAATCCAAGAGGGGGATAACAATTCTAGACATGAGAAGCAAGTGTGTGGACTTTGAAGAAGACCCGACTAATAAAAATGTGGCTGGAACAGGGTATAGAGGGAGAAAGAACGTCCAGGGGTGAGCAAATAGTAGAACGCCTGGATTGACAGGCTGAAAGTACATTATTTTTGCAGGCAGGAAAACAAACACA
This sequence comes from Acomys percivali, assembly GCA_907169655.1. Lineage (NCBI taxonomy): Eukaryota > Metazoa > Chordata > Mammalia > Rodentia > Muridae > Acomys > Acomys percivali. The sequence goes on along the minus strand of OU015742.1, from coordinate 174,269,617 downwards.
GAAGTGTTTGAGCAAGAGAATAGCATGACAGATCTGTGTTTTGGAAAAGTTAGTCCAGCAGCAATATGGAGGATGGAGACGCAGCAGATGGGCAGCTCCTAGAGGAAAGCCACTAATTAAGGAGCTGTCACAGCAGTGTGCATGAGGGAGGGCGGGGCCTGGATTGTGGCCATTGGAATGAAGGGGAGTGTGTAGGAAGACGTATGTGGTAAGATGTAGATTTGGAGCCTGAGTAGCCTTGTAGAGGAAAAAGGAAAAGCAAAGGGTGACAATGGCTGTCTGATCTCACCCAGCTCTGAGAGGATAGCTGGGATAGGAATACGGGAATAAGAGGGAGAGTCCAGGGGTGATAAAACAAAACAAAACAAAACAACAAAAACAAATGAGGTGTTTGGGTGGTGAGTGGTGAATTCCATTTTTGGCATCTTACCTTTGGGATAACAATGACAACTGAAATCATGAACCTGGAGCACAAGGCAAGATCAGACAAAGGGACACAGATTAAAAGGTCATCAGCACCGAGGTGATACAGAAGAGTAGATGAGACTGCCAAAGGGACATAGGAATGAAAAAGAAAATCTCAAGGCTGAGTCTGTGCTCTTCTTTCTCCTCGTAGTACCCATCAGACCTGGGACAAGCCCTCAGCACATCAGAATGGCAACGCCACAGAGCATTTAACCATGGGCAAAACTCATCCTTGGAAGGGACCAATTTCCTCATCTGTAAACACAGATGTTAGACAGAATGGTCTACATTTATGAAGCTATAGCTGACATGACATCTACCAGGTGGAAGAGGCATTCTGAGGAATCACTACAGAGGAAGACGTTTTGGGTATTGGTCCCAAATAGGCAGGCGTCGGCTCCTTGACTAGCAGCATCACCATGACATTAGTAGCCTCCTGCTACTGCTCACATTAAACAGGGAGAAGAGTAATTAGAATTGGTAGCCACAGGACACTGGTGCTGCAGTCTGGACAACAAGGGTCCCATAAAGGACCATGTGTCGACCATGTTGCCCACTTGACACTATATAGAGTTGTTGGAAATTTTTAAGAAGTAGAACCCAGTGGGGTCATATCCTCAAAGAGGCCAGTGGGGTGCCATTCTTCATTTCCCCCTTTTCACTTTCTGGCCATAAGGTGAATGTTTTGCTCTATGGCGTGTTCCTGCCATGTCATGCTACCACAGGCTCATGCAGTGACACCTCTAGAACTGTGAGCTCAGACAAGCCTTTTCTCCTGATAAGTTGCTTGTCTCAGCTATTTGTTATGGTAATGGAAAGATGACTGACACAGTGTGTCTGTAAGATTGGAGATGGACTACTAAGAAGACTGGGTAGGTTAAAAAAGCCTTCGAGCTCAGCCTAGATGTTTGGCCTTTGCCAAGTCCACACTCACCCTGGCCTGTATAGATCTTGCCTTAGCATCAGCAGCCTCTGCTTTTAACTGTCTGTCACAGAACTTACATTCTAACCCTCTTCCTCTTAATTTCTACTTCCTTATAGTGGAACTTTATGTAAATTTCAGGGATGAATTTGAGAACCACTGCTAGCAGAATGGAAGGCAGTCATGATACAAAGGATGAGAGATTTTTTTTTTTGTCATTTTTTATTGTATTAGAACTCCTGGGAGTCTTCCTTCCGGCCAAGAATTGGCTATAGAAGGAATAAACCAGATTTGGCATGACATGAATATTACAAAACCAAAGACCCAGTTGGTGGTAGTGGGAAGACTTTACATCTTTTCTTTCTTTGGGGGTCACCAGATATTCTGTTGTAGAACTTTGTATTTAGGTTTAAATTGTGTGTGTGTGTGTGTGTGTAGTATGCAGATGCACACAGTTTTTTCCTTTGACTAATTTGAGCTTTTTCCACAGAGTGCCTTCTATATTCAAACACAGTAAACGGGAGAAGTGTAAGCCTTTGGCTTGACACAGCTCCCAATGTTCAAGATAGGAGGAATTTTAACAGAAACAATTTGGTTTCACAGGCTTGACGGCTTTTCTTAAAATACATTCCATAAGTGTAAGAAAGTGTCAATGGCATAACTAAGAATGAGATGAAGCCCCACTACCATGATTACCCTCTTACTATCATCAGCTGACTGATTGGCTATGGTTGGTTGACCGAAGTAACAGGAGCTCTTTCCAGTGGCTAGAACCAGTTGGGAATAGGTGACAAAAAGGAAAGCACATGCGTTAGACTTGTTGTGTCCTCTGAAGTAGAGGTGGACTCTCTCGGTGGGGGCTCTTTGGGGAAGGCAGAGCATATTATCAGAACACGCATGCTCTGTAGAAACAATGCACTGGAGCCGCTCTACCTTCGGTAAGGTAAAATGGAGACCCAGTGAAGTTGAATGATTTTTTTTGTACTAATGATAGCCAGTAAAACCAGGACTTCTGACATTCACTGCCTTTCTCTTAAACCAACAATTCTCAGCCTTGGATATATATAAAAAGGACTAGGACCAAATCTACCATGATGAATTAAATTAGAGCCAATAAGGAAAACGTCAGACACCAATGGTCGTTAAAAAAAAAACAAAACAAAACAAAACCTCCCTAGGGTTGAAAACCACTACTCTATCCTATAAAGGTCTCTATTTTAGCTCAAAATAAGCTTTTTTAAAAGATAGAGCAACTTTAAAATATTTATTGGAGATCTACTGTGTGTTCAACTGAGGGCTAAGAGGCTGTGGGGGAAGGGCAAGGTTGGGTTTCAAATTAATAGAAAAGACGCAGGCAAAGGAGAAGAACGGCACCTCTTCTCATTGTCGCTGCATCCTTTTCACAGTGGCAAAAAACGCCAATGGTCTGTCTCCTCTTTTCGTTGGTCCCAACGGTCTTATAAATAAGCATGTTCAGTTCTGGGCTCTAGGGAGGTACCTTTTGATTTCTTGGTCCCCGAGATGAAATTCATTCACTGTTATTCTAGCTAGTGAGACCATTTCCACAGCTGAACCATCAGGAGGTGAGGTGTCAAGGACGTGAGTGGGAAGGCTTTCAGTGGGAGTGGGGGGAAAGGACAGTCTGAGGGATGGAGAAAAAGTGACAGGACTTCAAGATGGGTTGAGAAAAGTAGTGGGGAAGAGAGGAAGAGGGAGAGAAAGAAGGAGGAGGGAAGGAAGGAGCAGGGAGAGAGGGCAACCAGGTGACTGCTGGCTTGGCACTGGCGAGGACAGAGCCCTTAATGAAAAGAGAGAAGAGAGTAGAGTTACTCCACTTCTTTTTTTTTATATCCCCCCCCCAGATTTACTTATTTGTTTTATGAAAATGAGTGCTCTGTCTGAGTGTACACCTGCACTCCAGAAGAGGGCATGAGATCTCATTATAGAGGGTTGTGAACCACCATGTGGGTGCTGGGAATTGAACTCAAGACCTCTGGAAGAATATGGCTCTTAACCACTGATCCATCTCCCCAGCTCTTAAAGTTGGATAATTTGGGGGTGTCCAGACATTCTACCTTTGACGAAACCTGTTCTGCAGTGGCACCAGTGTACTTTGGGAATCAAATTTTTTGTTCTACCAATTATCCCTTGGCCACACTGGAAAGAGCTGGCGAGCTTTCGAACTTCTTCTTCCCTAGAACAGAGCTGGTGGCATCACTCGTCCTATCACAGCCCTGTGTGGGTGATGAAATTGCACAAGATGGCAGGGCTGTGTGAGCGGCAGCATGCCGTGTGCAGCTGGTTGATCATGGATTCTTCTGGCTCATCCTCAGACATGAATGCTGGCTCTGGGGGGACCAGAGCCCGGGAAGAATGCCAGGCCTGGAGAGGATGACTTGGAAATATTTTCTGTGGAAAAGATAAAGTTTTGGAATTGTTAAGCCCTCTTAAATAGACATCAAAAGAAAAGGAGATCACATAGACAGGCTGTTGGATAACACCACTTTTAAGAGATTTTATTTCCGTGGTAAAAGATAGGAGAGGAAATTCCATAGTCTCCTGCTATTGAGCACATGGTTAGCATTTCATTGTGTTTCTCTCCTTCCTGCTATTTGTTTTTAGTACAAACAATTATTTTTAAGGAAGAATGAGCAAAGCAGATGATGAATGGGAGTTGGTTTTTGCTTTTGTTTTTTTTTTAATTAGAAGATTGTGAACCGTGGAGGGTGAACATGATATTTTTTTTAAAAAAAAAATAGCAATCAATTCATAGCCCCCTATTGTAGTAGGACTCTGAAAGTCACAAAGCCCAACCCCTGTAAACATTTTCTGCTAAGTCTACATTTATTAAAGACCCATCGCAGTCCAGGCCCTTGGCTAAGTATTTTCCTGCGCTGTTCTGGAATATTGCCTAGCAATTCTGTGACGCAGCTACCGTTACTACCCATTTTACAGATGGAGGAACTGGGACCCAGCAGTTTATGATCTGGTCACATGGAAAGGTCAAGTCTATTGGCCTCTGAGTACATGCTTTTAAAGCTGGTGTCATCCAATCCCACCCTTATGTCTGACCTGCAACTCCTCAAGCAGGATGGTTAGGGACATGGTCCCCAGAGGAATGTATGAGTCGGAACCATCTGGGAATGGGCTGAGAAATGAGTTACCCATGAAACAGTGAAAGGTAAATATGGATGGCAAGGAATAATCGTTACTAGCCTTTGTTTGAATGCATGGTGTCAGACTAGGGGCGTTGAAGAATCTGAGTCACATATGATAGACTTGTGGCCGTCTCTTCCATCACTTACCCCCACCCCCACCGAAATCCTTGATCTCACATATCTCCTTCTGGTTACATCACTGGCTTCTTCATAAAATGGGTACCCACGACCTCTCTTGGGTCGGTTAGGGACAGAAGTGTGGTTTTGGGCATGAGGAGAGCCTCCTCTGTGAGTGAATCCTAACAGAGAACCCTACTCCCCAGTCATATGCAGTAAGCCTTGGGCCTTGGCACCTTTTTCTGCTACCTGGGCAGCTGTTCCATGCCTAGGGAGTGGGGGGGACTTCTCTAAGCAGCTGCAGGGATCAGAATTGCTGACAAGATTACTTTTTCACAGCGCCCCCCCTCCCATTGAAAAGGAAGCCCTCTTCCCAGCTCTGCTTCCAAACAGCCTCCTGCAGAGCATCTCCAGCACTGCTCAGCCAGTTCCCATGGCAACAGAGTGAGGGGCTTTTTGTTTTCCCTGGAAGGTTGAATCCTTGCAACCAGAAGGTAGCTACCAGCTCTTCCTCACAACCCTCCATCCCTACCCTTGTTTAGCTATATGGCTAATTTTACTGCTACATATCTCTAAACAAAACTGAGAATGGTACAATTAATAGAAACTGAGATTGAAAAGCTTACAAAGAAACTGCTCCAGAGGCTCCTTGGTAATCACAGGTCAGATCTGGGGAGGTCAGATCTGGGGATGTCAGACTAGATTAGAGCAAGCTTACGACAGTCTGCAGTTGAGGGGGAGCAGCATTGAGAATCCCTTCCAGGTCAATAACAGCAAAGAATGAGTTGTTTCTTAAAGCAAGGGATCTAGATGGCCCTGCAGCCCAAACCCCAGGCCCATCAACAAAGCGAATATGATGTTTTTCCAAATGCCCCTTCTTTGGCAAAGCCATGGCTGCTGCTGCTAGGTGTGGGTTACCACACTTGACCCACTCTCCAGGTAAAGGGCTTTAGAGACCAGCTGTCTCATCTCCCTGAGCCTTGGATTCACTTGGAAAATGAAGGAATAGGAGATAATAGGTTCCTTTTAGGGTCAGAAGCGCAGCATTTTTAAGCCCCCCCCCCAAAAAAAAGTGAGAGCGTTTTCTGAATCTTCCTCACACTGCAGATCCCAGGCTCTTCCGAAAGGAACACCTTTCTTAGAATGCTCAGCCTTGTGAAGTGGTCCTTAGCCGTGACCCCCCCAATTTATGTCAAGCTAAGTGAAGGCTTCGAGGCCACGAAGACCACCTCTGTGCCTGACTCTAGCACTCTGAGCATCATCTCTGAAAGATCTCTGTACACACCCTGCACAGTGATCACTTTGTTGGGCGAAGGGACTTGCAGAATGCCCAGATGGTTAGAGCTGAGGACACTTTAAGATCCTGCAGGCCTCACCTTACAGCCGAGGAGGCTAGAGCTGACGTTTATTGTATGGCTTGGCCAAAGGCATGCAGGTACAGGGAGAGCGAGGAATGGAACTTGCCCTCCACTCTTCCTGCAAGCCTTCTAACTTTTGTACTGTTCGTACAAGAGATATTACAGAATTTCCTGCCAGGCCTGAAACAATTGAGCATCGTCTTGTCACTCACCATGGAAGCCCTAAAGACCATGATGGAGCCAGCCTGTATGTTGCATTCTTGTCCCCTGCTGTGACACAACAGAGGAATACCACTCTTTGAATACTAATACCTTTTCTTTCTTCATTGGGGCCCCAAAGTTTGTATCCAAGGGTCATATAGGTCACATCCACACTAATCTTTCCCGTTGCCTTCCCAACACATGTCCCACATATGTTATTCGTTTATTTATTTATTTTTAGCCAATGTCTTGCATAGCCCAGGCTTGCCTCTTTAAACTTCTGAGCCTATTCCCTCTGCCTCCCAAGTGCTGAGATTACAGGTGTATCTCACCATATCTAGCTTTTGCAGTGCATGCCAGGCAAGCATTCTACCAAGCTGAGTTCTAACCTTAGACTATCTATTTTAATAATAACCACAACAGTACATGAGTCAGGGTGTTTCGTTCCAGCTGCCACAAAAGCCCTTGAGTCTCATGACTTTCACAGTGAAGGCTTATTTCTTACTTGTATATTGTGCGCCCTGATTAACCAGCTCGCCACGCTGTTGGTCATGTAGACAGGCTGTTTTCTTTCCTTTTGGGGGAGGGGTTAAAGGTTTTAGTTTTTTTTCTGTGCATATTATATTTTTTAATTTTTATTAATTTATTCAGATTACAACTCAATTGCCGTCCCATCACTTGTGACAGGCTGTATTCGTCAGTGGCTGCATTTGGGGGCGATGAGTTGCTCTGGCATCATCCAGTCTTTTTGACCAACCACATGGCTTTGCACTATCACATGCAACTTGTACTTGCTCCTCTTTGGTCATCAGTCACTCAGTCCTAGATAGATGCAAAGAGTGTTGGGACATGAGGTTGCTCGTTGGTCAGCAAATTCTTTGCAATGGAAGAGGAGCCTGCATTTCTATTCATTTGTGACACATATGGCTGGCACTTATACAACACACTATTTGTCAGGCACTGCCCTAAGTATTGCTTTATTTAATTTTCATAGTTGCCCTATGATGTTATTCTCCTTCTTAAAGTAGCAATGACAAGATTAGCTGTGGACATATAACTTAATAAATGCAAGGTTGTACTAGTAGTTGGTAACACACCCAAAATCTAGGCTACAATTCCAGAGCACATAACCTCTACATTCTGCCCTAAAACCCTCACTGACCAATAAATAGCTTGTGTGGCCCTTCGTTTCCCATCTGGACCTTCTTGCTTTGATCCTCTGCCAAGTAAGGACGTTAAACTGGATAATTCCTAACATAGCCTGCCAGCTGGGACATCACATGATCCATATGGGGGGATGGGTGAGGTAGGGAGGATTCCCATTGATGTATAAATAGAAAAAGGTTTTTCCAAAAGTTTCCCAGTGCAGTCTGGAAATGTGGAACCTCACAGTGTGCTCATAGGGAAAAGCAGGTCCATTCATTCCTATTTATCCAATAAATCAATCTGTAAAGGAGGGAGAAAAATCAGAGTTACTTAGAATAGTTTTGAGAAGGAGTGTTTGTTGTTTGGTTTAGTTTTTGAGGCAGGGTTTCTCTATGTATAGCCTTGGCTGTCCTGGATTCACTTTGTAGACCAGGCTGGCCTTGAACTCACAGAGATCTGCCTGTCTCTGCCTCCCCAAGTGCTCGATCGAAAGTGTATGCCACCACACCCAGAGGGACAGAAGGTTTTGTCTAGACTGGCTTTGAACTCACTATGTAGTCAAAGATAAAAGTGACTGCACACCCTCCTGCTTTTCCCTCCTGAGTTTAGGGATGGCAGGAGTGTGCCACGCTCAGTTTTTATGATCTTAGGGACTAAACCCAGGGCTCTGTGTGCGCTAGACAGGCACTCAGGCAATGGAGTTGCATCCCACACTCCATGTGTTTAAAACTCTTGACATTATAATGTGGATAAAGGTAACTGCTGTCCTCAAAGTGTGAGTTCTGAAAACCAAAAAATGTCACAAGGAAACGACTGTTCTAAACAAAAACAGTTGCATGTGCATTGGAGAGTGGGGCTGTGAGAGCTGAGTGAGCAGAATTTCCGAGCATCCTTGGCATGACGTGTTCCTGAAGAGCGTGAGGTACATGAATTCCCCCGTGTCACTGCATCACTGCTCCCCAGAGACTTGAGGTGCTCATAGAGTATGCTGCTTAAATGCATGCTAAGTCAAATTTTTGAAGGAAGACAGTCCTTAAATGGTCTTATAGAAAACAGAGCTTTACTTCACTGTGAACAGTTTTCTCTCTCTCTCTCTCTCTCTCTCTCTCTCTCTCTCTCTCTCTCTCTCTCTGTCTCTGTCTGTCTGTCTCTCTCTGTCTCTGTCTCTGTCTGTCTGTCTGTCTGTCTGTCTGTCTCTGTGTGTGTGTGTGTGTGTGTGTGTGTGTGTGTGTGTGTGTGTGTATACATGTGTGTCCAAAAGCATTTCCTAATTTCTGTGGGAATAAATATACCATTAATATGTCCACCCCTTCTCAGGAATGAATTTGGCCTCTAGAAGCGGGTTGGTCCCACAAGAAGCAGGAAGGACAAGCAAAGACTCAGGCTTAGGCTTTCCTGTGTGACTGGAGCCAAGAAAACTAAGTTTCAGGCAGAAAAAGACTCAAGAATAAATTTAGAAGACCCAGGAGCTTATTTAGGTAGGAAAGTCCTTGCCCTTGTTTGCGCCTGTTCCAAAACAGAGTCAGAGGGTGGATGGAAACAGGGTAGGGATAACGGAAAATTTGGATCCTACCTAATATAACCCGGTCTAGCGAGTGCCAGGCAGCTTGCTAGGAAGTGACTAACAGGGACACCTTCCCTGTGGCTCCTCCACTTAAAGGGCAGGATCCTTGGAAGCGCTCAGACATTCTGGGGATTTGGAGCAGCAGAGTTTGAGTACCTCCTAGGTATTTTCATCAGATGTGGCGAGGCATACAAAGGCAGAAGTGACCACCGCCATGTGAAAATACTTCACCTCACAGCTATCCGCAAAGGAGGCATAGCCTGCTGTGGGGCTGTGTGGGCCTGTGTGAGGAAGCTCTGGGGTGCTCCCGAAGGTGAGAAGCAAGGGAGACGTGTGGAGAGAGTCTCTGCTGTGGTTTCTTCTTCAGGGAAGGGATGGGCCAGGCAGCATGAGAAGGTTGAGGACTGTCTAGCTTGACTAACTTTGTGGGCCCCTAGGGACCCTGCACAAATGAAGGGCGCCCTGAGTTAAAAGCTCATCAAAAGAGCTAGTGGAGCTGTAGGCCATGGTTGTATACGAAAGATGTCCTTGAAGAGCGATGTCCTTCATTATCTTCAGAAGTGAGCTAAACCTGGGAGGGGTAGTTTCTTCAGGAGCAGCAAGGGCCAAGATGTCAGAGTGTTAGGAAAAAAAAAAAACCAGAGAGCATATTTCATACATATAAAGAAGATTAATTCATACCTACGGGAGGTCTAGTTTAGGGTTAGTTAATTGTGCTGGTCAGGTTCCCTAGAAATCCAGTTCTGAATAGGACGATGTTTGCATAGAGGAAGGTTAGTCCACCAACAGAGCCTTGCTACTGTCCTTGGGAGGAAGCACAACCCAGTGCAGGCCCAGGTGGAGTGGGATGTCAGCCACACGTCCTCAGCTCCACGGTCCAGAGGGCTCTGCAGAAATGTCCCAGACTGGAGCAAATAGTCAGACTGGTCGCTAGATGGGGGCTCTCCACCTCACGGCAATGGGGGAGGCATGACCTTCAGTGAGCTGTCTGTATACAGTGTCCCGAAAAGATAGGGCCTCAGACTGCCATCAGCACACTCTGTAGCTGCAGGCGCGGAGGGTGTCTGGCGGTCTCTCCTCAGTCTTCACTGGAGGTGGGACAGAGATGCAATCTCAGAATAGACAAGGACTCTTTAGAGGATAAAGGTTTTCTTCCTTCCTTCCTTCCATCCTTCCTTCTTTCCTTTTTTTAAAAAATCAAATCAGTTAATTATATGAAGCTATGTGATAATGTAATTTGCTACTAAGAGGTCACCAAGTGTCATAGTTAGGATAACTATTGCTCCAATGAAACACCAGGACCAAAACAACTGGGGAGGAAAGGGTTTATTTGGCTTACACTTCCACATCACTGTTCATCATCAAAGAAGTCAGGATAAGAACTCACACAAGGAAGGAGCCTGGAGGCAGGAGCTGGTGCAGAGGCCATGGAGGGGTGCTGCTTACTGGCTTGCTCATCATGGCTTGCTCAGCCTGCTTTCTTATAGAACCCAGTACCACCAGCCCAGGGGTGGCAGCACCCACAATAGGCTGAGACCTTCCTCGTTGATAGCTAACTAAGAAAATGCCCTACAGGCTTGCCCATAGCCCAATCTTTATTTTCCCTTTGTTTTATTATTTAATTATGTATTTATTTATGGCCTGGAAATTTTTCCTTCATTAATTTATTTATTTGTTCATTTTACATCCCAATTGCAACCCCACTCCCTCCTTTCCTTCTAGTCTCACCCCCCTCACATCCCCCTTACCCCCCACCCTCCTGTATCATCCCACCCTTGATGAGACTGGCACATCAAGTCTTATCAGGACTAAGTGCCTCCTCTTTGACTGAGGCAAGACAAGGCAGACCTGCCACAGCCAAGTCTTATGGAGGCATTTTCTCAGTTGAAGCTCCCTCCTCTCCTGTGACTCTAGCTTGTGTCAAGTTAACATAAAACTAGCCAGCCACACCGAGCTGGGGGTAAATACAGTACACATATGAAATTCTAAAATTAAAAAAAAAAAGAAATATTTTTAAATCCCCCAAAATTAAAATAATACTAATACTAATAATGCTCTGGGATCACAAGAAGCCATCAAGATAGATTGGCTTAAATATTATACTGAAATGTCTGTTTATTTTATTCAAATAAACTAAATTACTGGGACAGCCGTGTCATTGCTAAGAATTCTATGAAGCCAATCCAGCCCGGGGCATTTTCTTTGCTCTGCATTTGTTTCTAAAGGTAGACGCATTCATCAGGCCCCTCCCCGGGCTCTCAGGTAGAAGAAGCAGTATCCTCCCTGAAGCTCGGAACAGCAGCCCTGCCAGGGAGAGTCGCTCCAGTTGCCCTTTGCCAGAGGAGGAAGGATTGGTGAAAATCGTTTATTTGAGAACCTCAAATAGTGACACACCACTGCTCTTTTTCTTTGCAATGCCTGTAACTCACACACTTACAGGTGTGCCTGGGGGGGGGGCAGTGAAGAGTGGGGGACCTGTATGTGCACTTGAAAAGAGTGGCCGATCATCACAGTATGATAGCCCACTCGCTGCATGACCTCAGTCACTTCCCAAGGCGTCTCAGAAGCACCACTCTCCTTAGAGTCAAATTCTCAACCCGTTCTTCCTGCTGCCCGCCCCCAGATCCTTTCCATGACTCTGTACACACACGCACACATGCACACATACATACACATGTACATGTGTACATATATACATACATACAAACACCACATACATAATTAAAAAATAAATCATCTTTAAGAAAAAAGGAAACTCTACACTGTGAGGGCTGGAGTCTCCCTCAGATCTAACCTTGCAGATCTGAAGCCTAGATAGGTCAACGGCTTACCCCACTTCTCTGTTGGAGACAATAGGCCATATGGCCAATGTTCAGCCATCTTGTCCAAGTCTGCACCTTTAAGTCTGTGTTTTTCCCAGAGCTTGCCTTTCACCAGAAACTAGCTGACCCTGTTATGGCTTAGCAGTTAGACTAAACAAAGATGGAGCCAGATATCCTGTGTGGCAGGACATTATGACCCTGCCTGGAATTCCCTGTGTTTTGAGAAAGGCCTGCAGTTGGGTTGCTATAGCAACGTGCCTCCCTGCCTTCTGACTTATAAAAACTGCTGCCTGACTAATAAAGTTTGAGAGCTTGATCAATCAGACTTGCTCTCCTTCTTTGTGTCTTGCATTTTCAACAGGTGAACTTCCTCCTGAGTTTTAGCAGGACCCCACAGGCCGGGGCACTTCTCAGATCGGAACCTCTAACTCAGTGCATCTCATCGTTCCTAATGCTGCAATCCATTAATACGGTCCCTTGTGCCGTGCTGACCTCCAACCATAAAACTCTTTCCTTGTCACTTCATAACTAATTCTGCTACTGTCGTGAATCCTAACATAAATAGCCGATATGCAGGCTATCTGATATGCGACCCCTGTGGAAAGGTTGTTTGACACCGCCCCGAACCCCCACCCAAAGGGGTCGTGACTCACAGGCTCAGACCCACTTCTCTAAGGAAAATTATCAGGAGGAACATGTGAAGCCCAAATGGCCACAGGCTGTGCTCAGCACCTGAATTCCTTTGTGCTGCCCGTCACCCTCTCATTCCATGCTACTGGGCTCGCCTGACACTTGCCCAGTGTCTCTTCTTTTCATGCGTAGGCTGACTAGTGACAGCGGCTGTGTCTCTTAGTCCTCCCTCTGTGCCTGGACTTGTGCTACCTCTCCCTCTGAGTTAACCCACCTATCCCTTACGGTGCTCACAAAGGAAGAGCTTCCAGTGCACCTGTTTTGGAGGAGGGGAAAACCTGAGCTGAGGTTCAAGTCAATGGTTCCTGCTTTTAACCCAGCATGGTGCCTAAGTCAACCAAGTACTTTGCATCTGGGTTAATTTTGCCAGGTTAACGTGTGTGCGCCCACATGTCTGCACAATGTGCCTGTGCGTTTTGTTTTGAGACAGGATCTCACTATTAAGCTAAGCAGACTAGTCTGACCTTCAAATCACAAAGCTGTTCCTGCCTCTGCTTCCAGAAAGGCATGCACCGCCACACCCTTAGAAAGGTGCTTTTTAGCACCTTACCAGAGGAAGGAGCCTTTTCTCAAGTGTTGGAGAGGGAGCAGTAGGGAGAGATGAACAGCCTGAAGTGGCCATGAGAGAAGCCAACCGGATGTCTGTCTCCAACTGCCACTGTCATTCTGGGTATTTCCTTCATGCCATTTATCTTCTGGGGCCCAAGGTTCTTCACTGAAGGGGAAAAAAAAAAAGAAATGTTCGAGGTTATCAGACAAGAGGATTGTAAGTGTTCACAGAGCAGTCTCAGGATCTGTGATTCCATCCCCTTCAGGTCATCCTTGTGTAGAGAATGTGTGCCCATATTTCCTGATGAGGGAGTCAGATATTCACACACCATCCCCAGATAGGCCTGCAGGTCTGCAAAGTCCACACCATGTTGCCTCTGCCAGTCATGTGACATATAGAGAGGCTAGGACAAGGACTTGTCACCTCTCACACTCTTTGAAGCACTCCTACCACATGTATGAGTGAATGCACATATGTATGCAGGTGTGCATGCATACACAAACACATCATGCAGGTGCACGTGTGCGCATACACACACACACACACACACATACACACACACACACTTACTTCCACTCTTTGGAACTCTGCAATTCCCTACACAGATTTGATTTTTTTCTCTCTCTTCCTGCCAGTACAGCCCCACCATAAGCCCATTTGGGTTTTGTTTGGTATGATAATACATTCAGTTGAGGAGTTATATAATTGCAGATCCGATGATGATCTCCAGGCCAATTTCAAGTCAAAGCTATTTTTAATGGAATTGCCAGAGGATAGCGGGGAAGGGGGTGGGGAGAGGAGGAGAGATATTTAGAGTGTACTTTTTAAAGAACCAGCAAATCTCCAAAACTTTTAGCCTCTGCCTTTCTGAACCTGAGTTTCCACGGAGGAAGTTGGAGAATGCCAATTAAGTCATGGCAGGTGTATTTAGGAGCTGAGCTCACTTCCGGCACGAACATTTCTGTTTGGATGCTTATCACATAACAAAAAGGCGACTAGGTGAGAGTCAAGAAACCCAAGGGTTCTCTCCCAGCTCAGCTGGAGCCCTCCACGTGTCCTTCAGGACAGTCTCTCCGCCTGTCCTTTGCCTCATCTGTAAGTGAGCTAACATCCTTCCTACCCGACTCTAAAACCTTAGACGATCCTCAGAGCTTCGCAGTGCTAAAGCCTGCAACTGCGAGGTGGCATGTGATTCCCTAAAGGTTAGACACCTTCTGTGGGAATTCTTTCCCCTGCCCGTGACTTCTGATACCTGCTCTGATACAGCTTCACCAGTCCTCTTAAATATACAAGAGCCTACAGCATTGCTTTATAGGAAAAGGTAAAAAGCAACTACTGTGTGGCTATGGATGCCATCTAGGAAGAAGATGGTTTGAGTCATCTCCAGTGCAGGGTGTTTATGGACTTCTCATGAAGTTTATTCTCAAGACGTCAGAGAAGAAAATTCTATTTTCACCTGGAAACACTGGGGGTGTTTCCACGATCTGGTTCAGCTGCTGCGTTTTGGTTCCGCATCGAGTTTCCTTTTGCTGAACCAGGAAGGCAAGCAATCACGAAATGCTTTAAAGCCTGTTGCTCACTTTAGCACAGATGTGGAACCAATTTCCAGCAATCCTGGCTCTATTGGTGCATGCTGATTTGGCCTGTGGGTACAGTGTGGACAATTTAGTGATTTGTCTCATTTTTAAATCAAGCCTTCCCTTTTGCAGGGTCATTTTCTCTGTGGTAAAGGATCGACTTTGAGCTAGGAATGGCTAAGTAATAGCCTTTTCTGGAATTCAAATGACTTTGTGAATAAACAAAGATTAAATTAAAAAAAAAAGCGGGAGGAGTTCTTGGCTGTATTGCAGTTGGTGACTGCCGTCCACTTCCGATGTCCTCTCAGAACAGCAGTGACGTATGGAGCATAGCTTCAGACCACGTTTCATGTCCACCCCCCCAAGCTTGAGTCTCACTGGGCACAAAGATCAGTGTCCCCCACCACCACCATCCCCAAAGTTCATATCCACCCAGTGTTTCAGAATATAATATTACTCCTAAATAGGGTCTTATCATTGTAACAAATTGAAATTAGGCCAGAGCAGAGTCTGAAGGACCCTAATTCCAGTATGACTAGTAAAAGAATAAAAGAGGAAACAAGATGCAGGTGCACAGACAGACAGGGTGAGCGACTATAGGAGAAAGAAAGATGGGAGTGACACATCTGCAAGCTAGGGGATACTGAGTGTGACCTTGAGATGGCAGGAAGTTGTGAAGCTGGCTGTTGTCACCAACACCAGTCCTGCTCTCTGGTCCCCCCAAGACTGTCAAGGCTGTGCCACAGTCCTCTCACTCTTCTGTCCTAGGTGCCTCATTCCATCCACTCAGTGATATTTAAATCCTTCCACTTTCATTCTCGCCCCTCCACCAGGGCTCCTATTCTGTCCCACCCACCTTTCCCTCAGTAGATGACGAAGCAGCCACGCTTCTCACTTCTACTCTGTGTGTGTCTATGCAAAGCATTTGGTTCTTGGTGCCCTTCCCTTGTGTCCTCAATCCCAACCCTCTCTAGACATGTCAGAGAACTGTTCTACCAGCTCTTCTTGACCAGTGGCTAGCTCCGGTCACTTTTCCTATGCCCTGACCACCTCTCTTTGTAAGATCATTCTACAAACAGGTCTCGTTAAAAGCCAAATCAGAGAACAAATGCATTTCCCAAACAACAACTTGGATTCCCCCCCCATCCCCTCCCTCTGCTCCTTTTCTATTCAGATTTTTTTTTCTATTCAGATTTCTTGATAAAGCTAATTATCATCACTCCTGCTTTGTCAACTTCTTACACAAGGGCTTTTGCCTTCTTCCCCTACTGTTATATTCTCTTGAAAATTACCTGGGACTCTGTAGTAAAAGAAACCAATGGATTTCTCCCTGCTAATATTAAATACATTGAAGACATTTTTATTAATTTTCATAGATGTTGACAATTATGAGCATCACATTTTGTCTTCCACCTTAACACAAAGCACCCGAGCTTTGCAATTTTGTCATGAGCGCATGAATATATGTATATGTGTTAGCACAGTCCAAATATTCTTCTTTTAAGGTTTCTTTTTAATTATGAGTAGGTGTGTATATCTGCATGTGGGGACCTGCAGGTACCCTCAGAGGCCAGTGGCATGAGATCCCCTGGAGCTGGAGTGACAGATGGCTGTGAATCACCTGATGTAGCTGCTGGGACCTGAACTCAGGTCCTCTGGAAGAGCGGCAGAGGCTCTTAAACACCGAGCCACCTCCCCAGCCTCTGTTTACACATTCTCTTCAGCATTTATTAGTTCATCACTGTCCTCTTAAAACTCTCCACACCGCTTGGTCTCGATTCTCCTCCTAACCCTCTGTTCCTTCTTCATGTCTTTCTCCCTTCCCTCTTCCTCTAGTTCCTTTTTTGAGACAGGGTCTCTCTGTGTAGTCTTGGCTGTCCTAGACTCCCTTTGTAGACCAGGCTGGCCTCGAACTCACAGCAATCTGCCTGCCTCTGCCTCCCAAGTGCTGGGATTAAAGGTGTGCGCCACCACGCCCGGCTCTACTTCCTTTCTTACTCTACCAACCACCCACAGGTCGGTCACCTTGTCACCCCTATCATTTCAGTTAGTAGTTCACAGCTTCCTGGCTTTGGTGTAGGGTCCCCCGATGATCTCTAGACTCTTTACTCCTGGCCCACCAGGCAGCTCTGCCTTGATATCTAACAGACACCTCACTCCCTGTGTACCTAAGGCTGAACTTACGGTCTTTCCTCAAATGCTTTTCTGTGCGTTCTTTCTGCGATGGCTTCTTCATTCCTCCCGCCATCTTCTCTGGAAACTTGGGGTCACGGAGGGCTCTCTATGCTTTACCCCCAGTTCCGCCCTCTCCTCCTACTTCTGCTTCTAGCCATAGCGAGGTCATTTCTATGCTTCCATCTCCCATCTTAGCTCTACTAGGTAACCCAGTCCCCAAGGTTCCAGATCCATGCCATGCCTCCAACATAGGGTTTTTTTTTTGTGGAAGGTGGAGTGGGGGGGGGGTAAAATTCCTTGTTCCACTAGAGTCTCTAATTACATTTCAACTAAACCATGCTATGGAATCCTGGGTTTCTTTCTGGGACAGTGTCAACATAAACACACAGAGGGAAAAATTCCCAAAGTACTACTTGAGCTCTGAGTTAGAGGAAGCACTATTCTGTCTTACTAAATAATGAAAACACCCATCGGTAGCAGGACTCAAGCAGGTCTGGAAGTAGTCTCCAGAGCCTGCCGATGCTGCAGGTGTATCTCCCACTCCTTACTTGTGCCCTTGCTCACCTTCTCCAGCACTAATGAGACTCTCTGCCTCAACCTACCAACCCCTCCTGAGTTAGGTTTACCCATCAAAATCCAGGACATACATAAAAACGTATCCCACATCATCAGTGCCATCCTCACCATCAGCACCTTCTCTTATTATGCTTGGACAGTTTCATGTTTTCTTTCTTTTAAACTTATCTTTCTTTTTTAAAAAACATGTTTACTCCTATAGTGTGTGTGTGTGTGTGTGTGTGTGTGTGTGTGTGTGTGTGCCTGAACATATGTCTATGCATCACCTTTACATAGGTGCCCCCTGACAAGGGCATTCTCTCTCTCTGGAACTGGAATTACAGCTGCCTTGATCCCAGGGCCTTTGCAAGAGCAGTAAGCACTCATAATCAGTAACCTATGTCTCATCCCAGTTTCACGTTTTAGAAAATACTTTCATAATGTACTTTCCTGACAGAGCCTAGCTGAAGCTATGTGGCTGGGGCATGGGATATTACTATTTTGACAAAGTATTGACAGGTAAATACTGGTACATCACTGTCTTTGGACTCATCTTTGGTTCTCTTGTCACTTACCACAGAGACTTCCTGTTCTGACTGTTTACATGCTGGTCATCTTCCTCCTTCTGTTTGGAGCCTTGCTTGTGACAATAAATCAGGAGAACTTTTTTTGTATCATCTTTGATGGCTTACAAAATGTTTTCAACTTAAGCATGGCCCTTAATTCCCCCGCTATTTGTCACTTAGAAAGGATGGCCTACATTTCTGAAATAATTCATTATCAGTGAACTTAAAGATATATTATTAACAGTCTAGTATGTATTGAATACTCTAAATTCTCCTATACTGTTTGAAGTATATTATTTATGTGTGTGTATGTTTATTTTGCCTTCTCTCATTTATTTGACATTATACATTTTATGATTGTTTCTTTGTGATATTTTCCTTGCTGCTTCCCTTTCTCAATATTTATTCACCTATATTGCCTAATAAAAAGTTCCATATAACTATTAAAAAAAAAAAAAGAAAGGATGGCCCAGTTTTAACACATGGACACTTTTCTTGAGCTAAATGCACTTGTTGTAGTTGGCATGGGGCCTCGTCTATAGAACAAAGGCAGTGTTTATGAATTATCATAAAAGTTTGAAAATTGGTCATTTGAATATCTGACCCGTATTCACCAGTGTGTAAGTTAAGCGTGGTCTTTGTGTGTCTCCGTATTATAGAACTAAAACCAGTCAGTTGGAGGGAGGGGACTGTGGACTTGATATAGAACTGTCAGAGCAGCACAACCCTACAGCTCTCTTCAGATATAAGCACATGCTTTCCATGTCAGGGACAGATGACACTTCTACATTAACAAGAATGAAGGGTGATTACATAGATTATAGTCTTTAATTATTCCCAAAGTAGCTACCAAGACCTGTGCCTGGGCTTAAGTGACCAGGATACAGTGGGGGTGAAATCCAAGTCCCTTTCTTTGAGCGATTTTTTTCAGCCTGCTGGGCAAAACTAGATTACACAACAAATTTATATAAGTCACGTTATATGGCGAGCGCTATCGGAACATGAAAGAGTGATGAGATTTAGAATAACAGGTGAACTTTCCTTGGCAAGACCTTTCGATAAATCAGCACTTAAGGTGAAGCCTGAAAGAACAAGAGGAGTGAAGTGGGTAGTTGTTGAGGAAAGAGCAATGTAGAAAGAGAGGGCATCAAAGGCCTAAGGTGGAGAAAAGCTTAGGGAAGAAATGCTAAGAAAGAAAGTCACAGTGGTGGGATAAATGGGAGATGAAGACTAAGAAGACAAGGCCCCATAGGACCCAAGAGCCATTGGGACTGGCTCCTTGAAGCCATTGGACTCATGGGAAATTGAAAGGAGCTGTGCATTTTGTATGACTCCTGTTTAAGCACTAATTTGTCTGAGGAGGGCAGAGTCTTAAATAGACCTTTGTATAGTTGGACCACGCCACCGTGAGCAGCAACTACTCTAATTCAGAGCAAGTCCTCATACCATGCATGCTGGGTAGACAAAGCTCTGATTTATGAAGGATACATCTGTTTGTTTCCTAGAAGAAACCCGGCGATAACCCATCTGGAGTGGTACCTGAGGCAGGGAGGGGACGAAGCTGCAATATTGGATTCAATATCCCTAGCGTGTTAGGCTAGGGATACTGTAAGGGTGAAGAGATGGGAGGAGGTGCGGAGCCCTTGCCCCGCCTATCATTCACCCTGAGCTGAGTCACACAGGGGAGACTGTGCTCTGTTTCCAATCAGTAGCTGGTGGGACTGGGAAGAGAATCTCAGACACAACCCTGGCTGTTTGTCTAGTTGTTCAGTGGACTCTGATGGAGCCTCTACTGTGATGCAAGCTGTATAGAACACTGGCATATGGCAAAAACTGACATAGACACAACCTTGGCCATCACTGCAGTGGGCATAGGGGTGTTAAAAAGCAACTCGTACTGGAAGGCATCATGAGCCTGTCCAAGAGCAGGAAAATAAAGTACAAACACATCCACTGATGCCAAACACATCTACCAGAGGTGAGGAAATGGACTTGTAGGAGCCGCCCTGAATTACGAAACATTTGGAGGAAGGAATTATCTAGGTGGCAAATTTGCCTGCTCTGGTACCTCACCCTCTAATCCTTTTCTACAAAGCCCTAACTTAAAAGGTTCATAAGTCTTCAAGAGTCATTTCCAAAATAACAAACAGAAAAGAAGGCTTCTCTTGGGGTTTTGTGGGGTTCCTCTGACAGCTCAAACTTAAAATGTGTGCTTCAGTCCCTTGGGGCTGCTACGGCTATGAGATGAACTCTTCTCCCCCTGCACAGTATTGGCAAGAGTCAGTCTACTGCAGCATCTTGCAGGTTGAGAAGCCGAGGCTGTGTGCACAGGGCATGTCAACCATCTCCCGCCACAGAAATGGAAATGCCTTGGGTGTCCTTATTGATAGCATCTGATGTCCAGATCTGAATCTACAAGTGTGTGCCCTGGCCTCTGGAATCATTTATTACAACCTGAGTGTGAAATGTGCTTCTATTCAAGGAGTCTGATAAGAATGATCCACCACAGCCGGATGTAGAAGGAACCTACTTTTACTGGGCTGACTAGAGTTATCTGGTTTCCTATTTCTGTGCCATCAAGTGCTGTCCCCCTCTCCGTCCTTGGATGTAGCTTACTTGGTTTTCTACAGACCAGCAAGCAGATCAGTCTAAATCCTACTCTGTTGCCAACTCTACAGAAATCACCTGCCCTAACCTACCCTTCCTAGCTCCGCCCTTCTTTGTTCTTCATTGCCTGGCTCTTCCATGCTACCTGAGGAGTCTTAAACTCACTTCTATGCATCATATAGACCCTTTTTCTCATCACTGGGGTTTCTTTCCTCATCTTTTATGACCTTGCTGACATTTCAATACTCCTCAAACTTCTACCCTCACTAAAAAGACAAAGAAAAGAGTTTCTTTCTCTGGGCAGAGGGGTACTACAGATCAGACCCTGTGTTTGGCCTTAAGTGTCCTCAGATCCCCACAGTCTGGTAGGGAGGCAGACACAGGTTCAACGTTCTTCAACAGAACTATAAGAGACGGTATGGGAGAATTAATTTAACCATGAAACCACATCAAACTGAACATGGGACATAGCCCCCCAAGATAAGGCTCCAGGTCTGTCTAGTGACATTACCACCCCATCATAGCCCCCTTCTCAGCACAATAGCTCCATCTTATTCTAAAATGAATGGCATCACCACTCTTCACTGGAACAACAACCTGGCTGTTACTATGACCACAACATCACCAAACCTGAGATACTCATGTGTAACTTTTCCAGAGCAGCATGGTATGTGACAGTTGTTCATGGTATGTAGAAGTCTTTGGTTTGTAAAGGCAATGCTCTATAGTAGGACTTCCACGACCATCCAACATGGGATCCATTTATAGATACCAAATGGAACTTCTTGATAATAATTTTTCATAAAATAAAAACACAAGCAAGAATATCAACACAAATGAGTTGGCAAAATAAGTTGTATTTAATTAAGTGTGAGATTAGACACACTTGGTGTAAAAATGAGAACGCCATGGCCAGTGTCATATCTTTAATATGGCCATGATTCTAATTAATATTTCTGTTCTTTCTCTCTTTCAAGGTCACAGTTTTGTACATAGTGTTCTAACTGTTCTTGG
The DNA here is from genome assembly GCA_907169655.1 of Acomys percivali. Classification (NCBI taxonomy): domain Eukaryota; kingdom Metazoa; phylum Chordata; class Mammalia; order Rodentia; family Muridae; genus Acomys; species Acomys percivali. Next base: position 174,248,130 of record OU015742.1, on the reverse strand, counting down.
TCTCTGTGTTGAAAGTCTGTAACTTGTATTCCAGTAAACTGATTCTCTTAGAAAACGTACACAAGCCTGTTTTGTTATTTCACTCCTCCTGATGTGTACACACTCACTTCTATAGAGAGATAGGTGGCATGCTGGCTAACCACTATGACATTTAAGTGAGTTCTGTGACTCCTGCAGTGTTGCTCTTCCTTTATGTCTATAGTCATTTCAGAATCAGTATGTCTAGTTGTGGCCTATCTTGCTTACTTTTCTATTGCTTTGGTAAAACACCATGGCCCAGGCAACTTATGAAAGAAAGCATTTAATTTGGGGGCTCATGGTTCTAGACAATTAGAGTCCATGACCACCACAGTGGGGAGCATGGCAGTAGGCAGGCATGATGTTGGAGGACTAGCTGAGAGCATTCGTCTCTCCACAGTATGAAGGGGAGAGACAGACACAGACAGACAGACACATAAAGACAGAGACAGAGAGACAGAGAAATAGAGAGAGGTAGAGATAGAGAGACAGAAAAACAAAGAAAGAGAAAGAAAAAGAGAATGAGAGGAGTAATGGCATGGGTTTTTTTTTTTTAATCTCAAAGCCTACCCCAATGACACACCTGCTCCAACAAGGCCACACCTCTAAACCCTTCCCAAACCGTTCCACCAACTGTGAAACAGACATTCAAATACATGAGCATATAGAAGCCACTCCCCTTCAAACCACCACATTCTACTCCCTGGTCCCCATAGCCTTGTAACCACATGATAATGCAAAATGCATCTAGTCCAACTTCAAAAGTCCCCATAGTATTTCACACTCTCAACACAGTTTAAAAAGTCAAAATCTCTTCTGAGACTCAAGGCAATCTCTTAATTATAACCTCCTGTAAAACCAAGAAACAAATTACATGCTCCCAACATGAAATGCCCAAAATACACATCCAAAGAGAGGAGTGGGGAGTAGGGGCCCAACAAAAAAGTACTAGACCAAGGCAAACCGAAACCCAGCAGGGCATACTCCAAATCCTGTAACGCCATGTCTGATGTCAAAAGGCTTAGATGCCTCTACCTTCCAACTTTGCTGCCTGCAACAGGGGCCTTTTCACTTTGTTTTGTTTGTTTGAGGCTCTTGTTTGCAGAGACTCACTATGCACCCCTGGCCTGGAACTCCCTGTGCAACTCAGATTGGCCAAAAAGTTATAATCCTCCTACTTCAACCCCCCCAAGAGCTGGGATTATAAGCATGTGCCATTGTACTTGAGTCTTTTTTTTTTTTTTAATCTGGCTATAACTATGATTAGCAATACGTTCTTGACAAGTATGCTAATCTGGCTAGAATTCAAATCTTAATACTGAAGCAAGCTCTCAGTCTACGAACATATGCCTCTTCTTTTGCTTAGATATTTAATTTCTCTCTGTCATGTTTTGTTTTGAATATATTGTGTGTGCACATGTGCACTTGTGTGAGCAAACACGTATGTGGAAGACAGGGGTCCAACTTTTGGTGTCTTTCCTCAGGGATCATCTATATTTATCTTTCATTAACCTGGTGCTCGCCAAGTAGGCTAGGATGGCTGGGCAACAAGGCCCAGATACCTGCCTGTCTTTGCCTTCCCAGTGCTAGGGTTACAAGTGTGCGCTGCCATGTCTAGCTATTTTTAACTTGGCTATTGGCAATCAAATGCATGTGCTTATGCTTTGCCAACTGAGCTCTCACCCTGTGTTGTCATTTTGGGTGTAGACATCATACATATGTTTTATTAATTTTATTTCAAAGAACTTTTATGGGTTTTATTTTCATTTCAAAGAACTATATGTGATTTGTCTATCACTTATCTCTCTCTCTCTCTCTCTCTCTCTCTCTCTTATCATCTATCTATTTATCATCTATCTATCTTCAGTCTAATACTCTCTAACTGAGCTATTTTGGTTTATCATCTATTTATCATTTTGAGATGAGGTTTTATGTAGCTTAGGCTATCCTGGAACTCACTATGTAGCAGAGGCTGGCTTTCAGCACCAGACCTGCCTCCACAACGAGAGTACTGAGATCACAGGCATACATAAATGAATTTCCTGATTTCCACATTAGATGCAAATATATGAAAATACACTAGAGATTTTTGTTCTTTGGATAGCTTGTGCCCTGCTGTCTAAGTTCGTCTAGAAACCAGAAGTTGTTTTATATTTACTCCAGGATTTTAAAAACTGGCAGTCACAGGGTTGGGGGATGTAGCTGAATCAGTAGAGTGCTTGCCAACCATACAGAAATCCCCCTGCTTAAATCACAGCACCACATAAGCCAGGCCTCAGGACGTGGAGGCAAGATCAGAAGTTCAAGGACATCCTAGGTCAACTACATAACCAAGTACCAGCCACGTCAGCCTGTGCTGCATGAGGACTTGTCTCCAAAAAATGTGTGAATAATTTTAGTTCTCTCCCGTCTTTATGCCATTCATTTTTTTTCTTTTGTGTCAGCATGGATTAGGATTGAGATATTTTATTTTTATTCTGGTTTCCTTATCGTTTTTTGTTGTTGTTATTGTTGTTTTGTTTTGTTTTGGTTTTCCTTGACTAGGAACTGAATTTTGTCAGTTTTTTGTATCGTGTTCACAGGTTCATACTGTTTTGCTTATTAAAGCATGTTGATTCATAAAGTCCCATTATTAATCTAAGTCCCATTTGGTAATTGCATGCTGCTGTGTTTCACCTGACACTGTTTTGCTAAATGTCTTTTGCATCCATTTTCATGAGAAGGGCTGAGGATGCAGCTCAACTGGCAGTGTGCATGAAGCCCTGGGCTGGTTCGATCCCCAGCATTGTTACACCAGTGGTGGCGTCCATGAGACTCTAGAGTGAGGAAGTAAAAATGTCCATCTCCATTTTTCTCTGTTTTCGTGAGCGGTACTGGCCTGTATTTTTCTCCTCCTGGAGGTGTGGGTGAGCAAACCTTCCTCCAAGGAGTGGAGGGCAAGGCTACACCGGCCTCACAGAATAAGTCAAGATGTTCTCTCTCCTTTGTTTTCTGAGACTTTCTGTTACTTTGAAATTATTCTTTTCTTTAGATGCTCAGCTGAATGTGCCTGTGAAGCCATTTGGACTTAGAATTTCTTTGTAGGAAGTTAAAAAAAAAAAAGAATATAGTTTCTGGTTATCCAATACCAAGTAATTAACCCTGAAGTCATATACACACAAACAGCACATTTAACTCAGCAGTTTGTATTTATTTTTTGCATTATAATTTTTTATTAATTCATTCATATTACACCTCAATTGTTATCCCATCCCGTATACCCTCCCATTCCTCCCTCCCTTCCGCTTTCACACTACTCCCCTCCCCTATGACTGTGACTGAGGGGGACCTCCTCCCCCTGAATATGATCCTAGGGTATCAAGTCTCTTCTTGGTAGCCTGCTATCCTTCCTCTGAGTGCCACCAGGCCTCCCCATCCAGGGGGCGTGGTCAAATATGGGGCACCAAAGTTCGTGTGAAAGTCAGTCCCCATTCTCCACTCAACTGTGGAGAATGTCCTGTCCATTGGCTAGATCTGGGTAGGGGTTTGATGCTCACTGCACGTATTGTCCTCGGTTGGTGCCATAGTTTGAGCAGAACCTCTGGGCCCAGATCCTCCCATCATAATGTTCTTCTTGTAGGTTTCTAGGACCCTCTGGGTCCTTCTATTTCCCCATTCTCCCATACTTCTCTTCCCTAGAGTCCCAATAGGATGTCCTCACCTCTATCCCACTTTCCTGATAAGTGAAGGCTTTCATGGGACATGTCCTTTGGGCTAGTGTCCAGTTATAAGTGAGTATATACCATTTGAGTCTTTCTGCTTCTGGGTTAACTAATTGCACCATTAAAGCTATTGTATCACGCTGGTCATTGTTGTGAATCACAGCTGGGTCCGAGTATTGGTTGCTTCCCTCCCTTAAAAGCTTGCGTTACATCTTCTGATAGGATGAAAGCTCGCCTTCAGGAAAGAGACTTGTAAATCCGAACTATCTCAGACTCCAGGGCATCTATACAAAGCATGGTGTCTTCAGAAATAGGGACTTATCTTCAACCTCTGGAAGGCAATGGCTTGGTTTTGTTTTTTAATGAATTTGAATGCTACCTGTGTTGCTAAATTTATCGGCATAAGATCTGTTTCAATATTCCTATATTATCCTGGGTTAGCTATAGAGATTTGCTAGGGAGGTTGGATAGGAGCAAATGAATATCAGCCCACATACTTTCCTTTATGCTTATTGACATTGTTCAAGGGTCCAAAAAGCCAACTTGGAAAAAGAAACATCTGTTTCAAAAGGAGGGTTCTACTTTGTATACGTATTTGAATGAAGATTAGACAATAGCAAACAGAAAGGAGGAACCAAGCAGCCCCTCTGAAATGAACTCACTGGCATAAAGAGACTGGGCCAGCTGTGTTTCTGCCTCTGCTACGAGCTTTGGCAAATCACACGGCTATCCCATGTTTCAAGATCGCCATAGTGCTGGGCGTGGGCGTAGTGGCGCACTCCTTTAATCCAAGCACTCTGGAGGCAGAGGCAGGTGGATTGCTGTGAGTTCGAGGCCAGCCTGGTCTACAAAGTAAGTCTAGGACAGTCAAGGCTACACAGAGAAACCCTGTTTCGAAAAACAAACAAAACAAAAAACAAACAAACAAGGTCATCATAGTACTCACAATCTTCGGTGCAGAGATTTGTGGCCTTCAGAGGGGCTATGCAGGATATCCCTTTACTGGAAAGGAAAAGAGTCTCTATTAATGTAAGGTTTTAAGCTTCTTACCAGTGATAAAGTTAATAAAAGATCTAGACGACAGAGCGGCCCATCATTTATTCAACAAATACATATTAACTAGCTACTGGGTACCAGGCACTAATAAAACCTGGACCCCTGTTCTGGATTGATTGACCATGTATTCTAGTGGGGTGGGCAGACCTCAAGTGAAAAGCCACAAAATTACAATCTAAATAGGTGCTTTGGAAACTGAGAAGGTGAAACAAGGGGCTGTCGGGATAGCTGAGCAAGCAAAGGTGCTCGCAGCCAAGTCTGACTACCTGACTTTGATCTCGGGTATCCAATCAGTGGGAGGAGAGAAGCAGCACCATTAAATTGTCCCCTGTGTTCTGCCATGAAAAAAAAAAAAAGAAGAACCAGGTTTAACTTGGGGTGCCGGCCACTACAGAATTCCTAGAATTGACCTATGGTTTGAAAACAACCTTAAAACTAGGAGGGAACATCAGCAGGGCTGAGTGCTGTACACCTGTAATCCCAACACTTGGTTAACTAAGGCAGGAGGCTTGCTAGCTGGAGGCCAGTGTGTGGGGGCTGCATAGTTAGACCTTGTCTCCAAAAGGTCTGAAGAGAACTGAAATCATTTTTAGGCACTGCACACTAAGCAATGAAACATGTGATCCTCGTGAAAAGGCACTACATAAAGCAAACAGTACGGTCCCTGCCAGCATCTGCAGCCTTCCTTCCTGCAGGAGACTTCCTCTTTTGGAACAGGCTGTTGGATTCTCAAGTTGAGCAGCAGTTCAGCACCACTGAGGAAGTGGGGACAAAACGTCTAGGTTGTTGAGGAAGATAAAACTTGTAGGGTGGAGTCCTGAAAAGAGCTATTCAGGGGTAAGTACAGAGGTTTTGATGGGGGTTCCCTGCAGGCCTTTGGCTGAGAGATGAGCTACACAAAGGCTAGCAAGATCCCACAAGGCCCAGCGGCCTTCCTTCTCTTCCTGCAGCCTAGGAATGAATGACAAGCATGCCAGCAGTGGAGACAGGCAGCCATCTTGGAAAAGACTACAGTTTTAGCTCAATACATGAGAGTTCACTGACTTGTGCGGACAAGAGCAGTGATTATATGCAGGTCACATGGTGCACCAAGAGCCACACCCTCAGACTAGAGTTGAAGTTAATGTCATTCTAACCAGAAATACCATCTTCATATGATAGTGACTTTACTTTCAGAATGAAAGCCAAAGCCCTTTAAAAGATCATATAATTGATATTGTTTGTAATGTTTTATTCCAATGTTTAGAAAAATGACAATTACTAGACACATGGAAAACAGGAAGCTATGATTAACACACAAGACAAAATCTGATCAATAAAAAAATGGCCTCTGCATTCAGTCCTTCCACATCTAATATTTAAGCTTTCTTGTTCTCTTTTCCACATGTTATAGTGTAACTATGTATATTTATTTACATATGTATATGGATTACTGACTAGATTCTGCATGAAGGAGAACATGAAGGATTTCTCTGAGACCCTGACCCCAGTAAACATTATACATCCTAATCTCATCCATTTTTGTGAAAATTTTGTTATTTCATTTTTCTTTTGAGCTAAATTATATTCTGTTTTTTATATACCAAATATTATCCTTCATCTATTGGTGGACAGTACATTGATTTCAACCCTTTCAGGTAATGGACATGAGTTATGAACATGGATGTGCTAATTCTTTTTCTAGTTCTAACCGTCAATGGGGTGGGTCTTTTTTTTTTACTTGTTTTAATGATCGATAATTGCATAAAATATACTTGATAGTGAAAATATAAAACCTAATGTGAAGCTCCACAACTTCCTTTCTGAATGACTACTTTGGCTGTATAGAAGTTTATTGATTATATAGTCTTTGGGTTTTGTCTACCTTTGGTGTGTGATTATTTTTATTTGCAACTTTTTAATAACAAAATTTAATTTTTTTTAACTTAAAAAGATAAATGAACACAGTGGCCTAGATGTTGAAATTAACTAAACGAACTTGAGGCAGCTCTTATAGACATGTTTAAGAACACAGACAGAGGGCTGGGCAGATGGCTCAGCGTTAAACATACTTACTGCTTTTGCAGAGGACCTGAGTCCAGGTTCTGGCACCCATGTCACGAGGTTCACAGCTTCCTGTAACTCCAGCTCCAAGGGACCTGACTCCTCTGGCCTTCATGGGCACCTGCAAACCCACAGGCATACACACATTATTAAACACAAATTTTGAAAAATCTTTAAAAATAAGTTAAAAGAAAACATAGCCATAATGAATGAACGATGAAGGATCTCAGCTAAGGATGAGCATTATGGAGAACCTGGAGGTTGGGCATGCAGTGTAATGGGGTTTACATATGTGTGTGGCATGTCCAAGGCCTTGATTCAACCCCAACCATTCAAACAAAACACACTAAAGGAAAGAACCATAAAAATTCTAGACCTTGTTGGACATGAGATTGGAAATGGTTTAACAAATGGCAAGTGAGTGTCAGTAGAGAGAGTGAGATAATCTGTTCTGACAAGCAGACAGAAATAGTCTGAAAACGGGTAGTGCCCCAGTGGCCATGGCACATCAGACAGTCTAACCTGAGAGTAACTACAGCTGATGGAAGAGAAAACAGAAAGTAAACCAGTGAAACAAAGTCAGACCACCAAGTAGAAAGGATACAAAGCAATGATATTCTGCTCATCATCCTGAGCCTGTTGACAACCATAGGAAAAGAGGAGAGTCTTGCGGTACAACAAAGAAAGCAGCGTATTATATCTGGAGGAAGAACAATAAGTGATGTGTCTTCATAAAAAGCAAGGGAGGACGACCACGGAAAACTAAGAGCATGGGCAAACTGTCAAGCTTAGATTTCTGTGTCCGGTGATTGCATACTTTAGTACAGACATGATAAGATACGTTGTTTGATGGAAAATGGTCCCCATAGGCTCATATATTTGAATGTTTGGTCCCTGTTGGTGGGCTGTTTAGGAAGGATTAGGATGTGTGGCCTTGTTGGAAGAGTGGGTTTCACTGGGAGTGGGTTTTAAAGTTTCAAAAGCCCCTGCCCAGCTTCACTCTCTCTTTGCCTCTTGTCTGAAGATCAGCATGTTAGCTCTCAGCCACCATTCCAGTGCCATGCCTGCCTTCCCTCACACTCCCTGTCATATTGGCTGTGGACTAACCCTCTGACACTGTAAGCAGGCCCCCAATCAAATGCTTCCTTTTCCAGGTTACTCTGGTTATGGTATCTCATCACAACAATAGAATAGTAACTAAGACATATGTTGGTAGTAATACACTATAAACTAGAAAAGAAATAACATAAAATGAAAACAGGTCTATAGATAGACTATTGGAAAAGAGTGAGAAGGAAGCAGAAATAGGAAATGTTTAGGGAAGAATGGGGTGTGTGTTTTCTACTCTTATCACGCAGATGAGAATCTGGAGCAAAACTTGTGACATGGTGTTATGACACGTGTGAGGAGGTACAGACAGACACAGAGAGAGGCAGAGCTCTTGTGTTTTATATGAAGCAGTACGGTATCATCCTTTAAATCATGTGGATAAGTTCAAGTTGTTTACTGCCAACCTGACAGCAACCAAGAAAAAATAATTCAGAGGTACAGGTAATGAACCCGCAGAGGAATTAAAATAGAACACTACAATTAATTTAAAGGAAGCTATAAATGTGGAATTAAGAAATAATGACAATAAAATATGAAACTATGACAGATAATAAAATGGTGACATTAAATCCAACTATATTAGGGAGCCTATTAAGTAAAATAGACAGGAGTAATAAATATGAAAGAGACACAGCAAACTATGCATTATTCACAAAATATGCACTTAAATACAAAGTGTAATATGCTTACAGTAAGGGGATGAAAATATAGATTATACAAATAGTAAACTTAAAAAGATAAAGTAGATAGATAGACTTAGCTCAGCCAAAGAATTCAAGACCAGAAAATTTCCACAGATAAAGAGGGCTGTTTCCACCAACAGCCTGGAGCCCTGGGCCATCAGGAGGAACAACCATAAGCGAATGTATCTAGTACAAGAGTTTCAGTGAACACTGTCAAAACTGAAGAGAAACGCTCCATAACCGTAGAGCACACTCTCTAATGTCTTTGTCTTTGTAACTCATGAGCTGCTTCAACAAAAATCTGCTAAAGCCACACATGATCTGAATCACGTTCGCTGCCATTTTGCTTGTTTAGACCATTCAGTACCTAATAATTGTCAAGTGTGGTTCATAGAGGCCAGAGGTCAACACTGGTGTTAGCATTCAGGAGGGGCCTGCCTATTTTTTTTTTTTTTGACACAAGGTCTCTCAACGGGGTGTGGGACTTGCTCATTAGCCTAGGCTGGCATGCCAGTGAGTCTAAAAGAGCCTCCCTGACTCTGCCTTCTCAGAACTGGGATTGCAAGCACATACAGCAAGGCTTGGCTTTTCTGCGTGGGGGCTGGAGATCAAACTTGGGTCCCTAGGCTTGTCCTGAGCTACCTCTCCAACTCCTCTCTCCCCCTCCCCTTTCTAAAAATATTTATTTATTTATTATTACATATACAGGACTGCCTGCGTGTATACCTGCAGGTCAGAAGAGGGCATCAGATCTCATTATAGATGGTTGTGAGCCACCATGTGGTTGCTGGGAACTGAACTCAGGACCTCTGGAGGAGCAGTCAGTGCTCTTAACCTCTGAGCCATCTCTCTCCAGCCCCCTCCTTTCTTTCTTTCTTTCTTTTTTTTTCTTTTTTTTTTTTTTGACAAAAACTATGCCAAACTCAGCCATTAATCTCAAAGCCCTGTAAGTATTTTGTACTGTCTGTCCTTGGGTAGAAGGGACATGCTAAGCCAGACTTCCGCTATCTCCCTCCTTGGAACAACTGGCTGAGACTAAGAACATCAGTGGAAGTTTTGTCCACATAGAGTAGAGTGGCTGATCCAGGGTTAGCCTCGACCTCATAAGCACCACTTTCTTGGTAGCCTTTTGGCTCAGCGGCCCAGTTATTTGCTTCAAGGGATAGTAAGGATGGCACTGGTGTCTCTTTGGGGCACTTGAATGTAGTGACTTATGAAGTCATTTATAAAATATGAAGAGGAAAATAAAAGATAGACCACATGGGGGTTTTGTTTGGTTTTGTTTGGTTTGGTTTTGAGAAAGAGTCTCTCTATATAGCTCTGGCTGTCCTGGAACCGGGCTGTCTCTGAACTCACAGAGTTTCACCTGCCTCTGCCTCCCAAGGGCTGAGCTTAAAGGTGTGTGCCACCATGCTCAGCCTCCATGGGGGGTCTTGTACTATTAAAGATGGTCTGTTTCTAAGTATGTTCTAGAGACCACAGGTTAGTCAGCGCAGGGTTCTAATGTATTAACATCATGTCCAGAGGTTCTTGTGCATGAGGCCTCTAGCACAGGGCTGTGATTTGCCTGGGAAGTAAATTCTGTCTATATTAACTTTGCCAGCATCCTCATAGCCCAATGTCTTAGTTACTGTTCTATTGCTATAAGGAGACAACATGGCCAAGGCACCTTGTTTTCCAGAAAGTGTTTAACTAGGAGCTTGCTGATAGTTTCAGAGAGTGAGTCCATGGTCAGCATGGCAGGAAGCATGGCAGCAGGCAGGTGGGCATGGCACTGGAGAAGAGGAGTGGCTAAGAGTTTTCATCTGATCCACAACCCTCAGGCAGAGAGAGAGAGAGACAGAGAGACAGAGAGACAGAGACAGAGACAGAGACACAGAGACAGAGAGACAGAGACAGAGAGACAGAGACAGAGAGAGACAGAGACAGAGACAGAGAGACAGAGACAGAGAGACAGAGACAGAGAGACAGAGATACAGAGACAGAGAGACAGAGACAGAGAGACAGAGACAGAGAGACAGAGACAGAGACAGACAGACAGACAGACAGACAGACAGACTGACAGACTGACAGACAGAGACAGAGACACAAGACACACACAGGGACATAGAGAGAGACAGACACAGACAGAGATACAGAGAAAGAGGCAGAGACAGACAGAGAGAAACTGGATGTGATGGCTTTTGAAACCTCAAAGCCTGCCCACAGCGCCACCTCCTCCAACAAAGCCATACCTCCTAATCTTTCCAAAACAGTCCACCAACTGGGAAACAAACATTCAAGTATATGAGCCGATAGGGACCATTCTCACTCAAACCATCACACCCAAGGCTCCCATGCCCGTTGAATGCACCATGGCCTGAGAAAGCTGGGGGTCGCAATCTCTGAATCTGTTCTAAGGACTCCAATCTGGTATTTTACCAAAAGGCAAAATATTTGTGATCCAGATAATTGTTGAAAACTATGTGAGCCGTTTCCTGCCACTCTTCAAATTGATTTCCACCTCTTCCCCAGTGATTGCTCTAGCAGGCATCTGTAGAGCAGGTATATGATTGTGATTGTGTTATGCTCTTAGCTTTTATCTGTGAGAGAGGTGCCCTTAACCCTGTTTTACAATTGGGGAAGTTGAGATTCAAAAAGATGAGGTAGATCTGGGACAATAGCTCAGTCGGTTAGTACCTGCCTTGCAAGCATGAGGACCGGAGTGCGATCCCCAGAATTTATATTTCCAAAGCCAGGGGTAGGGTAGATGCTTGTAATCCCAGCACAGGGGAGAAAGACAGGCCAGACAGCCTAGTCTAGGTCAGCAAGCAACCTCTTCCTCCTGTAAAAGACATTCACAGCAATGTTCTTTCTCTCTCTCTCTCTCTCTCTCTCTCTCTCTCTCTCTCTCTCTCTCTCTCTCTCTCTCTCACACACACACACACACACACAGACTTGAAACTTTGAAGAAATTTTAAGTACATTCTATAAAGTCACAGAGCCACTCCATGGAAGAACTAGAATTTGAAATGAAATCCATCCGACTCCATGGCCGTTCAGGGACCATCAGACTATCCCCGTACACAAAGAGAGCAAGCACAGTCTTTGTGGTCTCTGATGTGTAGACTTTCTTGTTCAGGCCCTTAAAAGTGTAAAACCCATTTTGGATTCACAAGTCTGGCAAGAGCAGCTCCTGGCTGAATTGGTGCATAGTTTTGGGGTCCCCACTTTTTATACCACATGAACACCAGTCCTTAGGACATAAAGATTAGCATGTTGGTAGTGGCAACTCACAAGAAACTGCTAAGGGCCTGGGAGAGGAAGCAGAATTATAGTGTGTGCCATCCCTGCTGGGTGACATAGGATCAAACAGCAGAGAGCCACATGGCAGCTGTGCCAACAAAGGTTTCAGCTTTCTCTTTGAGAATCTTTCAGGAACATCAGCCAGAGCTGGAGGGAAGCAATTCCTCAAGGGAGTAGAGAGCCTGCAGCGTAGAAAATGTCCCTGCATCTAGCTGACCTTTCTCCTCTGCACTTTTTTTTTTTTTTTTTTTTGGTTTTGGCTACCAAAACAAACCCCGTAGTCGGCAGCTTTTTTTTTTTTTTTTTAATGCTTTAATATTTTTTTCCCCAGCTGCTGAGCATCTATTTAAGAGATGCCAGTGGTAAATATTTATCTCAAGCCTAAAATAAACTGTGGTTCCCTTGCCACGTTCACATAGGGTGGCTCGCAGAATGCTGCTGACCAGGGCGGCTGACTGTCACCAGGCAGCACGGCCTCCAGCAGCAGGTTGAACCTCTTCCAGAAAAAGTTGCTAGGTCAAGGGGATTCTTAGGACTCCCCACTGTCTCCATGTAACCAACACCTCCATCTCCTCTCTACATGGTCCCCTGCCCTCTTCCTTTCCCTGGCACGGACACATTCTTTTCCCTGGCAAAAGGATTCTTGTTTCCATGGAAGCCTCATTAAATCTACATCTTGCTCAGTTTGGGTTTGATCGCAGCTGCCAGAAATATTTTTAGTCTGTGCAGTTGTGTAATGAAAAGGGAATTGGAGAGGGGAGTTGGGACCTGATGGACCAAGAGGAAAAAAAAATATAATATATATATTAAGGTAGAAAAAGAAGGCAAATTCGGGAAAAGAGGAAGGAAGACGGGACCCTTCTCTTGGGCAGCTGAGGCTGCTCTACCCTGGCTTGATGCGTCCTGTTGGAAGGCGTCCTGGGGCACCCTCCACGACAACTGTTGTGGTCATATGTCCAGGGAGCCTCTGATCTCCCTTTCCATGACCTCAGTTGGCTCCAGCCAGGGTGACACTGACACTGGTTGTGAGAATGGCCATTTGGGTTTCCCTCTCTGGAGATGAGGACATGCAAGATCAGTGTCAGGGCTGAGGGCTGGTGCTCCGGGACTGCAGTGTGATTGGCAGAAGCAGATCAGAGCTACACAGAGGAAGAAGTGTTAAGACACTAGAGGCTTGTGAACAAAGACCGGATTGGCACTGGACACCAATACCCAGTGTGTACCCTGGCTGCCTGCTTAGCTTCTGATGACTCTCACATCCTGTATAGTTGGGCTCTGCCCTTGGTTGGAAGATAAGACTAGAGTTGTTGAATTGTGTGCATGTGAAAGTGTGTGTGTGTGTGTGTGTGTGTGTGTGTGTGTGTGTATGCATGCATGCATGCAACATGTGAAGAGGTTTAAATCACAGGCAGAGAAAATCAGTGCTATTTACTGAGCCTTTGCTGGTCATCCCATGGTTTAGGCCTTCTGTTCATATTAATTCGTGTTTCCTTCCCTGAATTTGGGGCTTAGACAATAACTGTATCCCCCCAACTGACAAGGAACCTGAGACACAGAGCAGTTGAGAAATTTATTCACAGTCACCAAGCTCACTTGTAGTGTAGCCAGGCTTGGCACCCACGCAACCTGACAGGAGAGTGGGCAGACAGAAAGTAGCCACAGTCCGCCGGGCAGTCACACACTTTAAACTGCTTTCAGTATGCAGAACCATTTATAGTAGCTTTGTATTGATGAGCTGAAAGTCAGGCAGATGTGCCGCTGGGATTTCATTCATCCTCAAAGAGGTGGTTTTTTAAAAAAGATTTATCTGAGGGCGGTACCTAAAGTTATCAACTCTTTACGACTGAGGCTCTCTTGAGTTCCATTTTGACTCTGATCCTGTCTTTCTGCCCACACGTCCTATTGACTATTGACTTTTGCAGCCTCTCCTGGGCCTCGAGGCCTCCCAACGTGTCTGCAGAACTGTGTCCCACCTTTCTTTGACAGTAGGATGGAGTTTCGGTCCCAGTCTGAGGCCACATCCCTGTTTCCCCTTTCTTAGGACAGCATTTAGTTTTCAACACTTTTCCCGACTACTTCCCCGAAGAGTACCTGGTCAGCCTGCTGGCCTCCTTTACCAACAGCCTCTGGTTATCTCTTTGCTGCCCTGACTCTCATGGAGGACTTAGTCTTCTGCCTTCTTTACTCAGAGAGAGAGAGAGAGAGAGAGAGAGAGAGAGAGAGAGAGAGAGAGACTGACTAGTGACATGGAAATAATCAAAACCCAGCTCCCCACCCCTCCTTCTCCTTCCACGGCATCTCCTCTGCATGTATTTTAAGATCTCCTCATGATGTGAGCTTAGTGGAGATGGGTCATCTATGGACTGTTGACTGTGCTCTTACCTCCGTCTCTGCAGGAATCCTATGATCTGCTCCTTAAACACCCTCATTTGACAGATAAGTAAACTATGGCCCAGAGATGGGGTAACTTGCTCATTTGGCTCCCAGTTAAAAAGAAGCTGGAAATAAGATGGGAAGCTAAACAGCTTGACCCTGAGATCCAAGCTGTTTTATTGTCCCTACTTGAAGACACCGGAGAAAAATGTTTGAGATATGACAGAGGTGATCTCATTGCTCAACAAAGCAGCTATCCCAAGGCAGAGAGACAAAGAGCCTGTGGTTCATTGCCAGTGACTTGCATTTAACTTGCTTGGGTGCCATGACAATTGGATGCTACTGGGAGCACCAGTGACCATGATCGCTTCCATGGCAGCATTGGAAGAGCAAACACATACTGTCCTTGTCACTTTCTTGGTTACAGAGTCCACTAGAAGAGCTTAGGAAAAAGCAAAAATTGAGTGTATAAGTAGAAATGGATTTCTTGCAGAGCTCAGAGGGCAAGCAAGCCTCACGCGATGCTAAAGACAAGCTGGGACGTTGACAGCGCCTTCCTTGGTCCCTTTGCCCAGAACCAAAAATGGTTTCTTACCGCTTGCTTCTCTCTCCCTCTCCAACTTCCCTCACTGCCTTTCATTGCTTCACATGCACATGAAAAAATGTGCATCAGCACCCTTAAGCTCATACAGCCTTGCTGCAGGCAGCCAGCGTATCCATAAAGCTCCACAAACGAATGAAGGTGCAGCTGCTGAGTCTGCAGGTCGAAAGCAGGACATGGAGGGAGCTGTTGTCAGGGTCTGTGTGACAATCCCAAGGGTCAAAGATCAGGTCAGAAGTAAATGCCATCTTCTTTTCAGATGGAGAAAGTGAGGCCGAGAAGGAAGCTGGCAAGGATTCAGATCTCTGGCCTTGTTGCCGGTACTCAGTCCACTTGACATGGTCTCTGAACTCTATAGAAAATGTAGTTTCTCAGCCTAGCCACCAGACCTTATCCAGAGACCCTTCAGGGAGTGCAGGGACCATGATCAGTCTCCAGTAAAGGTCCTGAGGACAACAATACCCAAAGTGGGATTCTGGAAGTTCTGAGCTCTGGAGTAAGGATGCTGGGTCCCAGGAGCAGTTGTGATATGACCTATTTGCTAATCCCACATGGTGCTAGCACAGAGTACAACAGGATTTAAATTTAGGTCTCTAAAGCCCATGTTCTTTGTACCCTGTGACAAACTATGGCGCTTTGAGACAAGATTACAAATGAGCAAACTGAGACCCACAGGATAAGCAGCTAGCTCAAGGTCACCCCGCTGAGCGAAGAGGGGCTTGCCGCTTTGTGTCTGGTTCCTGAGAGCCTGTCTTGTCATTTGCAATACCCTTGCACAGGCTTCATTTCCCCTCTGTCAGATGGGAGTGATAACGCCCGTCTCACATGGACGTTGTAAGGGGGAAGAAGATAAAAGAGGAGAAAGGGCTTTGAAAATGTAAGCAGTCTTCTGCAGATGAGAATTACTTTTGTCACTGTCGTAGGCTGCCAGCCCCTGGGGCTTTGCTGAGCAACCCCCAGCTCAGAGCTCCCTCCTTTCCAGCAGCTCCAGTGGGGCCAGGCTGTCTTCAACTGAGCCTCACCCTTTCCATGTGTCAACCTGCTGGGAAGACGTTTAGCTCATGTATCCTCTCTTGTTTGCTGAGGGAATGAAGAACCCAAATTGCGGGGCTCAGCACTTTGTGGATAGAGAGAAATACATTGTTTCCCACGGTTTTCCTTTGGAAGCATTCCTTCTTGGACTGGGACTGTACATACGGTTTCCTTCCCAAAATACAAGATATCCCGTTGGTAGGATGCTTTCTGTCTTCTGCTGGTGAAGTGGGAAAGGACCGAAGCTTTTGCTCAGCACCCACTGTATACAGATGTTCACTGACTGTTGGTGGTGTCTGCACAGCAACATGAGCCTTCGTATTCCCGTTGCACAGACTGTGTGTGTCAGTGTCCACAGACAGGTGACAGCAGGACAGAGATCTTGAACCCAAGTCTCCAAAACCACCATCTTTCTACCATGGCCTTCTACTGGAGGGAAGTCCCTGGAATGGTTTGGAGCTCTAACAGTCTAAGAACCTTATAGAAGAACTTAGGACAGGGACAAGGAAGGCAGCACAGTCAGAACTAGATGGAGCCCCTCAAACAAGTAGCCCATGCTATCCCATACCATCCACTCTGTTTACTGGGTTTTATATAGGATGCTGTGCTCTCCAGAGGCATCCTGGATCTTGCACAAGCTGGCAGGGGTCTATAAGGGAACGCTCTGTCAGGTTTCACTTATATTCAACCCAGTACATTAGTCAGGGCACACGCCAGTGTGTGTATCATAAGGACAGAGCAAGGAGACAAAAGACTCAAGACCTATTTTTCTTCACCAAACAATAAGCCAAGAGGCATTCAGGGCAGCAGCCACGATGACAAGCATCCAGAAGCCGCAGCTGACAAACACAAACACACCAGGAGGACAGAGAGCAGACTCATATCAGACTTGGGAAGGCTCACCTCAGCTCCTTCATAAGGCATATCAGGAAAGCTCTTGCAGGAGTGACCCTGCCTTAGGCCATGTATTTATCAAAGCAAACCTGCCAGCTCCACAGTAGACCATTTGCTTGGGGAAGAGCATAGCACGAGTCTTCGAGAAAGCACAGCTAACAACAAAGTGCTGCTGGCTTTAGTTCCCCCATCCCATCATCTCAGTAGGACTGGAAAGCAGATAATATGTGCCTTCACCAGCAGCAAATGGGAATAGCAGGTCCCAAAGGGGTGATATTGTTTCCTCAAGGCAACCTAGCTGGTTATCGGTCTCCACATAAGTTATTTCATCTCCTCTACACAGTGCTCTGTGCACCATGCAAATGGCAAACCAACCTGGCGACCACGTAGACCGTTGTTGATAAGCAAGCTGCAGTCTCTTTCATCTGGTCTTCCGAGATTGTCCTCATGGAAAGCTAGTCATTCACAGGTGCTATAAATAGGCAACACTTCTGCAGGATAGCTGACCTAATGCCAACAGAACAAACTCAGGCTCAAGTAAATGGTCAGAATGTATGGGCAGCTACCACATCATGAGGCAGTGCTAACCTGGGACCCTCAGAACACCTGAGACAGTGTAACATGTGTTCACTAGCCACACCCCGACTCCCATGCTGACAAGTGTTACTTCAGGCTTTAAGCTGACGATACATTTATTAAGCCCATATTGAGGGCCGAATCCTGAATCCACTCCTCCATGTAGAGACATGAATAAAATGGTGGGTGCTATTTGAGAAGAGTCACTGGTTGCAAGTGACGAAAACTCAACTTTGACTTCACTTCGAAGAGGGGAGGTTCAGTGGCTCCGTACTAAAGCCTGACGAGGAAGGGGCAGGCGATAGCCGCAGCCAGGATCTCACTCATCTCCAGGAGGTTTTCCACCCCTTCCATGCCAGCCTTTGTCTCTCAGACTTGCTTCCTCCTCTATCAGGATGGAGACACAGCTCTATGAGGCCATCAGACCCACACCTCCAGCTTAAACATTGCATCGTCCTTGTGTCAGACATTGCTCAGAGTGACCACTCCTATGTGATCCATACAGTTGAGAATTCAAGAAATGAATATGCCCCTCATTAGAAAGCTTGGAGGACGAGGACAGAATTTGTATCTCAGGGTGATAAGCAATAATACTCTTGCTCCTTCCTTGGAGAGGTTTTAGTGTAATTGTGGCTACCAAAACACCTTAAAGGAACAAAGGAAAAACTATTTGGGTTTGCATCCATCAAAGTAGAGAAGTCATTAAGGAGCAGCTGGGATCAAGGCTGCAGGGAAGTGAGATAGAGTCTATTCACATCACAATGGACCAAGAGTCAAAGACCAAGACCAGGGCCAGGAACCAATTAGAACCTTCAAAGGCCTTAGGCTCCAGTGGCCTGCTCCCACTGACTAGGCTCTACCTCCTAACAGCCCACAGCTTCCTCAAATAGTGTCATCCGCTGAAGAATAAATATTTAAAACGTGAGTCTGTTGGAGCTGTTCCATTCAAATTACAGCTCAGGAGCATGATCAAAAGCAAGTCCACCTACAACTGTACTAAAAAGCCATTAGTCTATAGCACAAGAGCCCTGGCTGTCTGGAGGAAGGGTGCACATGTGCACACCTAGGACAGGGCGGGAAGGGGTATCAGGAGAGCATTATGGGAAATCCCAGGCCACTAGAATATAGCCAAAGAACAACCTGAACAAAGCATATGAATAGTGATGGTGGAAAGCACAGAGGTGGCAGGTGCAAATTGAAAGTGTGTGTTTACAGACATGATGGTGTCTTGAAGTATTTTTCTTTGAGAGGGGAGAAGAAGAATCTCAAATTGCTTTATAATGAGCAAGCTTCTCTGTATGCATAAAATGTTAATAAATGATGCTAAGAGCCCCATGGTGAGATGGGCAAAATAGATCACAGTGTAGTTTGTAATTCGTGGTTACTAAGTTGTTCTGGCTTTCCTTTACACATGACTTTAAAAAACCAAAGATCAGTTAGGTTTTGGGAAAAAAAAACTACTAAAAGAGGAAGATTGTGTTGCCTTGAGTTTTAAAAGAACAGAGGCATTGTTGGCGCAGTCGGTCAAACACACCCGACTGCCGGTTGAGATTTGGTTCGGGGTTGGGGGAGTGCAGTATGTGACAGTGTTGAGCTCACAAATCAGATATGTGCACAGAGCTGCCAGTCTGGAGTGAGATAAGACCTATACATTTGAAAAATTGGAGCTGATAGAAGATTTTCAGATGCCAGGTTTGAGAAAATGAGAAGACCTAATAAAAGACGGTCTAGGGAATATGAGGTATTAGAGGAAGCAAAGAGCTAGGGATTATGGGAAAGAAAGTGAGGCAAAGGGGGAACCTTTTTAACACAGGGGCTTCCATCTCTCCTTCTCTTCTTCCTGCTTAAAACAAAACAAAACCCAATTGGTTTTAACTAAAATGAGTGTAAGGCTTTTTTTTTATTTAAAGGAACTATTTTGTGCTGACTTCCATCACTTAAAAAAAAGCAGAGATATGATGCTGTAGAATAAAAATGAGTAGAAAATTTGATGCCCTGCAGAAGAAAAGGTGGATGACCACTCATCCACGCTGGCCCTGATTATACACAAGGTGGGTAGCTCCTGCTGGGAGTTGTAGCTTCTGCCCAGCAGTGCACACTTCTCTCGTAGCTGTTATCTGCATATTCTGAGGTTTGTGAAATTCCCTCACCCCTCAATAACTGATCAGTAATTGATCTTTAGTCAGTGCTTCTTAATCTGGAGTCCATCGATCGCAGGGTTTGATGGCTGGGGTTTTTATAGTGTCTGTGAACCACCTAAAATGACATGTAAACTGTTGTATGTGCTTGGATATACTTGAATTCGCAGAGAAGTTCATGACTTCCTTAAAGATGAAGCAAGGAGGGAATCAGATGCAACCAGCACAGCCCTCTCAACTGGGGTTCAGTTTGATACTCCAATACCAGGACTACTTCTAGCTGAATAAATTCCTTAAGGATGTCTTAGTGTGTTTCTGTGAGAATCAAAAACGCTGTGTATGTGGCTTATTTACAATAAATATTGCTGTGAATGCGTGCCTCTGCAGATAAAGACATCCTTAGATCCATGAGATGGCTTTGTGTTTACATCTCAACCCTGAAAACTATTGGTGGCTTCCCTAAATCAAACCTTTATGCCTTGATTCAGATTTTATAGTCAGATCTGGGACCCTAGGGGTAAAACGTAGCCCTTATGAAATGCCAGTATAGTCTACTTTAATCTATTATCAGACATGAGGCTTTTGAATTTGACAAGCGAGCTGCAGGACGTGCATATTTATGAAAAATGTTGAAGGTCTCACAGATACTCGGTTGCAATAGAGGAAAAATATAATTCAGAGCACAGAATTTTTTAAAATGTCACATCAAGTTGGAGGATGTATGAGGAAGGCGGCAAGCAAGACTTCTTCTGGTAAAATGTAGATGAACCTACAGGCAGCCACTGTGCTGATCAAAGAAATTGTCTTTTTGGGGAGAAACAATAGAAGCCAATTGAAAAACAAGCATATCATTGCACAAAAACAGCAAACAAAGGTCAAAATGCCATGGTTGTACAATGAAATAATTAACAACTGGAGTTACAAAAGCATGCTCAAAAAGGAGAATGAGCAGTTAAGAGAAAAATAACCCGAACAGATCCTCAAAATAAAAAGCTTATGTAGACTGTAACTGACAATGATCAAAAATATATCCCAGCACAGACAGAAGAGAAGAGTCTGCCGACACCTAGAAGAGATAAACATTTGGAGTAATGAATATATCAATTCCTTCATTTGATTGTTGCTCAGTGTATATCGGTGTCAAAATATCATCCTGCACCCCATGCCCGTGTACAATTCTTACGTATGGAGTGATAACAACAAAGATGGAGTCCATTGCGTAGGAAGTTAGTGAGGGAGGCTCACTGAAGCCTGACTCACCCCATACGTCATCCTATGTGTGGTACCTTTCTCTGCGTGAATTCCATATGTAGGATAGTATACATGTAAATAGATTCCATACTGTCTTTGTGTGTGTGTGTCTAAGCCCTCAGTCGGTGTCTCTACAGGGCTCTGTTTCCTCATGTCTACACATTTCCCAAACCAGTATGCCTAATCTGAAAGGATCATTTTCAAATTTAGCCCTTTCTCTTGCAGAAGACCCTCCCCCTGCCCATGGTAACACCTATTACTTCCTTTGGTACAAAACATTTGTCTTATCTACCATTTCTGCGTTTAGAATGTTTCTACCTTCCATTATTTTTCTTTTGTTTCTTCATTCATCCTTTCATAAGGCCCTACACTGATCTGGAAATTAGTCATGGCTCTAGAGATGGCCATATTAGCAAGCAATTGCAATTGGATGTGGTAACTGCCTCTCACACCAATACAGCATGCTGAGAGAGGACACAGGGTAGCTTCCAGTCTAAGGAGACTGGAAGGTGTCTGAAATCTGGAGGGTGGATGGTATCTCACTTTCTTTTCCATTTGCTATTATTTTTTAAAAATCAGCTTAATGGAAAAGGGGTTGTTCTATCTCACAGTTCTAGGTTTCAGTTCAACATGGAGGGGAAGTCAAGGCATCGGAAGCTCAAATCCGCTGGCCATGTTGCACCTGCAGAAAAGGAGAGCAATGCTAATGCTCTGCTCAATTGCTCAGCTCTCTTATAGCCCAAGATCCCTTGCCTAGGGAATGATGCCACCCATGGTGGGCTGGTCCTCCCACTCCAAGCTGTAATCAAGATAATTTCCCCACAGACATGTGTAGAGGCCCATTTCCCAGGTGACTCTAAATTCTGTCAAGGTGACAGTTAACGCTAACCATAACAGGTGGCAGCCAAGCAGGTAAGAGGGCAAGTGACAGCATTCCAGGAAAGCGCCTTGCATTTGAAGGGGAGGAAGGGCATAAAAGGAGATTTTTTCACCTGAACAGATTCAGGGACTGAAGCTGAGAGGGTATGAATCAGCTCAGGAAACCGAGTTCCAGAATCCCAGCCAGAGGCATTGGTGACCGATACAGGAGTGTCTGGGCAGAAGATGAAAGTGCACTTGTGAGACCTAACTAGGCGAAAGCAACAGGAGCTAGTTTATGATTAGAAGCTCAGTGGTCCAGAGAGGGAGCCAGGATACCAGAGTGAATAGGTAGCTTCATAATCTGCCAACATGGGGCCTGAAGGGAAGGCAGCTTTGGCAAAGCAGATAGTAAGTTCAGCTACAGCATGTTTGAAGCTGACGTCTTGATGGTGGTGCAGGTATAGATAATAAGGCTCAGGATAGACGTGAGAGTGGATGGTGAGGTCACTGAAAATGAAAAGACCAAGGGACTGAGAGCCAAGGATTTTTAATTAGTCATCTTGGGTACTAGCATCACCCAGGGCGCTGTCAGGACGACTGTGAGCCAGGCACCAAAGTCGTTACTGGCAAGGCAAGTGACTCAGACGTCAGAAGACAGTGGCAGGAAACAGCAGGAGAGGCTTTATAACCTGATGGGGAAAGAGTCATTACCTGAGGGAGATAGGGAGGACAGAGCCAATCCCAGCTGACACAGCTCTGAGAGATTTGCTTTGAAGCAATCCTTAGGAAGGAAACAACAGCGGAATCCATAGGCAAGAGGAGGAAGGCATCCTGGCTTCCCCAGAAAATCCACCTAGAAGACTGCTATTCCTGGGACATGCTGCTCTAAGAGGCTTGTTAGTGATAAGAACACCACCAGCCAGTATCTCACAGTTTGCCCCCCACACACACACACACCACACACACACACACAACTTTCTGCTGTGACCATGGGGACCAACTCCATTGTCTTCTTTCTCGTCGCCCTGTTTCCACACCACACTAACCAAAGTCTCCTTGTGCCTCTTGTCTCAACTCCATAACGTCCCCTCCCCCCCCCCCCCCCCGCCCCCGGATTCCTAATGGTCATCTCTTTCTCAGCTCTTCCAAGAATGTTTCCGTGTCTACCTGTTGGTCGTTCTTCCCACTGACAACACGCTTCCCACAGCACCAGCCTGTACTCCATCAAGGACTACCCATTATGCATCTGTGTAGCAACTCTTGATGGGCAGAGGATCCGATTCATACTTGTCAGCCTCTAGCCCATCCCTTCCTCGTGTAGTTCAGATGCAGCATGAATATTTAGGATGCTGGTTACTTATTCTTCTATTTGGCAGGGGCAAAATTCAGGTTCATATACAGAGAGGAAATGACGAACAGGACACGGTGCTCAAATTCTGAAAAGCAAAAGCACCAGATAGAAGGTGCCGACTTATTTCCTCACTGGATCCTTGTAGAAATAGCTTTTCATTTGTTTCAGTCGCCTAAGAACTGAAATTGCGAGTGGCAACATAAGTGCTCTTTCTGTACATCCAGAGAGGAGAACTGAAAATTTGACCAAGAGTAACGGCTTAAGACAGAAAATGGGGGGGGGGGGAAGAATAGCTTCTGAGATATTTTTATAGCAATGCAATAAAAATAAGTGAAGATAAGTGAGATCAGATATCAAGTGTGTGAACCTGTTGGACCCGAGCCCCAATGGTCGTTGATAGACAATGCTTCTGTGACTCCCTGTCCATCAGTAGATAACAGCATAGACATTTAGTTAATGTTCTAAAAACCAGAGACGGATGAGAGTTGTACAGAGGCCCCAGAGCCTCCTCAGGGAGGAGGCTGCACTTCTTCAACTCCATCTGCCTCTCTATCTCCTCTCAATCTTCACATTGAACTATTTTTCTTTTCCTGTTTCTATTGTGCTGGTCTTAGTGACATTCTTAACACAGATGTTGGCCGAAACAATTGAAGTTAAGAATGATCCTAAATTATTTTCCCTTTGAGCAACTGTAACAATTTTTACAATGTTAGATAGTTGGAGATGGTCATAGGACTTCTGATTTTTTAGTCACAAAGGCAGTGAGACCTATGGCCCCTGGCTACAGTCAGTATGGCCTTTGGAGTTGCAAGGGGTCCATGTCTGGTATCTGCAACCTCTTCCTTCTGGGCTTCTTGCTCAGCACTATCTGGTGTTATAAGGGTACTGATTTATGCCATTTGATCCGCCTTGCAAAAACATGGACACACACACACACACTCGCACACACACACACACGTGTGTTCCTGGAGGAGAGTGCTAGGCATGTCTGCTCTTAGGCAAAGGGAATATGAACACTAATTCTGTAGTTATTGAGAGTCCATCAAAACTCAGGCTTCTGCTACAAGAAGAAATGTAGGTCAAAGGAAAGCTTTGAGCTTAGCATCAGCCAGGGCTGGAATCTGGGCGTGATTTCACTTCTCTGTGCTACTCTAGACATTTTACTATATCTCTCTGATGTACCATCAGTATCTGCCTCATCAACTTGCAATGGGAATTAAATGGGATAAGTTGGAAGGAACGCTCAATAAATGCTGGTTATTAAAAAGCAATAGGAAACACAAGGTTGCTGGTTAGTTTTCTGTCAGCTTGACACAAGCTGGAGTCATATGAAGGAGGCATCTCAGCTGAGAAAGTGCCTTCCAGCAGATTGGCCTGTGGGATATTTTCTTGATTGATGACTGATATAGGAGGGCCCAGCTCATTGTGCGTGGTGTTATCCCTGGGCTGTTGGTCCTGGGTGGTATTAGAAAACAGACTGAGCAAGTCAGTAAGCAGCACCCCTCCCCCCTTTGTCTCTGCACCATTTCCTGCCTCCAGGTTCCTGCCCCGAGTTCCTTGTTCTGCCTTCCCTCAGTGATGGACTTATATAAGCTCTAAGGTGAAATGGACTCTTTCCTTTTCAAGTTGCTTTGGTTATAGTGTCTTATCACAGCACCTCAAACCCTAAGTAATCACAGGGTTACAGATGATGCCCCCAATTCCTGTTGTTTCCTTGAATGTGAAACTAGATGTCCCAAGTTCACATTCCGTCTCTCTCGTCTATCAATTGTGTGACCTTAGAAAAAGTTACTTAATCCTCCTGTGCCTTAGCTTTAACACAGGTAAAAGAAGAGGGTAATCATTTCTACCATGATTGGTTGTAATCGCTGGATGAGCTCATATGAGAAAAGCACACAGTGTCTGGGACAAGTTCAAAGGCATGTAAGTGTGAGTTGCTGTTACTATTAAGTGACGTGTGGCATAGGGCACTGTGGAACTCTAGTCTTTGGGGCCTTTTCAAGTTGTATAAATAAGACTGGATTTATAGTATGTCTGTTCACATGTCAGCCTTCCCCACTAGACTGGGGATTCCTAAACACCAAGGAAATTGTTTTATTCATCTTTGCCCAGCCTAGTGTCTTATTAGCATGCGTCCCATTTCCCAGGTTCCAGACACTATCCTGAGGACATTATAGGAATTTAGTCACACCAGTCAATGCAATCAAGGAGGTGAGCCAGGTTAAGGGTGATAAAAGAGCCTTGGGGCATCATACTATGTTAGTAAACAGTATAAACTACCTGCATTGCTGTCCAGGGAGGAGGGCAAAGTTCATCTTCACAGAGAAAAGTGTGTTATCTGTGTTGTTATTACTGTGTGGGTTTGTGTGCATGTTTGGCGTGATTGGTTTGCTATACATGAAAAAAGGGTGAAAATAGAATTTAGGGGGAAGTTACCAAGCATGTATCTGTAGACTATACGTTGACCATGAGGTATAGCTCTTAATATTTGTAAGTCATACTGTACTAAATGTTTTGAAATGATGAACAAAATCTTACTCATCTTTTCACCACCTTCAACCCCTAATACTTATTACATTCCACAGAAACTCAGTAATCACGTGTAAGTGGCATCAAATGTCTCACATACCATTTTCTATTCCTGTTTCACTCCCCAGTGGCATGAACATAGACAGATGCCTTCTTAGAAATATCCCTAGGTACTTCCCCCACCACTGTTATTCACACACGCATCACTCCATCTGTCTTACATAGGGAACAAAAAGAATTCCATTAAGAAAATGGAGTTTAGGACTCTGAATGCCTGGAACTCTTTAGACTCTGCAGTCCAGTGTTTGAAGTTCAGTCATTCTGTCTTCTTTACCTCACTGGCTAGTCGCTGATTCTCCATGAACATGTGGCAATTCCAGAAAATAATGCCTCTTTCCCCTTCTCTTAATGCTGTGCTTCTGAAACACCACACTCGCCTCCCAGAACCGGAATGCCAAACAGAGATGAAAAGGTACTTTGAGATGTGAGAGAAACACTAAATGTTCTGTCTGATGGCTTCCGTGACAAGTTTGTTTCTTTAGAAACTTGACCAGATGGAGTGTGAGGACAAAATGAAAAGACAAAAATGTGTCAAGCTCCACTGAATAGTAACCAGTGGGGTGAAAAGTTAAGATAACCACTCACTCACAGGACTTTTTGTCTCATGCCCAAGAAAGCTGAAGATGGCAGCAAGCATTGAGATGCCTCTTAAAGGAGGTATAAATAATAGTGGTGGTGAGGATGAGGATGGTAAGAAGGGGAGGATGAGGAAGAAGAAGAACAACAACTGTGGTTGTTTTCAGGAAACAGGATAGGAAAGTTTATTAAAAGAGATGATGTTGAAACCTATGAGATGCAAACTTCATCTTGAAAAATACCAAGATGACACCATCTTTTCCAGGATCTCCCCAATTAAAACACGTTCAGTGATTAATGTACACTGTGGACAGAAACATAGCAATGAGTATGTATTGAGCAATTTATAGTAAGTAATTCACGGGAAAACATCTCTCTTAATTCTCATGTCAACCTATCAGAAGAGAGACTTAAGTAACCTACCCTAGCTATCAGTGGCAGAGAAGTGATTCAAGCAGAGATCTTAGCTTATCCCTCTACTATACTATTCCTGGCTCACTGAAATATACTATCTCTGAGTGCTTCTTTTGTTGCCTTCATAATGTCTAAGCTGGGATTAGGTAAGACTTGTAGGCAGGCAAGAAGAGCATTGGAAAGATTTCCAACCTCATTAGCTAAAAGCATGAGCCTAATGCACAGTGTATCACTCACCAACAGCATGGACTTAGACAGATGCCTTGACACCTCTGCACCTCAATTGACACAACCCACAAGTGAGAGTGACCCTCTGATAATCAAATGAAATGATTCTCTAAACAAAAGAGTTCATTGTCTGTGCAAAAGATTTTTTGTATTTCCTGTCCTCTGAAAATTAGAGGCCGGTAGGAGGCAACTGGAAACATAAAATATGACCCACTGCCTGTGCACTGTTGATGTGTTCAAGTTTGGCTCTGTGGAAAGAGAACTTCACTGCTCTCGTTCTCCTTTTCCTCCAGAACTTGGGGTAATTGCAGCTGACTCTCCAACAGGACCCATTCCCAATTAGGAGAAAGACCAAGGTGCTTACAAACGAGTCCCATTGTTACACTTTCAGCGCTAAAATAAATTTCCTGAAAAGTGTCCTGCTTACCCTACATGAATATTGGAAAACTCTTGTGAGAAAGCATTTCATAAACTACAAAGAGCTATGCAGAAAGCGTACATCTGAGTCAGAGGGCTCGGTGCTGGAGGCATGCATCCTTGGAAAACATCACTCTGTGTATTTGGTCACAATTAGAGGAGGTGCTGGGAAGTGGGGCAAGATCAGGTCCCAAAAACGGAACAATGGAAACTACTCGTGAGTAATACGAGCTCATGAAGGCTTTAGGAGTGGAATAAGCCACTCACCCTTTGACCGCGAACTTCCGTTTTGAGGGTATCTGGGTCCTATCCACTTCCTGACGTGTTCCATTCTGCCTCCCTACTTGCCTGACCCTGGCCTCCCGACAAAGCACTAGAATATGAAAGCAGATGTTAGCTCAAGGGACTCAGAACAGATGAGACAGAAAAGAACACAACCAAGTGCATTTCCTCTCATCCTGGAATTCCTGGAAAGCTTATGAATTCAGACTGCCTATTCTCAACGCCCTCTGTGCCCACAATTCCTCAACTTCCTTTAATTTCGTTTCTCCTTTGGTTCATCTTCCTGTCCTTATGTGGAACACTCCACATTGAATAACCACATTCTGCCAAAAAAACGTTTGGCATAACCAGAATCCCTCGCACACAGGACCATGAGCATGAGAAAAAAAGACGTGGGTACTGGGTACATTGGTCAGTGATAAGCCACATGCTATAGAAAGCAGGCTTGGAGGAGGTAGACTTATGGGTAAAGCCATTGGAAATTTCTAGAGATGAGATCTCAGCCTGGAGGCAGAACTTACATAATAAATGTACTCCAGTCCTTTGTTGTTGTTTTAATAAGATTTGATTTTAAAAAAGAGATACCAAAAAACCCAAACAACAACAACAACAAAAATAATATTTTTAAAGTTGCCATCAGCTAAGCCAGAACTAGCGGCACATGACTGTGTACTCTCAGCTACTTGGGAGGCTAAGATCGGAAGACAGCAAGACTGAAAACTGCCTGGATGACAGGATTTTAGGCTAGTGTATGAAAATTTGCAACCTAAAAGTATAAAATACTGCCTGGCGATATAGCTTCATGGTGGAGCAGTTGCCTACTGCATGGCCTGTGCTCGGACCTGGGTTCAATTTAAAACAATGCTCCAAATTGCAATCTGTAAGATTGTTAAAAATAATCTTTTTCAATATATCCCTATATCCAACACTGCATTTCCAAGAAACTTTAGCTACAGATGGTCACCCCTTCAAAAGATAAAAGAAAAATAATTCAATATTTTTAGAAAAAAATCATAATGGGATCTTACTTGGACTGTACATACTTATTTAGTTCACTAATTAGGTTGGCATAAGACTACACCCAGACCTTGGAATCAAACCACTGGGACCAAATCCCAATTCTATGGCATCCTAGTTGGGTGATGCTAGGGAAAATCTTTCCATGTCTAATAACCTGTTTCATCATCTGCAAAGCAGAGATGCTGCTGGTGCCTCACAAGGCCCCAGGGGGATGTGTGCAAGTTATTTGTGCACAGTATAATGTTCGGACTAGAGAAAGATGTTGGTTATTAAAGGAGAGGAACTTTTTAAAGCTTGAGGAAGTTAGGAAACTTGAAAATTCTACTTCAACCTTGCCTGCTCCCTTCAACAGAGGCATAAAACCCTCCTTCCTTTGCCAGATGGGCTTTTCAGTCATTCGGTGAACGAGACACTAACTATCCATTTCCCTGGACACTTTTCTAGTCTTTGTTGCTTGCCCAATAAACGTTTTCAACCCAACCCTCATGCCGAGCACTTTAAGGAGTTTTCTCTTGACTAACATCCCTCAGATGCTCTTGAGCAAGGCCCTCCAACTCCCTGACCTCCACCTCGAGCCTCCTCCCAGGGATATCTGCTCTTGTCAGGCACAACAATGACCCCCAAAGGTCAAGCAATGGTTGTGATCCTCTCTGGATGCTGTCATAGATTAGAGCCCAAGGTTTAACAACAGACAGGGGCTCAGAGGATGGTGAGAAAGCCACTCAACAGTCCAGCCTGATTTTTTTTCTTTTGTTCCATTTTGAGACAGGGTTTCTCTGTGTAACCATGACTGCCTTGGAATTTGTAAGCTAGGCTGACCTCAGACTCAGAGATCCACCTGCCCCCATCTCCCAAATGCTGGAATTAAAGGCATCCACCACCACACCAAGCTGCCTGAGTATTACTTGATGTTTGATATCATACAAATGAGAAACCAGATGGAAGAAAAGATGTGTAATGTAATTTTGTTCCATCTCCCAGTTGCTAAGCTACCCCCAGCTAAATTAGTATTTACCAGAATCTTCTGGCTTCTTGTCCAAATACAAGCACCGCAGGTCTGCTGGATCAGCCTCGGCTGGGACATAGCAGTCAGCACATTTACCATTCCCCAGGATTTTTAAAATGGATGTATCAGTGACCATATTTTGAAAGGTCTTACCCAAAAACCTCTCTTCCTAGAAGCAGAACTGTCCAAGGAGAACTCTTCACGTTGATAATGACAACTCTACCTTTATCAGCTTTTTGGTTACATTTTATTGCACCCTTTCTTCACATACATTATATTCAGCTTTAATAAATAGTTTTTGATAACCGCCAGTATATTAAGATGGACAATGGATTTGGATTCCAAGTGGCCTGAGTTCAAGTCCCAGCTCTACCATTTACCAGCTGTGAGACCCTGGGTAAATCACCAATCCTATATGTCATTTTTTTTCCTACTCACCCAAGCCATTTCCAAAACCCAACGACATGACGCCTTAGGAACACTGGATCTTTCTGCAGCGTCCAGTTTCGTCATCTGCTTGGAGCCTGCCCACCCACCTGTAAATCCACCAAGAATATCAGAGTTCTGAGCACAGTTCTACTTCTGCCCTTGTGTGACTTTAATTTCTTCCATGGACCGAACCCAGGACAATTCTAAGCTATGGTGTAGGGACGGGACTTTGTTCTGAACAACTTCTGAACTCCAACGTAACTAATGTTACTCTTCTTTCTGCCCAACCTCATTTCCTGTCGCCTGATTTGATTGACAGGGAAGCCATTTAAGGGAGGAAGGGAGGTTCCAGGGTTCAAGGCTGTGTCCTCTTTCCCTTCCCTTCCAGCCTTTTACCAGGCAGTACCGCCTCCTTGAAGCATCTCCTCATGAAATGCACAGGTAAGGCTCCTTAGAGAATGCTGCCTCACAAAACCAGCCCGCAGCCAGGGCCGCTGATCTTCATGGCTGAGCTCCATGCTTTCTTTCAAGCTGTCCTTCCCCCCTCCCAGCTCCACCGTCACCATAGTAACCCAGTGGTTGGAAAAAAAGTAAAAGAGCTAAGGCATCTAAATATAGTCAAGTTTCAACACCTTCCAGCATGGCGCCTAAAACCTGGGAGGTAACAGCTAAAAGCATCCAAACAGCAACTGACCCCTCCAGAGGAAGAGACGGTAGCGGGTGGGACCAAAGAAGGGGCAACTGTTTGCTGGCCCACTGCCTGTGTTTCCTCCTTGAACCACCACAACCACCCAATGTGGAAGTTATGACCATCACATTACTGCTGAAGAGACAGAAGCTTCAAAGAGGTTAGGAACATGGCCAGGGTTAAACATCCCAGCAATAGAGCTGACTTTAACCGAAGTTTCTGTTATTCAGACTTTAATCCCCTTCCCTATGCTACAGAGACAGACAGGTGCAGGTGGGAGGTTTTGCTGGAAGTGTAGGGTTTTGAAGCAGATCCCATGAGCAACTTGAGTCCTGAGTGCAACTAAATGATTGGATGAAGCCAACAAATTCTGTGGTTTCTATTAAACTCTTTGTCCTCTATTAAGCTCTATTAAGCTCTTTGTCCTTGGGGCTGGGGGAAGGGCGCTGAGGCAGTAGTTTCCAGGGACTATATTGACAGCATTCTGTACTATGTAAAAGGGAAGCCCAGAGGATGCTCCCTCTGATTCCTGCCATCACTCATTCCTTCACTTGCTCGCTCGCTCACTCACTCACTCACTCACTCACTCGCTCACTCGCTCACTCAACAAATACTTTTTTTTTAAAGCATCTGACATATTCTCTCCCCTCAGGAGATGGAGATAATGAACTAACCAAACAGCGCTTGTCCTCGTAGACTTCAGGGCAGTGGGAATGACAGAGAAAGTGACAGCTGTGTAATTGATCACTTCTATAAAAGTGGGCCGTGTAGTGTGAGTACATCCCAGAAGAATGTCATTTGCCTGATGGCATCAGTGGGAGGGAAAATGCAGAAGCTCTTACAAGTGGAAGAAGCCCACCGTGTCCGGTATGGAGGTGCCACGTACATTCAAGATTAGGAGAGACCCTGCTAGGAGCTTGACCTCAGCCATGAGCTCATACGGTCAGGCTCCAGCTCACTCCCTACCCTATATCTTTACAAGATCATGAAGTCTATCTGACAGCTGCATATGTGAGGATTCACAGAACCAGAAGAATAGACTCACATGAGATCTGTCAGGAAGGAAATATATCCCCTCCCCCACCCCTTGGTATCATCATTATAAAACTGAGTAGGTGTGTGAGGGTGCTTGTGTCCCTGAAATACCTAGAAGGGATGGAGCCGTAGTGTTGGCCACTTCAGGGTAGCAAGAGTAACCCTGAGAAGCGCCTGGAACCTTTTATAGGAACGGGAGGGAAGAGGGTTGGCATAGAAAAATGTGAATCTCTGCCGGCTCTGGAGCTTTCCAAACTGCCTGGAAGGCAGCAAATGTGGGGGACACTGTATGAATGAGCTCAAATTAGATAATATCATGTGTGTGGAGCTCCTGAGTGCTTCAGAAAAAAAATGCTGTCTAAATACACAGTACTCGCATCAAAGATAATGATACAGCGTTCTATTTATAATTCTAGCCTACCTACCTGCCAGCGATTTCCCAGGGATGGGGAAAGATGAATGGACAAGATTGAGGGAAAGGGCTTTGAAATCCTTGATTAAGAGCCCTCCAGGCAGATGTAGAGTTTAAAATGTATTATATTATTGTCACCACCCTTGTGTCTCCTTTTATCACCCCAGAATGTCTCCTTCTGTCTCGGGTAAATAAGTCTCTCTGACTGTTTCATGCTCATAATGTCATTCAGGAAAGCAGCAGCCCCCCAGATGCGTAGTGTACACAAACATCCCACACACACACACACACACACACCCTGACCAGGCAGCCTCCCTCAGCCAGTTGAATCTGGCCTGGCTGTAAATCTAGGCTTCTACCCCACTACCCTCCCTCCCCACCCAAGCTCATTTTACTTCTTCCAATAGGAAACGAATATGTAAATGTCCTGCTTAAAGGGAGTACTGATTGCAAACCTCGTGCACACAGTGGACAGGCTGCAGCTGGGGACATGGGAGGAGGGAACCGCTGTGCTCTAAAAGAGGACAGACTCTCACAGTGCCTCGCCTCGCCCAGGGAAAAGCCCAGAAGGATTCACTGAAGGTGGGCCAGGGTAGCAAAAGGACTTGAATACTTGGAGACGACACCACCAAATCAGACTCCGGGAGCGGGTGGGTGTCAACAAACCCTGATCACTCTCGGAGAACTTGGTCTATCCAAGCCCCAGGAATACAAATGGATCTCTTTGTCTTCCCTCCCCACCCCACTATGGAGCCTTGAGCCTGTCAACCCATAATAGGATATAAATATGCAGGTGTGCTGCTTCTGCACTCCGGCTTAGAATAGGAAGTGAGCAGAGGTGGGTAATGGGGAAGGTTACCCTGTGACGCTGGAGCAATCGCGGCAAAGGGAAAATTGATCCCCATTCACTAAGACAGGGAAGGCTGATAGGCAGCAGTACAGCAATGGGACATGCTCCTTTTTCTGTTATTCTTCATCATCCCATCATTGGAGTTGGGAAAGCTCCCTGCCTGGTCCCAGACCAGCGCTCTTTAGACAGTTGGGTATGTTACCGTCTTGTGAGTCCATCTTGAATTCAGTTACAACAGAACACCATCAAATTAAAGTGACATTTCTGACAACTTATCCTTTGCCCATCCCTTGCTATAAACTTTCCTCACACTGTTTCTTTTAATCTTTTGAATGGCCTTGTGCAGTAAGTCTTACAACCATGCCCTCCTTCAAAGGAGGAAACTGAGGCCCACAGAAAGTTTCAGAAATTAGCTGTAAGTACTGTGTACAGAAAGCTCTGATCCTAAGGCTGGGGCCCTTCACCGCCGAATAACAGAGAGAGCCTTTATCTCCAGGGCACCAGTCACCAGAAGGAGCAGCGGGGAAAGGCTAAGATCTAGAACCACTGCCATTAATAAGTAATTGAGGTGGCAGCAAAGTGGAAATTCGAGACAAGGCGACTCTTTTCATGCAGGTTTTGAAGGTTGGAGGAAAAAGTCTAGACTGCTGGAGAAAAGATGGGGGAGCTATTAAAGCCATCTTTTTTCATAGTGCTGGCTTCATAACGGTGCTTCTCAATAGAGTAGTGTGTGCAAGAAAGGAATGGGAGAGGCAGAGAAGGCCCCGTCTGCATTCCTCAGAGTAATCGCATGCTAAGTGCTAAGCGCGGGCTCCTTGATGCCCTCGGCTCAGCTGCTGCCTCCACCACTACTCACAAACCATCCATTCAAGAAGTACAAACTGCCCACAGGCCAGAGTGTGCGCCAGCTGGTAAATGAGACAGACTGGGTTTTTGCTTTTAATGGTACTTGGATTCTGGTGAGGGAACCAGGTAAGCAGCGAATAGGATGGAGGCACGGCAGGACGATGGTGTGGAAAGTTGTTGGAGGTCAGAGTTGAGAAGACAGAGAAGTAACCTATAAGCAGAGACCTTTTTCTTTTCTTTTCTTTTCTTTCTTTTTTTTTTTTTCTTTTTTCTTTTAAACCAGGTGTCTGGGGGAAATGATGGTTCAGAAAGGAGAAACCGTTATTGCAAACTTCCAGAGGCAAGAATCGGGTCTATGAACTTGAGAAGACAGGTATGCTAGGGCAGAGCGCACAGAGGGAGGAGGGCAGAAGTGTCTTGTGAAACAAATCAGGTGGGCTGTGCAGGCTCAGGAGCTAAGCAGTGCCCAGGCATGTGTCCGCAGTGCACATCCTGCCTCAGGGCTGGTGCAGAGTGCTCTGGGAACGGAGCCCGGCACACTGTGCTTTCTCAAGCCTTCCAAATGACTCTCTTGTCTCAGAGTAGCTCAGCTAGGTCAGGCAGTTCAATTGTTTTTGTTTTACTTTTAAGGTTTAATTTTACCTTTCCCTGTTTTTCTTTTTTAAAGGGGATCTGTTTTTATTTGTGTGTGTGAGGGGTTAGAGAGAGAAAAGGAGAAAGAGAGAGGGGGAGAGAGATGGGAGAGGGAGGGGGAAGAGAGGGAGAATGCCCCGGATTTGCAGTTGCCATCTTCAGAGGCCAGCTCACTTGAGCTGAGATACAGACAGCTGTGTGCCCAACATGGGTGCTGAGACTAGAATTCGGGCATCTGGAAGCGCAGCGCGCACTCTTGACTGCTGCCATCTCTCCACCCCCACTCAATTTCAACTGAATCCCAAGTCCAGCAGGATCTGGTTCACAGAAACTAAGTTAAAAAAAAAAAAAAGGAAAAAGAAAAAAAGTGGCACATTAGGACTTTACTCTCTTTTAAATTTTAAATTAACTGTCCTTTACTCTTAGGGCTGACTTTCACATGAACACCTTCAATCACTTTGAGCTTTCTAGTGCCTCAGTCCTCCTCATACGTATCAAAACTCATTCAAAACAATGAGTTCCGGGCTGCAGAAGAGGACTTATTTTCGGAGCTGTCTTTAAATCTTTTGTCAGCAGTTCAACAACACATGGATACTAAAGAATGTCTCTTAAAAGCTACAGAAAGCCCCCTGGCTGATGAAAGAACAGACTGTAACAGGGCATGAGGAATAGGAACAAAACGTGAGTTAGGTGGCTGCTGTGAGAGTCCAGGCCTAAGATGACAGTGACTTGGGGAGGAAGATGTTACCATGGAGGTCCCAGCAGAAGGGTGCATGCTGAGGAAACGGAGGTGTGTGGCTCCCACAGCCTGCTGAGGCCAGTGAGGCAGATGCTGCGGCCACAGAGAACTGGCTACCATCTGTCTAGAGTACAGTTCAAAGGCCATCTTTTCACCATCTTCTCTATCCATCCCACCCTCTAGCCATTCCTTTTCTACTGTGCAGAAACAGGGAACACACTGGAAATGGGGCTTACAGAATGTTCTGGGCCAATGCACAGCAGCTGGGATCTTGCAGAGGGAAGGTGAGAAAAGAAGAGCCAGTGAAGATTGGGTTGTTGTGGACATGCAGGAAGTAAGACTGGGAAAGCAGCCCCTGAGGGCGAATGAGAAGCCCTGTGTAACACACACACACACACACACACACACACACACACACACACACACACCACACATGCACACAGGGCACATGCTCACATGCAAACACCCACACACAGGTACACACCTGTACACACACATGCCTATGCACACATGTACACACACATGCACACACACACAGTCTCTCTCTCTCTCTCTCTCTCATGTTGGAATGAGATCTACAATGACAGAAAAACTAGGTTGTGGGTTTTTATTCCTATTGCTGCCAATAAACATCCCCAGAGGGCAGTGGCCTCTCCCTGTTCTTGGATAAGCACAGTAAGAGCATGTGTCTTTGGAGCAGAACCTCAGCGCCCTGCCTAATCTGCCATGCCACCAGGCAGCAGGCAGCAGGCAGCAAGAGAATGCATCAGTGGGCTAAGAGGAGAGTGAGGACACTGGGGAGAGTCATGCAGATGCAGCCTGGGGACCTGTCTTCATCTGAAATTTGACATTTCATTCATGATGGATTTCCCCCCATTAATTCTGATTTTTTTATGCTGTATTAAGAGGCCATTTAGCTTGAGTTCTGGGCTTGTTGGTGTTCCCTTACACTGCACATCCAAGCTCCCTTAGCTCAATGTAAATGTAGCGTGATCCCAGGTGCCCTGCCTTTGTGAAAAGTGTGTTTTTTGAGATGCTATTATTCAAGAGCCCCGAAAGCAGCAGACTGTGTGGAACCAGCATTATGCAGTATTGCAACCCAGCTTTAATTTGGGCTGCATCTGGTTCAGTTGAGAAACATCTACAGAATCGGCTAATCCCCCAGGTATTTAAGTCTCTAACTGAAGGAGTTCCTCTGCCCATCCCAGGCATAATAATCTTCCCTGGATTCGATTTTAAATGGCAGCTCCAGAAATTACTCTTCAGAAATTTGTGAGATTTGTAGATGTCCAAGTGGACAAAGAGATGAAGAGGAAGGTGAAAGCCTTTGACAGGGCTTGACGGGGGTCCTACAGAGATGCCGGCAGCTCCCGCTTCCTAATTATTAGAAGGTTTTTCCTGGGTTCTGAAGTTTCATGTCTATACAATAAAAAAAATGCTGCTTCCCTGCTTGGATAAAAAAAATCACCCTTTAATATGAGATCCCCTCCAGAGAAAGAAAGCCAGAAAGAAAGACCCAACATCTCTAAAGCCAGGAATCAGATAACCAGCCATTTTCTGTCTACAGTGCCAGGAGCAGACACTCTGTTAAATAAATTATTTTATGGATTACTCCCCTTGCCTTTTCAAGAGGGGGATTTATCAATTTCAGGGCACAGCAACCGTCCATTCCTAGACTAGTGCTGCTTTTTCACTCCCCTTCTTGCTGTAGAAAAAGGAGGAAAATGGAGCAGTGAAATCTTCCTGTCTTCCCCCAACCCACTCCCTTGGGCTGATTTGGGATGGATATGGGGCTTCAACAGGCCTGAAAATACAGAGCTGGCACGTGGTTATGCTCATTTGCTAAAGAGACTGAGGAAGGTATTCTGCTTTGAGAGTAACTAGGCATGACCCTTGCAGGGATCACTTTCTAGAAGGACCAGTCCCCTCTCAGAGTGGCCCTCTGATGTATCATCTACTCACTCAACTATCCAACGCAGCTTCGGCCCCTTTAATCTAAAGGAACTCAACAGTCAAAAAGGAATGACGCCCAGAGGCTCATTCAGAGTGGACGTCCTCTAGGCAGAGCAACGTTCTGAGAGGCCAGCCAGGCCTGGGAAATGATTTCCTAACCCTCTGGGCCTTTTGGTAGGAGATGTCCCAGGAGATTCTTCTCCAAGAGGCACAGCCAGGTCCCCAGCTGGGATGACCATTCTGGCACCTCTCAGCAGAAGGCTTGTAGGAAAGGCAGGTGCTGGCCCCGTGGCCTCTGATGGCATCGTTGGCTCTCCAGGCAGCTGACCAGGATAGTCTGTCTCCATGTCCATTCAGAAGTGGCCACTGAGCTAGAAGGAAAAACTGGTAATGCAGAAGGAAGCATTCTGAACGCCTCGCCTGAATTAATGGCTCCCATATTGATGTGTGGGCACTGTTTTCTCCAGAGTGGGTGAACAGAGTAGGTTAAGTATGCTGAGGGTCTAGGTTGGGCAGTCTGGCCTCCCAGACATCATGTCTCTCAGATTCTTTGGGCATGCTGTCACAGTAACTTTCAAAGTTTTTTTTTTTTTTGGTCATTTGTTACATGTTTTTATAACAGAAAGACGTGAGGCACCGGGTGTGTCAGCAATCAACTCACCGGTCATTACTCTACAAGGTCTTTCTGAGGGTCTCTGGTGCATTGGGCATGTGAGGGACTGAAACCTCAAATAAGATAGGCACAGTCCCTGTCCTCAAAGAGTTTAGAGTCAGTGGGAGCAGACTAACTAGAAAGAGTAACCAACAGGCTAACTTCAAGCCGTGAACAAACAGGGCAGTGCGATAGAATGGAAGGCAGTCTGTGGTGGGAAGGGACTTCCCGGGGCTAAGGTGGCTATGGAAGTCTGCTTCAGGGAGGTAAGGTGGACAAGAAAGCCCAGCCAATGAGGATAAATGCAGGTCTAAGTAAAGAGCATCTCAGATGAGGAGCACGAAGGCGCTTACCCTAAGTGGGAAACAACCTAATCTGGGAAACGGATGGACCACAGTGTCTGGGAGCAGAGAAAGGGGATCTTGTACTGGGAAAGATCTGAAGTTCAGTGCTGCTGGCTGGAGAAGCTCCTCCAGGTCACAGGGGTTTGCTTACTGCAACTGCAGGTGCTACGGCAGGGACTGGACTTTGTTTGAGTCAGGGTCTCACTGGGCAGTCACAGTTAGCCTAGAATTATGGAGGCCAGCCTGGTCTCAAACTGACAATTGTCCTTCAGTCTCTGGACCGCTTCAATTACAAGTGTGTGCCACCACCTCTGGCTATACTGCTTTTAAATCTGTTGCTCTGGCTGTAAGCTGAGCGAAGGAGAGGAGAGTCTCTTTGCAGTCTGCGGCAGTCCAAGGGAGAGACCATGGTGTCCTGATCTTGGTGACAGAAGAAAGAAGGATGGTCAAAGTGTTTGGAGCAAAGGTGGGTGGAGAGGAGAAAAAAAGGGAATCAGAGCACAAGAATGGGAGTGGGGAGATTCCAGGTTCAGAACCCAACCCAACTGGTAAATGACTTACCACTGATGGTGGTAAATGGCCTACCACTGATGGTAAATGGCATACCACTGATGGTAAATGGTGTACCACCAACAGTAAATGGCATACCACCAATGGTAAATGGTGTACCTCTGATGGTAAATGGCATATTACCAATGGTAAATGGTGTACCACCGATGGTAAATGGCGTACCACTGATGGTAAATGGTGTACCACTGATGGTAAATGGTGTACCACTGATAGTAAATGGTGTACCATCAATGGTAAATGGTGTACCATCAATGGTAAATGGCTTACCACCAATGGTAAATGACGTACTTCTGATGGTAAATGGAGTACCACTGATGGTAAATGGTGTACCACTGATGGTACATGGTGTACC
>OU015742.1:174186574-174197340 GCA_907169655.1 Acomys percivali | reverse complement strand
TGTGTGTGTGTGTGTGTGTGTGCCAGTTAACAAACATAAACAGAGTGTTCCTGTGGGACTGTAGGTGACTTGATGATAGAGTACTGGTTATTTGTCAAAGAGATTTTTGCAGAAGGCTAGATAGAAGAAGTGGCTGTCACCACAGAGGTGGACAGGTCAGCAGGTAGATCAATAATATGCCAGATAGATATAGTGCTAGATTGATAGCTAGACAAGGGGTTAGACAGGTACATTTATGTGTCACTGGAGAGCTCATTATACTGGTATAACGTTTTCATGGCACCTGTAAAATATGACATGAAGGAACTGGGGAGGGAGGAGCAGGATAACACTGTCACTGCTGAGACAAGCAGTGTGATATGATGCCAAAGCCAGAAAGAGGAAAGGGCTACCCATTCTTTAAGGAGTCTCTCTATCTTCTCTAAGGGCTTTTTCCCAGAATGCCTTGCAGTTCTGTTTCTAGGACTGCTGTCCTTGTAAATACCCCCAGGCACATTCAGACTTCCAGATTTGCCTTCAGAATAAACTCATTGGAGACTCATATTAAATGAAGTAAGTGAGATGAGGCTGCTAGAAGATATCATCCAAGTTGGAAATTTTAAAAAAAGAAGAAGAAGAAAAGAACAGAAAATAAGTGAAAGGTGAGTGATCCGCCATAAACAAGACATGCATACCACTCCTCTAAGGCTCAGAGAACATTGTGGAAGAAGGGCAGGAAGAGTGCAAGAGCCATAGGATATAAAAGGCTACATAATGCCACCTCCTGGACACAGTACAGCCATTCTAATAATGAACTAAGTGCAACTGCACTCATCTACCATGAGCCCACACAGGAATGAATCTGTCAACAATAGCCAACCATCAAAGGGAAAGGAACTCAAAAGAACCCCGCCAACCTGCAGCCCTAGAGACCACAGTAGACTCTGGGAAACCACTGGTGAGCCCACAAGTCTGCAGTGGAACGTCCCACACCCCCTGTTGTGCAGATGGACCGTTAAACTCAATCGGTCCCAAAATAAAACTAAAATGTATGAGTATGGAACAGAGACTTGTAAGTTTGAGAGAGATTTGACCGGGGTGATAAGAGAAGGAGAGAAGGAGTCCAGATCAATTATAATACATTACATATGTGTGAGAAAATGTCAAAGCACAAGTGTAACAATTAAAAAAGACAAATTTTGAAGAAAACCAGAGCTGGGATGGTGCAGCACCATGGACAGCTCCCGGACATTGTCAGGGATCTCCCTTCTCATTGGTTGTAGAAACACTGAGTTCAACAGCAACCTTGGGCACTGGAGTCTGCACACTGTCAACTGTCCCTCTTCAGGTTAAGGAAGAAAATCTTCATATAAATAAGTCTCTCTACTAGTAATAACTATCCTCGGTGTATAGTCGTTTCCCTGAGTTACGTTCATTGCAACCTCCAGAACCCAAGTTTCTCTATCCCTCTCTTCACTGACTCCTCAGCTAGAGAAAAAGGACTTCCTTGGCCTTTGACCCATTTTGTCCTTGGGATTATCCAAGGACTAGAGGATTTCTGTGGGAGGTTTACTGTGTGGAATGAAAGCAATTAAGAAGCTGAATAAAAGAACTAATTGAATGTGAGAATGTGGACTTGGATGGGGAGATGTTTAAATGAGCTCTGAAAGAAGCAGGCTGCCGAGAGCAATTTTCTAATCAAAGGGGAATAAAAAGATTCTATCTCCATTTCACTCTAATCCAGAAAACATGTCTTCATGGTGAAGTGGCTATAGAATGGACTCGCCAGCTGAAGTGGAAAAACTGTTTAACTGTTCATCAAGAGAAGGGGCCATTGGTAAATGATGCAAGATGCTGAGCAACTCAGAGAGAGCATATAAAGAAAATAAAGGAAGAATTTTGGTTTTTTAGGTTTTTAAATGAGTTGATTATTGTATTATTCCACAAGAAATACCCCTGCCATGTATAGAAATCCTGGGGAATCTATCATCAGGACACCATGAAGTTTCATGGAATATTACCCACAGTGTCATTCACTGTATGAAATGGAGATATCTCTGCAGACACCCTTCGTTCTCTCTAATAGATGGAAAGGGACAACAATGTTGAAAACAGATGCTAATGGAAGCCAGTAGGCAGTGCCTTAGGATCTTACATGAAGCTTACATGAAGTTACATGAAGCAGTCGGCAACCACACCCAGCAATTCAAAATAGTTAATGATCAAGAGATTTTGCCTCTCTCCCAACTCTACAAACATTTCCCAAGTGGCTTGGGGACATTATTTACTTGGTGCCCTTCACTGGGAATTCTTTGGGTCACATTGCCTACTCAGGAACAAAACAAAAGGATAAATGTTTATCTCAGGCCAGTGGGAGCCTGTTCGTGGTCTGGTCATAGAGTGTTCCACATTTAATAGAGACATTAGAATTACCTGATCCCAGCTTTGGAGGTCTACTTGCTTTGCTCTCACTGCCCATGTCTCTCTGAGCTATAAAGTTTTGGATGATAGAAAAGGCACTAAAGCTAGTCTGATGTTTCTTTTGTTGCAGAGGTGACAGACAGGAAGCTGACTGTGGAGGAAGAGGAGGCCAAGAGAATAGCAGAGATGGGAAAGCCAGTACTGGGTGAACACCCCAAACTAGAGGTCATCATTGAAGAGTCCTATGAGTTCAAGGTCAGACCGTCAGTGAGGTCCAATGAAATTATAGCTAACTAATGTGGGGAGCAGAAGATATGAAACTTTGTTCTAACTTCACCACTGAGAATGTGAAATAGAAACAGAACAAGCCACGTATCCACCCCAGGCCTCAGTCTCCCCATTTATAATATGTGACAAATTGTGCTGGTTATTTGTATGCTAGGAATACTATAGGGAAACACAACATAGAATATGAAGTAAGTAGGGAAGGAAGGGCTTAGGTGTGTCGCCACAATTGTCAAAGTGTGTGTCTTCAAGATACTAAAACGCACTACTTCAGGGCAAGGCCTATTAACTTCTTATTCTATAGTTACCCTTCAAGTCAGGTGTGGTGTGGGTGAAGCCCTTTAATCCCAGGCCTGTGAGGCTGAACTGGGTGGATCTCCATAAGTTCGAGGCCAGTCTGGTCTACATGGAGAATTCTACAACAGCCAGAGCTACATAATAGAGAGACCCTGTCTCAAAAAGACCACACACAAAGGGAGGGGGGAAGCCCTCTATTCTTACATTTCTCTGAACACCCAGTGACAGAATTCACAACCAAAAAAAGGGAGTTGGGGGGGATTGTCCAAGAAGATATCATCCAAGGCCACTTCATGTGAAATTTTTAGATGCCCTGAAATTCAGGGCATCTTTTATTCCTCTGTAACACAAGAGACCTCCTTGCTGCTGAGAGCTCTAACCTCATGATTCCAAGTTTTTCTCTCCATGACAGAGTACAGTGGACAAGCTGATCAAGAAGACAAACCTGGCCTTGGTTGTGGGGACCCATTCCTGGAGGGACCAGTTCATGGAAGCCATCACTGTTAGTGCAGGTAAGAGGGTCCTCAGGACAGCCTTGCTAAGAGTGCACTCAACCCTCAAGAAAGAAGATTGTCTCCCCTGCTTAGTGGCTTATCACTTCCCAGGAGACCTCCATAGTAGGTCTTCCCAGCTCTGGTCCTAGATGTTTGCCTAGGTAACTAGAAGACAGTAGCTACATCTGGCTTCGAATCCTGGTGCTGTTGTGTGAACTGGTGCATGGAT
This sequence comes from Acomys percivali, assembly GCA_907169655.1. Lineage (NCBI taxonomy): Eukaryota > Metazoa > Chordata > Mammalia > Rodentia > Muridae > Acomys > Acomys percivali. Next base: position 174,193,635 of record OU015742.1, on the reverse strand, counting down.
CCATTCTGCCATCAATGTCCTTGGCCCTAAAGAGAACTACTGTTGCCTTTCTCAGAAAGACAAGTTCAAAATATCTCCACGGAAAGCACAAGTTTCCATCATTCCTTACCTTTGCGTTGGTTTCCTTTTTCCTTTCTGTAAAATGGAAAAATTATTCTGCTCTAGAGAACTAGACATTAAGAGTTAGCAAAACTGCTTTGCATTGACCCCTGACTAATCTCTGCCCTAGATGATTTTTTTGACATTCACAGGAGGGCCCAACCATACTGACCTCCAGCCCAGGCAGAAGTCCCAAGTGCCTGCAGATGTGTTGAAATGAGGATGGACAGGGTCTCCAAACCGCCCCTGTATTGTCTCTCAGCAACACTATAGCTCTCTCGAACTGACAGGCACTATTGGCCTTGTCTTTTTCCATGAGGTTTTGTTGTCATAGCAACCCACAGGGTCACATCCCTAAGGCCTCAGAGCCAGAGCAAAAGCACAGCCAGGAAGAGAGGCTCGCTGCTGCTGCTGCTGCTGCCGTCGTCCTGCTTTCTCATCCATTCTGCTGTGTCCCTTCTGATGACCTGACTGTGCCCCTCAAGAGACAACAAAAGGAATATAGGCCACCTAGTCTACCCCTTTACAAAGGAGGGAACGAAGCTCAGAAACCCTAGGTAAAGTACCCCAGGCTACTTTCATTTAAAATTGCAATTAGAACCCAGATTCCTGACTTCTGCTCTTACCAAACTAAGGCGAAATTTCTCCTGGGTACATATAGCACATGTACCCATATTTCCAAGAAGGATGGTCAGAGACTATCCCCGCTCTGCCCCATGGGATATCTGAGAGATGTTACTGACTCTCTGGTCTACAAATATGATCTGGAATGATAGCCATCCCTCTGGGGGATGGACAATGACAGGACTATGATTGCCATAGACAGGTTAGAAAACCTGAGAAGAGCCCCATTGACACCCAGTCAAGAGTGAAGAAGCACACAGACAATTTTGTTTTCTTTGCCTAGAAAAATCAAATAAGCCTGCCTCTGCCTTTTTTTTTTTGTTTCTTCTCCACCCTCTTGTCTTCCAGTTTTCTCACCTTGCCTCTTAATCCCCACTCTCTATTCCTTTTACTTTATTCCACAGCTTGCTCACTTTCTCCCATGCTCACTTAGCATTCTGCATGTAAACTGACCAGTGACCACATAACCAGTGGTTTCCCAGTTCCCAGCTGTTTGGTGCCCACAGCCTGTTTCTCATCTGCTGCCCCGAGAGAGCTGGATCCACATTCTGGCCTAGGAGGCCTGTGCTGCAGACTGGAGCTGGCTTTTTTTCGTGAATGAAGATCTCACTTCTCTTCCCTTTCTCAGGCCTGTGTGTGTCTTGTCTCCAGCAGGGGATGAGGATGAGGATGAATCTGGAGAGGAGAGGTTGCCATCCTGCTTCGACTATGTGATGCACTTCCTGACAGTCTTCTGGAAGGTGCTTTTTGCCTGTGTGCCCCCCACGGAGTACTGCCATGGCTGGGCCTGCTTCCTGGTCTCCATCCTCATCATTGGTATGCTCACCGCCATCATTGGAGACCTAGCCTCTCACTTCGGCTGCACTATTGGGCTCAAGGATTCCGTCACAGCTGTTGTTTTCGTGGCATTCGGCACCTCTGTGCCAGGTGAGAGTGAGGGGTACTTAAGTTTGCAAAGAGGTTAGCTCTGGTCCAAATGAGCCCTACACCCTGCCTCATCTCAGACCCAAAGCAACAGGCACTATGGGTGCCCTGCTCGTCAAAACCTTACTAGACAGGGAAAACAGGTCTGCCAAGGATACGGTACCTGACTGGTTAAATGGCCCAATTTCTTAACCTTTATAGTATAGTAATAAGACACAAGCAGTGTAATTAAAATGCATATGATAGCGTTGTTCCAGTTGCCTCTGGCAGCCTATAAAAGATTAAAGATTAGCCTGCTTATAGATGTCCCTATAGAAATGCCCACAATCCTTCTTGGCCTCCCCTGATCCTATGGTCACCTATGAGGTCTCCTATCAAAACAGATGGGAGAACCTTAGTGAGATGTGCCCTTTGGTGTGAGGAATCACATGCTTGTTAACTTCTTCTAATGGCAGCTGCAGTCAGCACTCATGCATTCACTTAGTAGAGTAATGTTGACTGAACCCATGTGATCCCTGACACAGTGTTGTACTGGTTGCAGATCTATTATGTGAGCCAAGGCAGACATGTCTAAAAAATCTAGTGAAGGAGACTAGACCCAACTAAGTAAAAACCATCTTAATAATTTCTATGAAGTAAAGGTGTTGAGCAGGAAATGTTGGGTTCATCTGAGTCAGGACAGGTCCTGTGAAAACCAGGCGTGAATGGCAAGCAGTAGGTAGCAAGAATAGGGTGACTGTATTAGGCCTGGCTCCCTACTTAACTCAGCCTGAGACTCTATGGCATCTGAACTCTGACCTTTTGCTAGCTTCAAGAATTTGGACTGAATCTCGCCAGGCAGGAGTCTATGGGGTGAACCAAGGGCAGTCTTCATTGTAGCAAAGAAATATATCCTTCTGGAGATCAATTACCTATTTATTAGTTCTTCAGCATGGTTATGACAAAGGTCCCAAGAGAAAATAATTAAAGCGGAAAGGATTCATTTTCCTCACAGTTTTGGGACTGTCAGCACAGCGTGTCAAGGAGAGACAGAGATGATGGGAAAAAGCAATTCACATTCTGGTTGACAAGAAACAGAGAATGTGAGTACAGGAAATGGCCCAAGGCAAGCTATAAGCCCCAAGAAACGTCCCCCTTGCCCGCCTCCGTGAGCTACTTCCCACAACTAGGGCCCTCCTGCCTTTCTCTGCTCCTAGCAGTGCCATCATACCATGACTTTGTTAATGAATTCGTCCATTCCTTGTCACAGCCCTTAGTATCTGATAGTCTCTGGAAACTTCCTCACAGACACTCAAAGGGCTACTCTACCAATCCCCTGGGTAAATCTCCATCTAACCAAGTTGATACTCAAAATGAATCGTTACAGTATATCCACACCAGAGTCTAGGAAATCCTCCTTCTAAAAGCCCAGCATGGGGGGGGGGATGCTGTGTATTAATGATGCCTGAAGTCTGGCTGTTATGGAAGTGGATTTCTTGATAAGAAATCAGATGGTGCCTGGGGCTTGCAGATGAGATGCCCTGTGCTCACTGTTCTCCATGCCTTGGTACACTTGACCCATCAGAGGGAACCAAGCAGAAGTGGGGGAAAAGACATATGGAGGAAATAACCAAGGATACGAGCCAAAGTAGAAGGCTATAGTCAAGATGGGGCAAGAAGTGTTCTCTGGGAGATCTAAGAAAGTTGGCAACAGTGAGACGTCTGGATATACTGGGTAGTTTGGGGTATTTCCAAGGTCTAAAAACTTGGCCCAGAAAGCACTTTCAGAAGAATGCGCTATGGCCTATGCCTCTGATTTTATGGCTTTTGATGAAGTTCTTCAGGTATGAGAGGATATTATGGGAGGGGTCCTTCCACAAGGATTTTATAGTCAAATCTTTAGCTGACTTAAGTGATCTTGTCTAGATGCCTTGGTGCTTTTTTTTTTTTTTTTTTTAAACACATGGGCATCGCTCAGTCACTGTTACGGTAAAGTGAGTATGTGGCCTGCGTGACAGTTACAACCTGGCACCTACTCAAGCAGATTCCCAGGATGTGAAAGTCTCCTGGACAGACCTGATGAGATGACTGTGTCTTTTTTTTTTTTTTTTTTTTTTGCTAAAAACATACTCAATAGAAAATGATACTCCCACTTGGTAAGTATTGAGCTAAGAATAGCTTAGGAAGCTTCGGATACTTACAGATGAGAAACAGGAAACCCTGACCCATAATTGGTTATGCTCAAGGCTCCACAGTTCATAAGTAGCAGGGCTGGAAGTGGCCTCTCTGCCCAGGCTGCCAAGCTGCCTATAAGGGATACTCCAAGATAGGCCTTGCGCATCCCAGCCTCCCACAGCTCCTATTTGTCTCTGTCCTTTTCCAGATACATTTGCCAGCAAAGCTGCTGCCCTGCAAGATGTGTACGCAGATGCCTCCATTGGCAACGTCACCGGCAGTAATGCTGTCAACGTCTTCCTGGGTATCGGCTTGGCCTGGTCTGTGGCCGCCATCTACTGGGCCATGCAGGGACAGGAGTTCCATGTGTCTGCTGGCACTCTAGCCTTCTCCGTCACTCTTTTCACCATCTTTGCATTTGTCTGCCTCAGTGTGCTCTTGTACCGTCGGCGGCCCCACCTAGGCGGGGAGCTTGGAGGTCCTCGTAGCTGCAAGCTTGCCACAACGTGGCTCTTTGTGAGCCTGTGGCTCCTCTACATCCTGTTCGCCACACTGGAGGCCTACTGCTACATCAAGGGGTTCTGAAGCAGAAGGACAAGATTTCCACAGGGCAGGCCTAGGACTTCTTCTCAGAGAAGGGCGCTTCCTCACCAACCTTTCCAAAGTTGGGCAGCCCCGGAGAGGAAGCATCAGGCAGGACCCAAGCCCCAGGAAACTTCACCTGACCTAGGCCCTGGCACTGCACAGAAAGCAAAGCCTAACCAATCCAATGGAATGGAGGAGACACCCACTGTCCAAAGTATTTCATTAGAAAGCAAACCAACAACAGCAACAAATCCACCTCTACCCCATGTTCCCACTAACATCCCTGAGCCTCCTCGTCTATTCCACCGCCCGAGATTCCTTTGACTGTAGTTTCCCTGAGGGGCAGGAGTTCCCCTGTCTCCAGCAAGATGCAGCAAGACTCCCTCATTCAGCTGTCGGGGTGTGAGAATAAGCCATCTCCACACGGCTGGTTTGGGGTGCTCTTCTCATGGAATCGTCATTGTGCTCAATTTCATTTTCCTACCAGGCTCCACTAACTGTCTTGTCTTTTCTTCCTGAAGTTAGCGACCAAGGGCCCTGAAGGAACTCCGAGTCTGAGCGCCAGGCGGAGGCACAGACTTGCTGACGCACACCCTCCTGCTCTCACAAGGCTGCTGCTGTCCCTTGACTCCAACTCAGGGTGCAGGAGGAGTTTCATCTGCTTGTATTGACATCAAACTCAAGTCACAGAGGAATCACCCTCTTCTGGGTGGAGGCCAGTCTACTTCTCTGTGCGGTGTGTCAGCACCTGTATGTGTGCCCTCCCACGGGGGGGGGGGGGGGCTTTGGAGCAGAAATGCAGAGAGTCCCAAGCTTACCAAGGGCAGCCAGAGAAGCAAGCAAAAAACACCTTTCTGATGATTTGGGGTTTGTGTCTGAGGTGGGAGAGAAGAGGGCATTCAACAGGAGAGGTCTCTAAGGGGGTGGATCGTAATTAAAGAGTCGGTGTTTCCGGGGCAATGTCAGCATCACCACCCCTCCCTCGCTAATGCGCCATACTCAGAAGGCTGAGGAGGTTGCCTGAAGTGATGTGAGAATTTGGAGGCTAGTAAGAGGACAGGGGCCTCCTTCTTCCTCTTCTGGCCTTTTAGCCGCTTTTGAAAGCATATTCACAGATAGGAACTGGAGTTTCTCATTCTCCCATGTTCCTGTTCATTTTTATTCCCATTTTTATTTATTTTATTTTATTTTTATTTTGGTTTTTTTTGGGGGGTATTGTTTTTGTTTGTTTGTCTGTTTGTTTTTGAGACAGGGTTTCTCTGTGTAGCCTTGGCTGTCCTGGCCTTGCTTTGTAGACCTCAGAAAGTCTTCTCTTCCCAGACTTTGGGGTATTTCTTGTACCCTGCCCCCAAGGAATCCAAGTCATCACATTCCCAAGGAGCCCGGGCTTCTGAAAAAAAATGACTCCTGACACACTGACACCCCCACCTTCCAGACCTTTTCCCAATGTATTTGGAAAAGATCTGGCTTTAACACACACACACACACACACACACACACACACACACACACACACACACACACCAAAACTGCCCACGGGTCTTGAGGCTTTCTGCATTGACATAAGTACATTTTCTAAGAGAGAAAAACAAAAGTAAAAAACAACACCTGTTTAATTTTAAACACATTTTTATGAAAAAATAAAAAGCAAATAAAACAATGCTCGTGTCCTAAGCTATGTTGACAGTTGCCGGTGGAACTGTTGGGTTGGTTCAAAAAAAATAATAAAAATAAAAATAAAAGGTCTACTTATATGTCTCTACACACAGCCTGCTTCTCCCCGTGTTTCTTCGGTGAATGGCCCAGGACCACCTTGGGTATCTGTTGTGAATCGAAAGGGTCATCTCTCATCACACAGAGGTACCAACTAACGTGCTAAATACAGTATTTTTTAAAGCAAAACATGTTCAGGCAAATGCTACCTGTCACAAACCAGAGTTAAAGAAGCAAGGGGCATAGGTCATACAGATTACGTTGATAGCTGTGAGGGAACATTCTGGACCAGAAAGGCACAGCAGGGCAGGGCTCTAACGAGGAGGCCATATTTAGCCAGTGTTCCGCACATATAGCCTCATAGTCAGCATTCGGCACTCATTCAATAATCCTCATTTGCTCAGCACTCATTCAAAAACGCTACTAGGAACACCTTCCACGTCCTGTTACATTCTGGCGATTTAGTTCATGACCACAAGAAAGTCACCATCAAGGAGATGAAGTAAAGGTTCTTTTTAGTACAGTGCTTTTGAGTCCTAAGCAACAGAGACCCATTAAAATGGTTCTGGAAAGAGGGAGGGCAGCCTTGGGATGCCTGGTGGGGGAGGGGTTTGTGGAAGTCAGATCAGGAAGCCCTGAAGAGCCATCCCTGTGCTCTCTCTAGTCCTTGCTTCTGTGTGACTTTGGAGCCTGTCCCCTTCCCTTGTTTCCCTGGGGGCTGCCTTTGCTTTGCTAGTCCCACGGTCCAGCTCAGTTGACAGCCCTAATGTGATTTCATGGCCTCACAACTCCACTCCACAGAACTAACTGACACTTTCTATTGGGTATCTGAGAACAAATTTGCAATTGAGAGAACACAGTTCATTTCCCTTACCCAGAGGGACATTTCTAGATGGCAGAGACCTTCGTAGAAGGGTGTGTGTGTGTGTGTGTGTGTGTGTGTGTGTGTGTGTGTGTGTGTG
>OU015742.1:174152253-174186564 GCA_907169655.1 Acomys percivali | reverse complement strand
GTGTGTGTGTGTGTGTGTGTGTGTGTGTGTGTGTGTGTGTGTGTGTGATAGTGTCCCTTCCAAGCTCTAAGCAGTGGAAAGAGCTTAGGAAGTTTGTGATCAACTAGGCACAAACAGAGCAGTCCCGTAGCACAGGTGCTCTTACTGCAGCATGAACAGGCAGGGGGCCATAGAACACAGCAGTAAAACACTGACTTGGCCTAGAGGAACTGAGAAGGACCTCACCAAGAGTGGGGCCTTGAGGTACAAATAAATGGTAATTTACCGTGGTGAGAGAACTCAGCATTAGAAGGCAGACAGAAAGGAACAGCACCCCCCAAAAGGCACAGGACCAGACGGGACCTCTGCACTTAGATCAAGAAGGGGAAATGCAGGTGGATGCTAGCCATGGCCTCTCTGTGTATCTGAGAAAGGCTTGGGTCAAGGAATGGTCTCGTGTTAAAGGGAAAAAAAAAAGAAAGAAAGAAAAGAAGAGGAATGGAAAGAAAATTCTACCACCACAAAAAAGAATAAATAAATACCACTTAACTTTTTGCATTGTGGAATTCAGTCCTTGCCTAGGTTTAGATTTCTGGCCAAACTGGCACTATGAAAGCAGATTTGAGAATGTAAGTCCTACAAGGAAATAACTAGAAGATAGTAGGTAGATGGATCGATGAGAGAGGGGGAGGGAGGGAGGGAGGGAGGGAGGGAGGGAGGGTATAAGCAGGAAGGTTTGGGCTAAGAGGCTTACTCCACTTTATTCCTAGTTGAGAATGAACGTGGAAAGTGTCTTTAAGCTGACTCCATGGGAGGCACTGAAACATGAACTCCATCTGAGCTCATTTCTGAGCTCAATGTCTGATCACCCAGACATTGGACTTTGAGAGAGAAGCAGATGAAGCCTAGTAAGCATGGAGGAGGGTTGAGGCCAGTGTCCAGAGAGAGAACGGATCTTAGTGTGAGTCTAGACACCAGCAACTAGGCCTCTGGGTTGAGTGAACGCCTCTCTTGGCTCACAGCAGCTGGAAGCTTCCGAAGGCAATTACTTCCAGCATTAATGTTGAGATTCTAGAACATACAGGCAAGGGGAAGGCTGCTCAAGGAGATGTGCACAAACTGCCTGACAGCCATAGCTGACAGCACCACAGGCATCCCTTTAGGGTGCCTTGGTCCCATAGGTTATGCATGAGTCAGTATGAAGGCGGCATTGCCAGCTGCTGGTGTGCACAAGCTGAGCCACGGCCTTCCCATCCCTTTATCTCATTCATTCTCAGGGCACGATAGCTATCATAATAAGGCAACCCCAAGTAGCTTAAAAGGAAATGACATTTATTCCTTGTTCATGCAATGACCTAAGGATTCTTGGCCAGCGGGTGGCTTTCTTCTACATGACGATCCAGGGACTTGGCTTCCTTCATTTTATAACTGCCAGTCTCTGCACGTCTGCTCCATTCATCTCAGGTGGAAAGTACACCAGAGGCGGCACACACACACGTCTAACTGCCATGGCTTCCAAGTAATACCACACTTGCTCGCATCCAATTAGTAAAAGCTAGTCACTTTCACTGATTCAAATGCGAAGGAGACTGTGGATTACAGTCCTCAGCTGGGCAGCCGCTCTCTCATAACCCTCTCTAAACTGCAGGAGGATCTTTTGTAATAACTGATTGTCTTGCCACAATGCCTTTGCGAGTGAGGACAGATATTTTAATATTAATAGCCAAGAGCAATCTGACCTATGCCTGTTAAGTTTTCAAAGCCTTTAATATACATCATTTGTGTCCAATAAGAGCCCTAAGAGGTAGATATTACTCTTTTCAGTCAAGCAGGTTATGAGTCGAGCACCGACGGTACAGGTCAGGCAGAAACACAGGTCTGATTCCAAGTTTTGCTCAGAGCCCTTGATTCAGAATATCATGACCTCTTGTAAGAAACACCAGAACAAAGGCTAGACGAGGCCTGGAATTGTGCGAGGCTGAGTGCAAAAGAAGCCCATAGAAAGGCAGCCACTTACCAACTGGGAGCACAAGAGAAACCAGCCAGCAGTTAGCTCTCTGGTCCTTCTACAATGTCCTCTCACCTACCTCATCCCGATCCTTTCTGAATGAAGAGCTGCATAGGGTGATGTACCTGCAAGGCTCAGGGGCAGATCAGGGAAATATTTTGATAAAATGATTGATAATTAAAGAGGAGAGTCATTTGGCCCCAGGCAGAAAGGAGTCAGAAAGACATCTTTTGGGACAATGGTATTCCAAAGGATTCCTGGAAAACTACCGGGTCAAGTGTGTCACATGACACCCAGAGGGGTGTCTCAGCCTGTTTTGTGTTGCTGTAATAAAAGTCTTGGTTCTGAATCCTTTACGTAGAACTATCTAGCTCACGTTTCTATTGGCTTGAGATCATGTGCTGGCACCTGTTTAGCTTCTACTAAGGGACTTATGTGTCACAACATGGCTGAGAAACAGAAGGGCAAGTGAGCATGTGAAAGAGAAAAGCACGTGTGGGGGGACAGAGGGATCAAAAGAACTGATTGACATTATCACAGCCCATCTCCCCAAAGCTACCACAGGGAGCCTTCATGACAGAGCACCCACAGGTCAAGTACTTCTTGAAGGCCCTATCAACTCTAACTCAGCACAGCTCTGTTAGGAATTAAGCCTCCTTATGAGTGATATGGGCTATGGTGTAGCTCAGTGTAGAACACTTGCCTAGCATGTGTGAGCACCTGGGTTCAGTCCTCACCAAACCAAAAGCACTTTGGCAGAGACAAACCATATATACAAAGTCCAAACCATTAAAGAGAGACTCAAACTGACCTTATAAAAAGAGAATTTAGCCTTTCTTAATAAACATAAAGCTTCCTTCTTTTATTTTTGTTACACATTTATTGAAGTTTAACATATGTAAATTATGTATATAGCATACAATGTGTTACATATAATGATGTGTGTCCACACTGTAAAATTATTTCAGACCAGCTAACTAATATTATATGCACACACCATACAGGTGTGTACATATATCACACATACGTGAGTATCACCTCATATATACCCTTTAGTATCATAAGAATACTTCAGCTCTACTCTCAGGAATGTGAAGATTATGCTCCGTACACTATTAACAACTGTCATCATGCAATGCCTTAGATCTGCAGAGCCTATGCATCTCATAACTGCACATTTGGACCCTCTAACCAGCCTCTCCTCATCCTGCTAAAACCAGCTGTTGATAGAACTCTAATTTTCAGTTCCATTAATCTGACCTTTTAGGAACATTCCATATATAAATGAGATAATGCACCATTTGTCTTCCTGTGTCTGGCTTACTTCACTTAACCTAATTTCTTCCAAGTTCCTCCACATTGTACACAACAGGATTTTCTACTTTTTAGGGTGCATAATTGTTCCCGTTTTGTTTCTGTTGCTGTAATAAAATGCTCTTTCAAAACTCAAATTAGGGGAGAAGGGGGCTTAATTCAATTTATAATTTCTGATTAGAGTTCATCTTCATGGAGGTCAGGACAGGAACTTCAAACATCTAGTCCTTATCACACCCAAAGTCAAGAGCATAATGCTCATACACTCGCTTGTTTGTTCTCAGCCTGATTTTTCCATTTTCGTGCAGTTTAGAACTCCTGCCTAAGGAATAGTGCTGCTGACAGTGGGCTGGGTCCTCTCACATCAATTAACATAACTCAGATAATCTCCACAGACATGGCCATAGGACAACCCAATGTAGACAATTTGGTTACTCTTTTCCCAAGGAATTCTAGTTGTGCCAAGCTGACAACTAAAGCTAACCACCACAGCAATAGGCCACTAATTTATTTGTTTCTTTACTCAACAACATGCCCTTAGGCTGTTTCCATATTTTAAATATTGTGACTAGTCTTGCAATAAATATAGGTGCAAGGTGTCTCTTTGGAATACAGATGCCATTTCATTTGTTACATGCCCAGGAAAAGGGTGCCAGTCTTCTTTAAAAAAAAAAAAAACTTTTGGAAAGGGTTTGACCCAGTGTTTTGACCCAAGAATTTATTTAGCTTATACTCCCATGATGTGGTCCATCATAGAAGGAAATCAGGACAGGAACACAGAAAAGACAGGAACCTGGAGGCAGGAGCTAATGCAGAGGCCATGGAGGAGTGCGGCTTACTGGCTTGCTCCTCATGGCTTGCTCAGTCTGCTTTCTTACAGAACCTAGGACCAACAGAACAGGGTTAGCACCACCCACTATGGGCTGGGCCCTCCCCCATCAATCACTAACTAAGAAAATGCCCTACAGCTGGATCTTATGGAGGTATCTCTCTCAATTGAGACTCCCACCTTTCAGATAACTCCAGCTTGTGTCAAATTAACATAAAACTATCCAGAACAGAGGTTCATCCCTGGGTAGATGACATGGCACTGTCTAGGTCTCAGCGGTGCTGGCTGACACATTGCGCAGAGGCATTTTGAATTATCCCTTATATGTTTTTTTCTCACTTGTAAATTCTCAAAGACTTTTGAGACAGAGGGAATACAGCTGCAGGTCCAGTTAGTTACCATGAGTGTCTTAGTCAACTGTTTATGCAGCCCACATTCTTGACCTGATTAGGCTGTTCTCTCTGTATCTCTTTGACTTGATGGGATGTTGCTGTAGAAGTCCAACCTTAGAGCTTGTTAGGTAAGGCACCCAGTTCTGTATGGGTCATTTAAATGACCTGGTTTCAGCCCTTCCCCACCAATTTCCTTACAACTCCGAAAAGGGGCCAAGTATTGTAGTCATGCTGCCGCTTGGTCTCCATCTACATCCCTGTCTTCTCCAGAGCTACAGAAGAACTTCTTTTAAAGTGTTTGCAGGAGGACCACCAGCTCTTCACAAGCATAGTCACAGCTACAAGACTGGCACCTCAGGTCCCAGGAGGTCTCCATGCCACCCCACCCCCACCCCTCAGCCCCACATACAGCAGACTTGGTGGTCAGCCTCCAAAGCGATGAGGGAATGAAGAGCTAAGACAAGAGGCTGACGATCAGCCTGTATTCCCAGGATGTGGTAGGGCTTGAGTGGGTAAGGCTCCCACTGATGAATGGGCACCCCAGAAGAGAGCCAGCCATAGCTACAGTCCTCAAAAGAAAAGGAGAAGTGGGGTCCTAGATCAAAGTGGACATGGATACCGTGAATACATCAATGGTCCCACACACAATGGGGAAACCTACTCCTGGACCTGACATGTGCCACATATAAGCTCTAGCATATGGGCACCTGGCACAGTGGGGAAATGAGAGCTAGAGTTAAACGGAGAGGTGACTACAGTGAATGCAGAGGGCTAGACTGCTCAGAGAACCTCATGGTTTCTCTTCCTGTGTCTCCTCCTGCCTCCATCACAAAGAATAATTATAAAGCAGAGGAGCGACTGAGCTGGCGCCAGACCATAGCTCCACTGTTTTCCCAGCAGGCATGGGCCAGGACACTGTACTAGGGCAGGGAGGGGAGGAAGATCTGAAACTAGTTGGATATTGAATTGTATGATTGATTAGAACTGATTGATTACAACCAAATACTTGTAAGTAATTGGAGTGACCAGGACGTCATGGAAACAACCCTGGCTATCATTAGTGGAAGATGATTCAGTAGGGCAGGGATCAAACTAACGATCACAGGGGACATAGGAGTCTCACAGGCATAGCACAGGGCATCAGGATCCCTCAGCCAACTATTCTCCTCCAGTGTTACCTGAGCCTGCCCTTCCCCCTCCAACTTCTCTTCTCCTGCCCACACTATGAGGGTGGCAGCGGTCCTACAGCACCTCACAGACAGCCTCTAAGTGGGGCACTGAATTCTCACAGAAGGGAAGTGTGCATTCACCTCCCTACTTGGCTGGGAAGGGAAAATGGTGGTTGTCATGAACATACAACTACACCTGTCAGAAGTCATGGGCAAAATGCATTGTGCAAAAGGGATAATCAAGTCTCTTTATTCTTAGACAAGGTAAACACTGCACATTTCAAATCGCACTAAAATAAGCTGCATTTTAATAGCTGAGTTTCTGAGTCTATTTCTTCACTGCTGTGGAGTTGGGTGGGGCCATGTGATTCTCTTTAGTCGCTGATCGATGTGATCGACCGATCAACATGATCGATGTGACTATAAGGGTCAGTTTTTGTCAACTTGTCTCAAGCCTAGAGTACATCTCAGAAGAGGGAATGCCAACTGACTTATTGCCTACACAAGACTGGCAAGTCCGTGGGAGCATTTTCTTGATTGATGATTGATGTTGGTGGACCCAGGCCACTGGTGGGCACTGCCACCTCTGAGCACGTGGTCCTTAGGTGAAATCTCAGAAAATTAGCTGAGCAAGACAGAGGAAGCAAGCCAGTAAAGAGTGTTTCACCATGGTTTTTTTCTCTTTTCCTGCTCGAGTTCTTGCTCCCAAGTCCTCAGTGATGGACTGGTTTTGGAACATGTAATACAAATAAACTCTTTCATCCCTGAGTTGGGTTTCAGCATGGTCTTTATCAAAGCAACAGAGTGCAGCAAACTGAGACAATGCTATATCTCACTTCAGGATAGGAGTCAGAGCACAATTTACCACGGTCCTCTTAGCCTCCACAATCAAGAGGGAAGGAGTCTTCCTTGGCCCAGATCCCTGAATGAGGACAATACAAAGAAATGTCCAGGCTGACACTAAGGCTATGTTGTCTCTTTGTCTTTTAGCCACAGAAGTCATGTGGAGGGAGGTGTGTTATTGCATCTCATCCCGGTCTCTCCTGATTGAGTCATATCAGCAGTTTGATACAGGTTCACTACCTTGTAGGCAGCAGTGCCCCAGTGCGCAGCACACCCGTCTACCAAGTGTGTAGATTACCAAAGGATGGCCTTGAGTTTGGAAACAAGCCCGCTTACCACATGCAGGATCGTCAGCCATTCACTGGAATCGAGAGTCCTTTTAAGGGGATCTGGGCAAAGGGCTTTAGTGGAATCTATTCTCTTAAGGGGAAAAATGATGCAGAGCAAAACAGCATGCTGAGACCGAGTTGTTAAAGTGGCTGTCAGAGGTGGAGGTGGCAAGCAGAAAGGATCAATCAGATTGACCCACTCTTTGTTGACAAGCAATAACAAGAGACACCTGGCTGGCACAAAGACTTAGAAGTACATAAGATGTGACCAAGGTTAGCGCCGTGTTAGCAAACCATGAAAGTCACATAAGAGTGACGGAAATCCATGCTGAAGGGTTAAAGAGATCAGTGGTACTTCATGAAAGATGGAACTTCCTCTGCCCCGAGTTGTGCAGTAGAAAATATCAAGGCTCGGGGAAAGATTTGAACCTTCTTAATGGCATATCCATGAGCTTGGAGGTCGAAACGTTGGGGATAAATGGCTAAGAAGCTAACTTAGCTATCTCTCTGCATTGCCTGTTGTTTTGAGTTTATGTGTCTTCGTCTGTTCATCTGTCTAGCCATCCATCCACCCGCCTATATTTCTACAAAGGTGTTGGGGCTGTTAGTGTTACACCTCCTTGGGAAGCAAAAGTTATCACTGGGATAATTAAACCTGGGACTTGGGACCTGGGACCCCATCCTCTGTCAGCACTCGGTGGTCCTGAAAAGATGGCCAGCCCCAGCAACCTCTAGACCTCCCTGCTGAATATGATCCCAAAGTTCCCTCCTTGTGGAAGTGGAGCATGGCTCTGAGCCCTGAGGTGAGGCAGAGATAGAATGGACCTATCTTGTGCCTCCTCCTTGACTCTTGATGCAGCTGTGTTGGAAAAAAAAAAAGCAGAGGAGCAAGGGGCAGGGGTGAGAGTTCACTCTCCTGTCAAATGTGAGCTCAGACCTGCCCATCTCTATACCTGGCTGGCTCTCTGCTGGTGATCAGGTCAATCCTGAATCCTTCAGGAGCTCCTGTGGCGGTCCTCTGCAAAACAGTGGCTTTAAGCAAGACCCTTTACTGCTCTGGATGACAATGAATTCCCACCGGTGCAGCCCAGGCCCAAGTAGTAGAGGAAGCAGAAGCTGCTGTTTCTGATGCCCCCCCCAGGAAGGCAGCAGGGGGATCAGCAGTGCTTAGAGCCTGGAGTCAGGCAATCTGAAGACAAGATGACCCCTACTGTTAGCAATCAGGCACCTCTATGACCAGCCCCAGGGACTTGGCAACAATAGGACACATCATCACCAGTTGCCAGGATTCGACACACGTCCGCTGCCCCCTGAGCTGCGTGTCCTCTCCCTGTGCGTGTGCTGTATCACATTATAAAGGGAGCTGTTCCCTTTCCCCACCATTGTTCTTTCTCCCATCATCCCTCCCTCATCCAGAGATAGTCTCTGTGTGCCCCCCTCCCCGCATGTGCAACCTGTTGCATGGTGTGACTTTTTGGATTCCGTCATATAGCTCTGCCACATAAAATACAACACCTGGCAATTCCCAGGCCTGGCAATCACTTTGCTTCTCCTGCTGTCCCTGAATCCACACTTAGGACCTGAAACAGTTCTGCCTGAGACATTGAGTTGTTGTTATCCCCTGTGACAGTGTCTGTGACACAACAGCAGACAGTCTGGTACATCAGTGTGCAGCAAACCTGCGTTTCCCATTGCCCTGAAACAGAAACTTCAGTTCTAAAAACCGGAGAGGAATTGCATGGGGGTACCAGATGGTGAGGAGACTGTGTGACCAGTCAAGGGCTCGAATCCTTTTCCAGGGAAGTCTTGCGGGAGGAAATATTGTAGGAGAGGAGGGGCCAAAGGAAATGATCTTCTGCGTACCTACAGAGAACAAAGGCCCAAAGTGTAGCTAAAAGAATCCCCCCCAAAAAAATTATTACAAAGGTCATTTCTAAGGATAGTCTTGCATGGGGAGAGAAGGAAAGGAAATGGTCCCACTCACAGGAGACCCAGGACCACCGTGCCATCATCTGGCCCCTATAGACATGTGTTCAACCCTTATCCCAAAGCCCTCTGCTCTGCATAGCCCACTAGCACAGAATTGGTGCCACACAGAACTGGGATGTGGACCGCATGAATCCCACTGAGGGTCAGCTTCCTGCCTGCATTCTGGCCCAGGGTCCAGATCATAATCAATGCAACCATGCCTGCCAGGCCGAAGACACGGAATGAGCTTGCCCGTGGCCCTTTCCCCAAAGCTCTACCAGCTACATCTCAGTCATGGCATAAGGGGAGAACCCCAAAACAGGGAGACTTTGGGGCTTCTGCAAGGGTGAAGGTAAGAGGGAGAATTAAAGTATACACATCAGCAAACAAGGCCAAGAGGACCCATGGCATCTTCGTAGGAAGTACACACCACTGGGAGGCCACTGCGTTCCCTGCTGGTGTCTTGTTAACAGCAATGTAGTCTTTCTGGGATCAGAGCTTGAGCACTTAGTCCAGGAAAATCATGAAACCTTCTAGGAAATGGGGTCTTTCCTTCAGTGGAGGACCCCGCCCCCACCCCCAAAGAACAAGGTACCAGCTGCCAAAGTTTGCCCATTTTTATTTTTATTTTTATAAAACAAGCTACAAATACTTTTCCTTGTTCCCTCCCTCCCTAGGGAAAACCACACAGCCTACACCCATCTGTGAAACTGATGGTGGCTGGGTGGATTTTTAACTCCTACATGGAGGTGGCACATGTTTCCTTCAGGCCAGGAGATGGGGCTGGAGTCCGCTGTGAGGGCTGCCCAGCTCCAGCACACTATGGTGGTTTTGGTTAAGGCTCCAAGAGAAAGCTTCCTTTCCTCCTTACCATGTCAGGACACAGTCACTGGTCATTGTAGGACAATGTGTGACTTTCTCCAGAACAGCAGGAATCTTCTGCAGCCAAGACTTCACCAAATCAAGCCCTGAGAAGTCTGTGCTTCCCCACTCGGGAGTCAATGCCTTCCAGACCCAAGATGGAATAGGGCTTACCAAGGTGGGTGCTCTTAGGGGACAGTGGGATGGATTACCAGGCCAGGCCAGATTGCCAAGAGCAAGGCAGCAAAAAGCACCAGTTCTGACCTCCCTCGCCGCCATCATCGATGGCCATGGGAAGAGCTGCTAAGGGTCACTCGCTGCTCTGACCAAAGGCCATCTGGATCACCTAGACAGAAAAAGCTGCTAACCTGCCCTGATGGCTGGGTGGCCACTCTGTAATCCCAGTGACATTCTGTGCAAAGGCCTAGATTTCCATGCAGCTGGCTTACTACACCTATCCCACTTGGGGAGGCAGAAGTGAGGAATGCGATGTCAATTCTACTTCTAGAATTGGCCCATAGGTCTGGAAGTCCACGAGAAAAGGCGAAGGAATAAGAGCAACTCCAGTATCGGTTAACAAGGTGGCTGACTGGGTCGGTGAGGTGGAGGGAGAGCATGGAAGCAAAGCCCAGGCTGAGTCTAGTGTCAGGAGAAACTTGTGCTTGTGGAGACTCTCTTGTGGGTTTGCAGAAGGGCTGGTGCAGGCCTTCTGTCCTCTTCGCCATCTCCTCAGATGACAAACACCTGCTGAAGGAAAGCCCTGCTGGATGTCCTCTTCCTCGCGTGCTTGGTGTCTCCCCATCTTGTGTTCTACATGGGGGAGCTGCTAAACACGGGTGGGAATGTTTAAAGCAGCCCAAATTCAACCTGCTCAAGTGTAATTTGCTCAGGTGTTTACCTAGACTTCCAAGGGACCTGGATAGCAGGTCCACGTGGGCATGTAGAATGGGAGTCCGCACTGGCCACCGCAGAAGCTGAGCTCCCCTCCTACCCAGCTAACGGCCAAGTGACTGGACTTTGACAGCTGGTGGCAGGCAACAGAAGGGAACTGATGGTGTCCACAGCACAAGCACAGAGCGCCCATCTACTCTCATACAGAGTCCATCTCCAGTGAAACTCAGGTAAGCTAAGGATACGATCAGAGGAAGCTGGACTGTGCGTCCAGTGGAAGGAGAGGGAAGGGAAGGGACACATAGTGATGTCGATGCCTGTACAAAAGAACTATACAATTTACATATATATTTATGTACAGATATAAATCTCTTTCCTCTCAATCCCAATGACACCTCCCTCCCTCCCCCTCCCCGATAACCTAAAAGTTTGTCAGTAGCAGATCCAAAAACATAACAATAAAAGAGAGAATAAACAGCTTTTCTTCCCTTTCCTGTTCCCACTGTGGTGTCAGATAACTGGTGCTGACAGATGAAACCAGAGACAAAACACACACATAAGAGTTATTAAAAGTGCAAACATGGCGGGCACCACTTATGTTACATGGGCTGGGGCTGGGCCACGGGCAGCGCTGAAGGTTGGATGTCTGTCTGATGGTCAGTTCTGTCTCCTCGGACTCTCCACTGGCCTTTCGCTTTGTCTGCTCCTTAGACAAGGCGTCCAACTGGGAGGAGGAAGGAGAGTGCAAAAAGAAGAGCGATGTGAACCATTGCGGGTGTAGGGAATGTTCAACTACATGAGTGTCTGCACGATGGTAGCCTTTGCACCACAGATATGGACTGAGGCGGGCTCAGGCTGCCTAGATGTTCAGACATGCACATTTCACCCACCCATCCTTTGCCACTCTGAGGCATCTCACAGCATCTAGAGTCAGTTTGGAATTACAAAAGCCTTGACTCTGCCAGAGAAGCACCAGGATTGGAGGTGTGCTCTGACCAGATCACACTACCTTAGCCTGGAAGAAATGGCAGGTGTCTGCGACAGGTTGGGGTGACAGAATCCTTTTAGTACTGACGCTATCTTCCTCTTGCTTTTTTTTGTTGTTGTTGTTGTTGTTGTTTGTTCTGAGTCTTCTTTTTTTAATTTATTATTTTTATTTTTTATTAATTTATTCATATTACATCTCAATTGTTAACCCATCCCTTGTATCCTCCCATTTCTTCCTCCCTCCCATTTTCCCCTTACTCCTCTCCACTATGACTGTGACTGAGGGGGACCTCCTCCCCCTGTATATGCTCATAGGGTATCAAATCTCTTCTTGGTAGCCTGCCATGTTCCTCTTACATTCCCACCAGACAGCAAGTGTGGACCCTTAAGTGATGTGGCCAACGGCTTTACTGCTGTGCAAACACAGTTCCATAGAAGAAAGAGGGAAGTTCAGAAAGAAGGCAACTTACTGAATGGGTTTGTGCCTGCTCGTTTTCCCTGGGGGAAGCTGCCAAGGCTACCACCTGCAACAAACAGGGACATAATGACATGAAAGAGGCCTTGACCCAGTCAGCTGGCAGAGCTGGTGCCTGCTCTGTCCTCAGAATCAACAGTTGTGAGAGGGAGCCGGAAGTGGCATGGCTGTGCTTCCTGTTCTGAGGATGCCTATTGCCGTGTTTTGTCTGATAAACCTTCTGCTAGGCTTTAAGAGACAGTCTCTTCTACGGTCAGGCTGGGGTGTCTTGCTGGCTCATGGCTGCTGATGCTCCTGGTGTCATTCACATTGGTTTTGTTGAGACAGCGTTTCTCTATGTAGTCCAGGCTGACCTAAAACTCATATTGGCAGGTAACCAATAGAAGAGAGAATAAACAGTTTTTCTTCCCCCTTCCTTTTCCTGCTGTGGTACTGGAACCCAAGTGGGATGCCTGTTTAGAACCGCCTCAGCTATTAGCTAAGATGGGCTTTAGTGGCTATTTCCACAACCTTCTTGGCTCGGTTCTCCAAATCTGGTATTGTCAGAGGTGGGAAGAACCTTAGCCCCTTCACTTGCCAAATCTGGAGGCCAAAGCTCAGAGCAACTTACACAAAGTCCAGGACCTGATTTGCTAATGCCTGCCCCTGTGCACAGGCCATGGTGCTCCTTCAAGACCCGATCTCCCAAAGGGGGAATATATTAGGAGCTGAGGCAGCCCCCTGTGTCTCTCTGAGCATGCCTCTGAACCTCTAGACTGGACCAGAAGATGGATGACATGTATGCTGCTTCTGCTCTGCCTCCCATGTAGGGCTGCCTCCAGAATCAACTGAATTCAGGGTGGGGGGCATTGAGGGACTCAGTCTTGCTGAGGTCAAGGTTACCTGTGGATCCCATGACCCCAAAGCTCAGCATCTCCCAACACTCCTTAAGGCCCGAGAAAGACAAAATAAGGACAGATGTTGGCACATCCAAGTTTGCAAATGAAGTCACAAATCCAGGAAGAGAAACGGGCCCAAGGCAGGCAGGTGGGAAGTTAACAAGACAGAGTCAGACTGCCCGTCCTTAGGGTCCACAGTTACTCCTCTCTGCCCTGCAGCCGTTGCTCGCAGTGAAACACAGAGATCCATACATAGAAAGAGCAGGCCTATGGCAGTCCAGACCCCGCTTCCTCAGCTGAAATCCAGAAAACAAAGAGGAAAGCCAGGAGCACATCGCTGTACCTCAGCAGAGTTATGCAGCATGAGCGAAACCATCCCTGATTGCTAAGGCTAAGAAAGCAGGACAGCACAGCATTCAGACTTGTGCTCTGGACCCTCAGAGGGAGAGGAGACGCTGGTACTTCACCAGCCCCTAACCCTCATGCTGCCTGCCTGACAGGATGGCTACACCAACCCTGACACAAGTTGGAAAAGACCAGTTACATAGAGAACCCAAGGCCTCCAAATGTCAGGCTTGCCATGCCGTGCAGGAAACTCAGTTCTCCGGGGAGAGTTCCAGGAGGTAAAAAGAAGAGATGTTCACAGTGGCTTCTCCGAAATCCTGGTCCCTAAAACCCAAAACCATCCCCAAGTCCCATGTTCTCTCCCCACCCACCTAGGGCCCCCACATGGCATGCAAGCCCCTCTCAGGCCACCAGAGGGCACCACATGACACCAGATGGCCTGTGCCTGGGCTCCCACATACCATGCAGCCAAGTGGCTTTGTGCCAGCCAGAGCAGAAGGAGACCTCTGGCCCATGGGTAGATTCCTCTGCTGCTGTGGCTTCCATGTATCCACTGTGCACTGGGACTCCTTCCCCAGCCTTCACCTGCTCTATCCTGTTAACGTCTCACACCAGATCGCCAAGGTAGATAGATACCACTACCTCCATTTGAGAGAAGAGGAAATTGAAGTCTGGAGAGGTGAGGTACCTTGTCAAATTACAGAGCTAGAACAGGCAGAGCTGGGATTAAGAAACTTCAGGGTCTCTGCCTGTACCTACATCCATCCCTACTTCTGTCTAAACAGTGGTCCTCCCTCTTCCTCTAGGTTTCTGCATAATCCACCGTTCTCCTGCTGGGACCATGTGCCTGGAAGCTGGCATCCTTGTCAGGGCACTGGCCACAGAGCCCCCAGGAGGCTCTGCTCACTGGGGCCCCAAAGCTGCATCAGCTCCCCAGTGCCCCAGTGCCCCAGTGCCCCGGCGTCTTCTCTGGCCACTCTCTTGGCTTCTCCAGGCAACAAAGCTGGCCTGCTCATAAGAGGCACTGTCTTCCCCCTGGGGTGGTCTTCACGGAGGGCACAGAAGCTAGTCTCTGTAGTCCTACGGGTGAGCCAAGCACTGGTGTCACTGCTGCCTCATGAATGCAAATCATTGTCCCTCTGCCCAAACCAGACTCCTCCAATACAGACCAATGGAAGCCCTTAGGCTCGAGAAGCAGTGTGTGCCATGCTGTATGGAGGAATGGAGTGGAAAGAGGAATCCCACTGTGCTCTCTGTGGACTTTCTATTTACCCAGCTCTCCCCTCCAACCCTAATGGCTAACCCTACATCCCCTCTTCCTTCTATCCCAATGCTCTACTTCACGCCATTCCAGCACACACACACACACACACACACACACACACACACACACACACACACCATGTACACACATGTATAGCCATGCATACATAGATATATTTCAAGCTGGGAATAAAGGGCCAAGGAGATGGCTCAGCAATCAAGAGCACCTCCTGCTCTCGCAAAGAACCCAGGCTCAGTTCCCAGCATCTACATGGTGGCTCACAATTTTCCGTAATTCCAGTCCCAAGGGGTCATCTTCTGGCCTCTTTGGCACCACCCGGTGCATTCACATACATGGAGGCAAATGCATATACACACAGAAAATATTTTTTAAAGACAGGCATAGACACGCACACACGTGCACACATGTGTACACACAGAGAGATGCTGTCAGACAGGTACCTGTGCAGGCATGCTCACAGAGACAAGCCAGACAGATCCATCCATCACAGATGCAGAAATATCACAGTCTACACAGACACAGGCGCTCCAGCCACACCCTCAATGCCACCTTTGAAGTGGGAGGGTCAGGAAGGTAGGTTGGGCAAGAAACAGGAAGTACCCCAGTGTTATCTTGGAAAAGCTGCTCAGATGACTCGAATCTACAGGCTGCTCCTGGCTGAAGTTGGGTTGGAGGAGCATCCAGACGAGCAGTGGTCCTTAAGTCCTGCCTTCCAGACCACAGTTTTCTCTGGACACTTCCTCCCGGTCCTGTGTGTCAGCAGGAAGTGCCAAACATCTAGTGCCTGGCAAAGTTCCGGAGGGAGGTTCTGAGAACGACAGACCAAGCGGACACACTGCCCCTTCCCTTGGCTTTAGATGCTGTATGAGTAGGTTCTCCATGAGGCATGAGGTGGGACGGGGTCAGGTCTCAGCAATTCTTCACTAAGTTCCAAGTATCCCTGGGTAGACCTGGGCTGAGCACTGGGCAGCCTCCTTCAAACATGACCTTCCCAGTCCAGTGGCTCTCTAGTGCCTTCATAAAGCCTCCCAACAGAGAGAAGAATTCTCTAGTCTTACCTTGCCTCTTGTCACCCTCCCTATTAGTTGCTACAGCCCAGGGACAGAGTTCCAGTCTGTGAACCGTGACAAATCACATGCAGGTCACTTCTAAGGCTTTCCCAGAGAATCACCTTGCATGGCCAGGTTTACTCTATATGATGGATGGGGAAGAGATCAGACCCACACAGAGCCCCTAAAATCCCGCTGATGAAGGCAGCAGGGTCATTCGCAGCCTGGTTCCTTGAGGTATTACGTAGGTCAGCACCTATTCTTGTTCTATCCCCTACACATGTACATACCACATACAACACCACACACACACATACAACACACACATACACACATACACCTAGAGCTATGCTGCCCTACTCCATGGGCAAGAGAAAAGATAAGCAAACGCTGCTAAGCTGAGCTGTGATGTGTATGAGTCTATCTGCTACTTCCTGCACTCTGGCCTTCCCTAACTAACACCCTCTCATAGTAATAATCCCCAAGTACTGGAATAACTATCTATTACGGCTTCTCAGTAAGGCTGTGCAAGAATAGGAATCTTATCGGTCAATTCCACGGCTGCAGCAGGCAGCCAGGCCTGGAGCACAGCCTACTCCCAGTAAGCAGCTGGTCACTACAAGGGAGTCTAGGATCTCGTCCCCCCCCCCCCCAGGACAGCCCTTGGTCCCTGTCCCTGCGTCTGGCAGGCACACAGGGGGTGCGACTCACCTTCTTTGCTAACGCCCAGGCAGCCCTTTAGCTCAGGCAGTGAGATGACCTTGTCCTTGTTCAGGTCACAGTAGTCGGTGAAACGCCGGGCACATTTCTTGGGCTTGGCTTTCTTCTTTACGTAGCGCTTGAACGGCTTCATCTCCCGCTTGTTAATGTCATCGCTGCTGTTGCTGTCCAGCTGGCTGAAGTACCAGTGTGCCACACGCTCCTCCAGGGTGTGGCTGGGGTCTGGCTCTGAGAACCTGGGCCATGGACAGAGAACACCCACTCAGGATCTTGCAGGGGCCATCGACCCCGACTGTTATTTTCTTCCAAATGGCCAAATGCCAAAGTGCTCGCTGCGGTTACGCATTTGCTCGTGCCAACTCACACTGAAGTTGGTTGACAACGGATCTGTGTTGGGAAGTGAAGGTGAGCCCTTGGAGAGAGATTAATTTACCTCCTTGAGAGACTGGGTCGGTTCTTATGAATTAGCTCTCTCAATAGGCTGCTGTGAAGCCGATAACCCACCTCCTCTTTCTCTTCATCTTTGCTTGCACTTCCGACCTTTACTTTCCACCATGCATTAGGTGAAGCTGTAAGAGGCCTTCACCAGAAGCCACATGGATGCTGCCATGCTCTTGGACTTCCAGAACCAAAACAAAAAAAACAAAAACAAAAACAAAAAAACCAAAAAAAAACCAACTCTTTTTTTTTTTTTAAATTACCCCACCCAGGATATTTTGTTACAGCACCGGAGACCAAACCAAGACAGTCTTTATGCTGGGCTACGAGCCATCAGTTAGCAACAGCTCTTTCCTTAGGGGTTTCCAAATGATCATTATTTCACTGACCTACCTCATCCTCTGAAATGACCGAGACATCTCTGGTACAGATAGGCACTCAAGACAGACTACACAGATTTATTCCACCTGAGTAAACTATGTCTAGGCTCTAAACTGTCCCTCTCTTGACCCATACTGTCAGACAGGATGCTTTCCTGAGCTTGTGTATGGAAACCAGTCCAGAGTACTCACTACACCTGGTTGGCACAACTGGGGATGTCAGGCCAGCCTCGGGCTGCTCACTGTTTTAGAGAAGCAGAGCCCAAAATATGAAGACTGGGAGATGGGATGTGTGATGTCCCCGTGACCTGTGGCTTTGTGCTTGTGTGTAGAGGCTCAAGGATGCCACTTGACATCATCCTTGATTACTCTTCACTCTATTCATTAGGGCAGAGTCTCTCTGCTGAAGCCACAGGCTCCCCTACACAGTTGGTCTAGCCAGCTTAATCAGGATATTCTGTGAGCCCACTTGCTAAGTGCTGGAATTACAGGTGCACTCCCGGCATTTACATTAATGATTGACACTGAGCTCTGTTCTCATGTTTGCTGCTTATACTTTGACTGCTGAGCCATCTCCCTGGGGGTTTCCGCTCAGGAGGTCTTGGGTGGGCCTAGGAGATCACATGTTAACAGAATCCCAGCTAATTGTTGGAGAAACTAGAGTGACCAGAGACACATCTGGGTACCCAGATACATAGTAATGACTACATCTGGCACAGTCTATATCGCTGGACCACAAAGCCTCAAGGCCAATGTCTATGTGTATACGTATATGCAATGGCCTATCTATCATTTTATGTATTTATTACCCAATTATTTATGCATCATCTTTACTCAAAGAAGTAAGAGTGATACTAATTACAGTTTTTAAAGCCAATGATCCACATTCAAATGCCTGGGTAACTTGCCCTTAGGGAGGGGAATGAGGCTGAGGGTGAGATGCTGTACCTTTCAACTGACTGATGTGCAGAGTCTTCAACAGAGCATTGATAGCGGGGACCCTAGACCAGGTGATGTAGACCTGCTAGCATGCTCTGAAAATAGACCTGGTTTAAAAAAACATGTTCAAGGGACTTGGTGATATGACACCCTTCTCACAGGTTCGCTTTATATTCTAGGAAGGAGTGGACCACTTCTTATCCCTCACTGAGAAAAAGCTGGAAAATACTGTCTTGCTTCACAGCAACTCCCAAGTGATATAAAGTTTAAGCACAAAGAAGCTGGATGTAAAAAGAAAGAAAGAAAGAAAGAAAGAAAGAAAGAAAGAAAGAAAGAAAGAAAGAAAGAAAGAAAGAAAGAAAGAAGAGGAGGAGGAGGAAGAGGAGGAGGAGGAAGATGGAGGAGGAGGAGAAAAGGAAGAGGAGGAGGAAGAGGAGGAGGAAGAGGAGGAGGAAGAGGAGGAAAAGCCTCCAGTCACCCTAGTAGCTGTCCATTCTTAAAGAGGCAGACCTCAGTCTTGGGTAAATCCCCTGGACATCTTAGATTCTGAGAAGGATGTCAGTGGGACCTTATCCTGACAGCTTTCACCCAGAGACCCTCAGGGAAGGTGTGACAGAGCTATGGAAACCAGGTGAAGGAAGTCTGAGGCAAGTTGACATTCTGCGCTGTTGTGTCACACTGTTTAAGTGTTATTTCTCTTCCTCTATTAGCAGCAGCAGCAGCAGCTCTCATGCCTGCCCATGCAGTACACACAGAGTGGGCAGGCAGAAAAGCTGCTCGGGCTTCAGGAAAAGGAGCATCAGGGAGGACCAAACTCTGGAGGAGACAAGAGCTCCCAAGAAAGCTCCCCCTCTCTCTCAGCAGGGAGTTGGGGAGCTGTGAGAGTGCCAAGGCGACGGCAGCTAGATCTTCCTCTAACCTTTAGGCTCGGCATAGCGTAATGTCTACCTGGAGGCTGGAATAATAAAGTCTCGGTTATTGAGACAGGAAGGGATGAGGTCATCCCACCCAGAGGCCCTGCCAGGGAAGGCTTTCTCCCTCCAACACGAGTTCCTGGAGCGCCCTCCTGTCCGCCTGTCTGTTCTCTGCACATCTGTGGTCAGAGCTCTCCCTACCTGCCTTCAGGCTATTTTGCATCAAGAAGCAGTTCTTCCTACCTTGCAAGCTCTGAGCTGGCCTGCGAGTGACCATCACCCAGGCCCTGATCCTTTGCCCTCCCAGCTCTCCTCATCCCCCCTCTCTGCCCTCCCATCAGGACCTTCCAGTGCGGAGCAGCCCTGCACCGTTAGCCTGCACACCCTGCCCACTGCCAACCCACAGCAGAATGCTGGGCTAAGTGCAGGACACCTTATCTCAGGAGAGGCCCTCTGAAGCCCCCAATCCACAGCCTGACTTGTGGGGACTAAGGGCTCTGCCTCTGTCCCAGCCCCTCCCTTCCATCTCAGCTATCACAAGGCTCTGCTTTTGAACCCCTTAGATCTCCAGAGATCCCTTTAAGTAACAAAGCCACAGCACTCTACCTCAAGGCTGAGTGATGGCAGGGCCCTGCTTGGGAACCCAACACCTTTACTAGAACAAATTCCAAGAACCTTTATAGTTCTGGTCTTCCCCCGTCCTGGCATAGCCAGACCAACACTAGGCATGTGCAAGAGAAGACACCAGAGACCTCCGGGAAACGAGCAGTTCTGAGATCGCCCTTGCAGGGGAATGCTAGATAGGGATGAGGCAGAATATAAAGTCTCGCCCAGATTTTCCAGAAACTTCTCAGTCCGTCTTTGCCAGAGATCCTGTCACCACAGACTCCTGCCTTCTCTACCCTGGCCTCAAAGTCATATCCCACTGGCACCTCCAGCTCTCACACTTTCCCCAAGTATCCTTCTACATTTTTCTTTTTCACATTCATGCACGCATTTGTGTATGTGGATATATGTGTGTGCATGCACATGCCACAATACACATGTGGAAGTCTGAAGACAGCCCACAGGAGCCAGTTCTCTCCCTCCACCATGTAATTCTCAGACTCTGTCTCAGGTCATCAGTCTTGGTGGCAAGCACCTTTACTCAAAGAGCCATCTTGGAGGTGCTCTAGAAGCATCCTTTTAAAAACATCTGCAGCTGACACCACAGGGTAGGCTAACACTGGCTCAGTCTTGCTCTCCCATGTGTGCATGCATGCACATGCTCAGGCACACACACACACACACACACACACATCACACACACCCCTATTGGGGGCAAGAACTTCTGGGCTCAGAGCTGCTCATCAGACTGGATCTGGGACTCTATGCTGAATGGCCAAGGGCTCCCTTAGACCAACTGCATTTACTTGGGCTTCTAAGGACCCCTTCGTGGGTAACGTTCTTCTAGAGGGGCTACCTGGGTAGGTAGAATGCCAAGTCTTCTCATATGTAGTGTGGAAACGCTACACCTAAAAGATAACCTCATTCTAGATTCAGGATATTGTAGCTCAGTGACTCTGCCTTTAGGCTATTTTAGTAACTTCTGCCTTCAGGGATAGGGAAATCCAGTAGAGCCAGCTCCCTCTCTGAACAGGCACACTCAGCCTTCCCCTAGTTTTAGGGGTGCTGGTGAAAGCCATAGTCCTGCGGTACTTTCAGTTTTGATTCTGTGGCCTTGGCCCTGGCAGGTTTTGGCTGTAACACATAGCCAGAGAGCCAAGCCCATTTACCACAACCTGCTTTGGCCAAGATCTGGGGCCCAGTTCTGCTGTTCTAGGCAGTTTTAGAGAAGGTAAGAAGGGCTGGCCAGGAGGCCTGAGCCAAGCCAAGCAGACCGACTGAGCCCCATCTGGAGCCGGGTCCAAGCCCCACCAGCTGTGCGGGTGGAGCTGGGAAATGCCAAGTCAGCCACATTCCAGACTCTTCCTTGCAAAACCATCAACAGGCGACCAACTGCACTGAACCAGGAGGATGAGGCCACTCCACCAGTAGTCTCTCCTTAAGGAAGCACGTGAGTGACCGGGAGTCACACAGACAAGGCTGGATCGCCCTAGAGTGGCCTACAACCTGGCTCCTAGATAGACAGCCTTCCTTCTACACCGAGAGTCTACTGGATGGGTGGATGGCTGAGCCAAAGAAAAATGTTGCCTTCCAGAGATCTGATGGGAGGGAAACCAAGGACATAAGTTAATCATCCAGCAAGGGGTGAGAAAGGCTGTCATCTACAGATGTTTGTGGTGCCCCTGCCCATGTACCAGCCACAAATGTTTCCATAGACACGCAAATCTACGTTAGATTTGGGCAGCACTGGTTTTGGTCACTGAATCAGGCTAGGAGGCCAGAGAGGGAAACTGCGCTCTCCCCCCTCCCCCCTGCCTCCACTCCCCCCTCTCTCCTCCCTCCTCTCCCCTCCCTCCCCTCCCGCTCTCTCTCCCTGTACATTTACTCAGTCTTGAGAATCTATTGATTTCATGTGGAATACTTCCATAAACAATCCTTCTCCACCCAGTTGTGTCCCACCCCCACCCGTGCTTCTCCATCACAGAAGAAGAGTGGCTGGCCACCACCTATCTATACAGCATTCCAAGCCCATCAGACCCTGGCAGAGTACTATAGCGCTTACAAAAGAGTCACAGGGAACTTCACAGATGCATCCGGCCTTATACTTAGTCTTGCAATAGTCCCTGGAGTCTCAGATCTACCCCCACTGTCTCCGATAGCGACTCCCCTTCTGGCTATGTACCCATCAACACACACTGCATATCTACTACAGATATTCTAGGATTGCAGCACAGGAGGACCTCAGGAAAGGGGTCACCAGAAAAGAGCAATGACATTCTAGACTGAAGGGGCAGCAGGTGTGAGGTCCCAGGACGGCCACCATACACAGCCTGTGGAAGGACAAGTGCCTGGAAACGTGATGGTGAGAGGGAAAACTGGAAGAGCAAGAGGCCAGCAGGGTCTTCCTGAGGGTCGTTCAGGTATGACCCTCTTCTGCTTGACGCAGTGGGAAGATCCTGGAGAGCCCAGGAGGGCAGGCAACCCTGGGACCTCCCCATGGCTTCCCCATTTTCTCTCCTCCATAAATCACCCTCTTGCCTTATTTCCTTAAAAAAAGTCTTCCCAGTTTTAAGATATATTTATTATTTATATAGTATACTACCGGCATGTGTGCCAGCCCGCCAGAAGTGAGCACCAGATCTCATTATAGATGGCTGTGAGCCACCATGTGATTGCTGGGAATTGAACTCAGGACCTTTGGAAGAATAGCCAGTGCTCTTAACCTCTGAGCCATCTCTCCAGCCCCATCTCTTGCCTGATTTCTAAACTATTTCTGTGTCTATCTTGTTTTCCTATTGATAGAAGTCCAGACCTTGGGTAACACAAGTACCCCCAAACAGTCCAAACTTTTCACTCCTATCAAAACTAAGCATAGTCAAGATAATATAAGCTTAAAATTAAAATAATGTTTTGAGAAGTGTTGTTAACAAAAAACAAAAACAAAACTTCCCCCAACCCTAAATTGCATGTAAAAGAGTGTTTTTGTTTGTTTTTTTAAGTCCTTCCCTAAGGGTACATTGGTATGAAATACATTATAAATTTTCTAGTGTTTATTGTATTAAGAACCTCTTTGTCCTGTGACAAGAGGACACCAACCTAATTTCCCCTGGTGGCAGGACCTATGATCCCCTTCTTGTAACCAAGACCATGTAGTCCTGGAGTCAGTGGCTCCTGCGGAAACTGGGGGTGGGGTGTTGATGTGTTGTCTCTACTGGGCTGAGAGAGAATTGGCACCAGGACCCCTGAGCTGGTGGGTGGGCCAACCCCAGACCCGAGACTTCTGTGCCCATGCCCCCAATTATTTGTTTTCTCTCCTGTTTCTAAACAACACACACACACACACACACACACACACACACACACTAGTTTTCCCTTCTGCATGCTGAGATCCCCATGGGTGCTTGCAACAGCTGATAATATAGAACTCTAAATATATTGTTTTTCCTAATATACCTACTTATGGTAAAGCTTAATTTATAAACAAAGAACATGTATACATTAGGCAGCAGAAATTAGCAGAAATAACTAATAATAAGATCATTATAACAAAAACACTGTGATAAAAATTATTCTAAGCTTACAAATTGTTTTCTTTCAAGAATTTTCCAATTAATTTATTTTTTGGACTGTAGTTGGTTGTGAGCAACTGAAATCGTGAAAAGTCAGAGGATAAAGAGGGACAGCCTGGGTTTTCACCAAGCAGCGTTTGTTTAGCATGCTCTTGGCAGTTTCACGCCTATAGGCATGTGATAGGTGCAACACTCACTTTCTCCCTCTTCCTGGCTACTGGGGTGTATCGCCACTATTTCCAGATGCTGAGCTGCTAAGCACTGTGGGAAACCCCGAAGCCGCTCTCTCCCGTGGCTTGTCAGATCCTTGTCTCCTTCTTTCTTGGATTTTGTGTTGTGCTGCCCTAGAGTGAGGTCTGGCCTGCGTGCCCAGGTAGGAAGAAACAGAGCCATGGCCAGAAGCCAGTCTGAAAGCTTGTGGGACCCTGGGGTTCTCAGAGTAGGTGCCCAGACAGGGACTTTAAAGAAATATAGCTAGAGTGCCCTATGTTTTCCTTTTCTTTATTTGAATCTTTTTCTCCATGTAAGAACCCTGAATAAACAATCTCTACACTCCTAAGAGGACTGTAAGAGCATGACGCTGTACCATGCACCTTCATGATGACAACGTTCGCCATCTGGTCTGACTGAGATGTGATGCCCAGTGACTAAAATGTCCCTGCCTCTCAAGTGCGCTTGCACACGCCTGTAATCCCAGCACTCAGAAGGCAGAGGCAGGAGGATCACAGCAAGATCAAGGCCACTCAGGTCTGCATATGCTCCAGAGGAGAAGCTCCTCTCCCCCAGCCTTAGTGTCTGAAGAGTCCGGGGCCACAGCTACTGCACCCGAATCCTGCTCACATTCTCACCTCCCACCTCCAGTGGGCGCTGCTGAGTTAATGGCCTGAACCATGTCTGTGGTGAGGGCGTCCAGTAGGCTGGTAATAAATTCCGTCTTCTTCCCTTCAGGACAGCCTAAAAGACAAGAGGAGATCTGAGGGCAGAACCCAGGTAGCTTGCCAAAGCCATCCTCCTTGACCACCATCCCCTCAGTGTCTTTATCCAGCCAAAGACTGGAGATGTGTTCACTGTTCAAACGACTGCCATATGCCTCCACATTCCTCAATGCGCAGTCCACAGACAAGCACCAGATCAGACATGTAATAATATTTCCGAGTTTCTTTCATTCCAGAGTCTGCCGAGCACCAACTCGGGCACTATGTAAATGCTAGGAAGACACCTACTAAGGCCCTTCCTTAGCCTCGCTTGTAGCGTTCACAATAACATGCTGGGCGCACAACCAGACGGGCACTGCTCTGCTCTAGGGGCAAGAAGCAGATGTTGGGGAACTGGACCTATCAAAAACCTTCTCTTTTTTTGCCCTCCTCGCCCAGCTGAGATGATAGCGGTTAACTCCTCTGCAGATACCCGCACGTTTCTATTCTTGTTTCACTATTTCAGCAAAAGCCCAAGCGCAGTCACGCCACAATGAGGTGCCGCGGGGAAACACTGGCCTAGCACTGCACAGATGGGAGCCCTACTCTCCTAAATCACGTGGGCTCTCGGTACAGCCGCAGCCCCGCCCCGACTCCTGCAGCAGCTAGACCCTTTTCCCTTCAAACCCCAAGGTCTCGAATTAAACAGGACTTTCCAAAGCAGCGTAGGCTCACCTAGGTTTTCGCTGAATTTATAATGTGCATGCCTTCCTGTGCCCGTATGTGACTGTCTCCTCTACTCTGGGAACCTTGGGTCTTTGAGCACTAGATTAAGCCGTGCCTGGCATGAAGGAGAATGGCTGTTTCCATCTGTCCAGGGGTGGCTAGAAGACGGTACCCTGGCCTCCCTGCTTCCGGGTTTGGGGACGCTGTGATTTCTACTAACCTCCCACCGAAAGTCCAGGACTTTCAGGACTCCCTGATCTCAGTTCTCACTGTGGCGTCCAGATGGGTAAAATAGGAAGATGGCACTAGTTCCCACCAGGACAGGCAGATGTTTGTACTGAGTAAAGACAGCCGATGAGCATGAACTTAGACAGCTCCCACCTACATGGAGATGTGTAGTGTTTTCTCCAAGAGGCCCTTTTTTGTGGGTGTAGGTCCAAGCCAGGGCCAACTGTGAGGGGGCATCCCTGTGCTTGGGCTTCTTCTAGAATGGTGCACAGGAGAAAGGAACGTGTGTGAATTTACAGAGGAGAGTCTACAACCTACATACCCACTACTTAGAACTCTTACTGCAACCTGGAGTTCACTACAAATAAGGGAAAACCCAGCCCAGTGGCAATTTGGGGTTCTTGGGCTTCTGCCAGTATGTCTCATGTCACTCCTAGTGGCCTTCCTGTGTCACCAGGGAATCCTCATATAAGCATTCCGCAAAACAGGTGGCAGACACCACCCAGACCCCTCAGGGAAGGCACTCGTTGTAAGCTGTCTTTGCTTCGCAGACCCCAAAATACCACCCCCATTTCACTGACGTGGTGAATGGCCACGAAGTTCCAGCAACAGTTTTAAGTCTCCTACTAATGCTTTTTAAGACAAGGAGGAAAGCTTTTTAAGAGCAAGGAGGGAAATAACCCTCGGGGGACACAGGACTGACTCAGGGGTGCAGATTCTACGGCTGCCAGGTCTGTGTTGCTGTGATGGCCTTCCCAGCATGCCTTGCTCTGTGCTGCCAATTGGGAAAACAGATGTAGAGGAGAGAGCAGCCTCTGCCTGCTGAGAGGATGAGAGGCCCAAAGAACTTGAGGTGCCTGTACCAGCAGGGCAGACTCTCCTACCTGGTAACTCCCGGTCCTTGAAAGGGTCATCTGCCTCTGCATTCTTGGCCCTGGCATCACTCTCACAACTTGGCATCACATAGCTTGGAGGAGAGACAGAGAAATGAGGGGGTTTGAGGGGGTTGGCACCTGAGTCTTCTTCAGCCACTACTGTCCAGCAATGATCTGTGTGGTCACTAAGCCTAGAGCCCTTGGGGAGGAAAATGAAACAGTCCCTGAACTTCTCTGCAGCTACAGGACAGTCCTGCATAAATGCTCCCACTGAGACGTGTTCAGGCATGCCACGTTAGCCACACAAGAGTGATGACAATCCATCTCCAATCTATACATGGGACTTTTTTTTTTTTTTTTTTTTTTTTTTGGTCACTTTGAGATCAGGGTGGTATAATAAGCTTTTCACTAGGGAACTGATGAATAGTTTCCCAAAGTCCATGACTAGAAAGGGACAAATCAGTGATCAGAATCCAGGTCCCTAGGCACTTGTACTAGACCCTTCGAAATGGAGACCTCAGTCTCCCACGACTTGATTCTGAGAGGAGTAGGCGGTGAGGACAATAGAGGCGGCATAGCCAGACGCTGGTGTCTGTGTCCTAGGATGCTCTGAGCAAACTTACCGGGTAGAAGTCCCAGGCAATGGGCGCCCTGTGTCCACGAGGACACACCAGCAGTAGCCTGTGGACTGGTGGCATTGCACAGGCTTATAGAGCCCACCAGGGGCACACTCGGGGATCACAATGCCCTCACGGGGATTCTGCCGGGCCTCTTCCAGGGCACTCTGCCTCTCCTGATCACAAGAGTGGACTTTCTCTGGAAGAGAAGATGCAGCCTCTGGTGACCATTATGCCTCCTTCTGTCCAGAATCCATAATTAACAGCCAGGACCAGGCCTGCCCCCGAGGAACTGGTGAATCATCCCAGACAACCATGTCTTGTACGCTGCCAAGGAGAAAGCCCCAGAGGGCCAGAGCCTCCCTGTAGCCGTCTCTACTGCCAGGAACTCATCAGAAGTTTCACCAAAGAGGCTCTCATGTAGCAACAAGTCAGTCAGGACATCAGTATACTTCTCTGAGCAGGAGTTTGCTCCAAAGCTGGAATGGTCCTGCATTTTCAGAGATGTTTCTGCGGACGCGCCACGTTTCTGGAGAGGCAGTAGGCAGACCACCCTCTAAGTGGATGCTGGGGTGCTGGGGTGCCTATGCAAAGAAACACTGCCTAGTCCAGGCATAGAAGGACAGAACCACAGCCCTCTACCCTCAAGCAGGGTAATGTTCCACACCCAAATGAAAGAGAAACAAGAGCCAGCCATGACTCCTTTCACCCTCCAACCAGGTAGTCAAAGAAAGAATACTAGGGGGCTTGAATCTATTGTTCACAGATACTGCCATTAGACTGGAGCAGAACCTGGGGAGGCCGAAAGGTGTCTGTAGTTGGTAACTTCAGGAACATGTGCACGTGTCCAAACAGTCAAATGGAGTCTCTCCAGAGCCAAGCACAGACAGAGACAGGAAGTGGGGCCCTATGCCAGGTGTAGCCAGCTCACAGAAGCCTCACACCTGCAGGACCCTTACTGGAAGATCCTGCCTGGCAAATCACCCTGCCTTCTCTTCCTGAGGTTTTTTTTTCCTTTCTTTGTTTTGCTGAGGGCTTTATTTTGAGATGTATGCAGTGTTATTGTTTGATTTTAAATTTTTGTTTGTTTGAATTATGTAAAAAAATAAAAATAGTGTGGAGTTTATTTCCTTATCGCAAACATTTTAAAAAGATAATCTATACAACCCATATGGCCCCCATAGTTAACCCCTTCCCCTTCCTTAGATCTTGTCAGGCAAACAGCAGCACAACTTCAAGGGAATCACACCAGAGGCTTGGGATAGCTCTCTCAGATCCAGTTTGGTAGCCTCATTTTCCTACCTCATATTTCATGCCATGAAAGAGCTGACAGAGAAACAAAGGCAAAGGAAAACAGCTTTTACTGGCGCTATGCTCCTGTAACGACCTCTGACAGGGGCTCTAAATTAAGACCCTCCAGGCCAGCCTCTCCAGCCATAAATCAGACTCCTGCAAGATGCAAAGGGGAAGAGGAGGAGCACCTCCCCCCTCCCAGGGCAGCGGGCACTGTGAACCTAACTTCACACCACAGCAGCGGGCCTGAAACCAGGGGAAGCTGGGGCGGAGCCAGGCAGAAAGAGGAGCAGCCCTGTGGACCCTGTGGATAGATTCCTAGAAATCCTTAAAGCTGCCCAGAAATGTTTATGGTCAGCTCCTAGGCCACCTGTGGAGAGTTAAGTCATAAAGACAATGAAGCTCCCAAATCCAGAAAAATGCAGATTCGCATGGAATTAAACAGAAGACCAAATATAAGATTTATTGCTTTAAGGTCCACTCTGAAAGTCTGGTCCCACTAAGGAGAATTCAGGAGTGACAGAACAGCTGGGCTGGGGAGATGGTTCCATAGGTGAGGTGCCTGCCGCAGAAGCACAAGCGCATCAGTTCAGATCCCCAGCACACAGGCCCCGCAGTTCCATAACTCCACCAACAGGCGGGACTGACAGTTTATAGGAGGATCCCGGAATCCCATTGACCAGCCATTCCTGACAGCACCACATCTCCTGAGAGCCATTGTCATCATCATTATCATCATCATCATCATCATCACCACCACCACCATCAACATCCTAGTCAGGCAGAGTAATCCAGGAAGACAATCTTACTTCAACCTTCATGTAGATGTACATACATACATACATATCCAACCCCACATGAACATGTATGCACACACACACACACAAATAGCACTATTTGTGAAAAGTATGCAGTTTGTCTTTCAGAAAGAAAAAAACATCTCTTAAAATAGCTTTTTAGGATCAATGACAAGAACACTATTCCTAGAGTGAAACGCACCAGGCAATAGAAGGGCTTTGCCTGTCTAACCTCTTGGCTCACCTACCCTGGACAGTATTATGAGGCTACTTTGTAAGTCAGAAAAAGCAAATTCTGGAGAGCATGGATATTGTTCAAGTTCACCCAGAGAGAAGACATGGGCTCTGCTTGAGGACTTTGGAGTTCCGTCTCTTTGTCTCAGAACTAGAAAACCAAAATCCAAATTTGTAGCTCACCCATTATTACAGATCTACATGGTGAGTAGAAATGCAAACACTTATTTAAGTACTTATAAAGTGTCGGATTTGGTGATGGGCATTCTATTTCTATTAACTCACTTCACACTATTTCCAATCTTCAGAGACAGGTATTAACACCAGGGACACAGCCTGGTTAAATACTTAGATCAAGATCGTGAGTTAGGGGTCTGAGATTGTGGCTCAGTAAACCGGGCATGATTGTGCACATCTGCAATCCTATCACCCAAGAGACGAAGGCAGGAAGACCAGAAGACAAGCTGAGGATACACAAAGCCCTATCTTAAAAAAATAAAAATAAAAAATGAGAGCTAGGAGGAGACAGAGGCAGAATTCCAGGCCAGCTCAACTGTGTTCTTTATCTTTCTACAGTAATAGCTTTCATTGGTACAAGCTGATCTGAGCTTTAGTCTCCTATACTTTATATTTGTGTGTGTGTGTGTGTGTGTATGTATGTATGTATGTATGTATGTATGTATGTATGTATGTATATGTATAGCCTATTTTGTGCATGATCACAAAATAGTCTCCAATGACTGTGTATCTATGCCTTTGTGTTGTCCAGTCCACATGGGCTCTGACTGGTTTTAACCCACAAAGAACAGTATGATGCTGCCAGAGAAGCAGCCCAGGCTTTCATAGGGCTTACAGTTTCTGCTTTTACTTTCAATGAGGCCTAAAAGCACCACATAAGGGCGCTCTAGCCTGCTGGGGGTGCAGAGGCCACAGAGGAGGAAAAGGGAAATGGGCTGGCCTGCTAGCAACATGGCAGAGGTCATCTTGGCCTTTCCAAACCCACTGATCCTCCACTTGGATGAACCCGGGAGCCAATTCAGGTAAAACTAGTGAGACAGCCATCCTGTCACGGACAGATTCATTGGCAAGAATAAATTGTTTTTCTGATACACTAGTAGGTTTGGACTGCCTGTTATATAACAATGGGTACCAAATATCTAGCTAGACCTGCTTAACTCTTTGTCACTCTAGGCCACGGGGATTCTTGTAGCCTTCAGTCAGCACCCCGGAAGAGATACAAACACTAGTTAATAAGTCCTAAGGAGTGTAGACTCAGTACATATCTGAGGACCCAGAAGCCAGTCCATCCTTGGAACTACCCTCTCCCTTTCTCAGTCACCTCCAAGGTGAGTCTTACCATACAGCTTTGACTAGTTTTCTCAGGTTGGCTTACATACAGAATGCAAGCTGGGATTGACTTCAAGGGTCTTTTAAACTCACAGAGCTCTGCGGAAGTGGATGCACACCATTCTGAAACTCTTCATCTCTGCTTAGGAAAAGCTGTGAAACAGAGGTAAGGTGGAAAGGTACGGCCCAGGAACCATGAGACTGGGCCAGGGCTACCTGTATATGCCTGGAACACACAGCCCACACCAGAGGAGGGAGAACACAGCAATGAACGGCGCCACACACTTGTACAGGTCCACATAGGCCCTCCCAAAGCTGCCCCTGCAAGGGTGCCGGGCAGTGAGAGGTCAGCCCTCTCCTCCTGACAACAAAACCACTGACTCTAAGAAGAAAACGACAGAAAAGCATCTCAAGTTGGGGGTGCGCAAAGTCACGGCCTTGCCATCAGAAGATGCATGGCATACGAGGGGAGAGAGTGGGACCAGAGGCCAACAGCAGTGAGCGAGGCCGGAGACAGGGCTGGAAAGGCCAGGTTAAGCTAGCCGAGTACAAACCCTGTCTGTGGGCCCACAGCCCAGGTCTTATGTGTCGGCCAAGGCAGGATCAGCAGAGAGGACATCTGTCTGCAAGGCCTGGCCCCAGTCCCTGTCCCTCACAATTCCCCATGGTAACTAGGAGCAGAGGAGAACATGGATAACATGAGTTCTCAGCTAATCCCCATCTTCACTGGAGCCCAGAGTTTATCCTCTCTCCCAGGACCCTTCTCCTTCATCTTTTTTATTTTTGTATCTTTTTAAGAGCAAAAATGGCCAACAAACATAAACACTGCAGGATTTGAGCTGGTCTAACTTTCACATTATTGGCTTCCAGAGAAGGAAGTGCTGAGAGAAAAGGGAGGAGGAAGCAAAGGTTTCTGGGTAACCAACAACAAAACATCTTTGAAAGTCAAGTCATCAGTGACCAGTTGGCTGACTTAACTGGGGCAAAACAGAAATTTCATGGAGTGAAGGGAAAGAGGTGGGGGGTTGTCAAAGAGGGACTATATCACTCAGTGTTCTCCAGACACACACACACACACACACACACACACACACACACACACACAAATGAAAGGGATATTTTAAGGACTAGGCTCATGAGTTAGGGAGATGACAAGTCTAAATTATGTAGGCAAGTCTGTCAGGTAGAAAGGCAGATAAGCAACTGAGGCAGTCTTGAGTCCCAAATCAATAGGTCACACCCATATCTGTAAGACACAAATGTAGGGCTTCTCCATGACAGTCTCCAATCAGAATTCTTCTTCTTCAGTCTTGGAACTGATTGCATGAGGCTGGCCCACAATGTGCAGAGTAAGCTGCCCTATCTAAAAGAAGCTGCAGGTGTTCACCTCTCAATAGCTAGGTAGTGTTGGGCCAAGCCATGGGCCAGATTGCTCAGCTGAATGGACACACTAAAAGAAGTATCTAAGGACTTCTGGAAAGATGATACCTATACTTAGAAAAACTGAGAAGTTGTGAGGTGGGCACAGGGCATGGGTGGAGGGAGCAGAGGAACTCAAGAAGAAAGATCAGAGTTTGAAGCTAGACTAGGCTACATAATGAGACCCTATCTCAAAAACACAAGCAAA
This sequence comes from Acomys percivali, assembly GCA_907169655.1. Lineage (NCBI taxonomy): Eukaryota > Metazoa > Chordata > Mammalia > Rodentia > Muridae > Acomys > Acomys percivali. The sequence goes on along the minus strand of OU015742.1, from coordinate 174,154,738 downwards.
AACTGTAGGCTGGAAGGACGCCACGGCCAGCGATGTGGGCTCTCCAAATAAACACCTACTGGTTCTTTAAAGGATCACTGCTTTGGCGATCCTGACAGTTGCTGGTGTTTGTTGAGATAAGCTATGGAAGACAGAAAGATACTAACAGGGCTTGGGACAGTGTCCTAAGACTGTGGGTGACAAAAATTCTAGAGCTCAGGAAGAGGCTTAAAAAAAAAGCAGTACTCGGGACTTATGTGAACTCAGGCTGTTAATTAGATATGTGTGTACATTAGTGTGATGCCATGTTAGGCCCTGAGAAGGCCAGGAAAATTCTGAGACTTATGTGATCAGTCAGGAAGACCTAGCCAGGATGTGTCGGCCTATCTTCATTCGAGGTCTTTCTCAGTCCCTTAAGGTTCCTCCTTGGAGTGACACTAAGGTGCAGCATGGCCCCTGCTGAGTTTCTGTGTCCCTTGCCCTTTGTACCCCGACTCCACCAACTGTAAGCGCTTAATGGACAGGGCTTCATCATATCCTTCTGGTCGGCTTCACCATCCCCACTCTGGCTTGCTTCTCACTCAGAGAACCATGGCCTCTCACAGACAAAGAATCCATGAAAGGCATTTAGTCCAAGAATTTCATCCCAGCCAATGCTCCAGAGCACGGCAGAATAAATGCCAGCCAGTGGGTATGAGACTGAAGGACTGGACCAGGATTCCCTGACTGCAACTCATGCTGGGAAATGCTGCACTCTACCCTGGACCATCGAGACTGCATTTTCTTATGGAGGTGAACATCAGCAAAGGGTGAGTCAGCCTGCCAAAGCGAGAGGAGCTTGCATAAACTCACTGCAGAAGGAATCATCTGGCTGGGCCAAGAACATTAAGGGAAACACTGGCCTTCTGAAGTCTCTTCAAATACCTCCCGCCCATCTCGTCTCTTATCAAAAATGAATAAAATGCTGAGCGATAACCCACAATAACAAACAGTACTTTTTTAAAAAAAAAAATCTTTCTAAATAGTTACAATAAATTCCAGAGGTGTAAGGAATAGCGTGGCTCCCACCGCAGGTTTCTCCTGGTCCAAGAATTCATGGTTGTCTAGTGCTGGGACCATCCCAGGACTGCCCAGTGTCTGGGAATCTGGTGGAGAAGCGTGCTGCCAGAGAAGGATGGAAAGGCAGGCCAGGGTTTTAAGGAGCTGACTTGACTGTTGAAGAGTTGGGACAAGCACCAGAGGTGTGTGCCGAGGGGAGGGCCCGCTAGAGTCGTACCCTTTAGGATTGATTTACAGAGCATCCCTGAGCCACCTTTTCTGTGTATGCAGCCACATGGGGTTTGGGCATCTATGGTTTCAAGTCACTTCTGCGAATAGGTTATTTTTCTTACTCTGCCCTTCGCAATTTTTTTTCACAGGAGGGGCTAAGGGCCCCTCTCCCCCCCAGAGGATAATTTTTCCAAGCACCATTTGCTGAGCCAGCCCTGCCCTCCCACCATGGGTTTTCCATCACTTCTGTCAGTGAGAGCCACTTGGCCAGGGCTAATTTCCAACTCTCCATATTCGTGTGGCTTGGGGTCATCTGTGTGGCTTTGAGAACCCCACAGAGAGGGAGATTCCACAAAGCCATCACTCCAAGCTCCTTTCAGAACAGAGGGCTAGCCATCAGCTAAGAAGAGGAAAGACCCTGCTGGGGCATAGGGAAAGCAAGAAGTCATCTACTGACAGAAAAAGCCATCCTCTCGTTATTCAGACCAGTGTAAACAGAAGCAGGGAATCAGAAACAGAATTTGTACAAATACCTCTTCCATTGCAATGGGTTTCCTTGTCCCTATCTAAAAAAAACAAAACAAACAAACAAAAAACCTTTCTCTGACTAATCTGCCACAAAAGTACTTGGGGAAAAAAGTTACATCATCTGTCACTCATAGCTTGGGAGGGACTTTGGAGAATGCTCTGGAGGATGCTCCCTATCTGATGAGCCAACTAGTTAAGAAAGGGTCACCCTCAGCTCTACCCCAGAGGGAGAAGCTGGGATGCTGTATATCCTCGACTGGATGGCTGCTCCCCAAAGCCGGAAGGAACTTGAGGCAATCCAATGGAATGCCCTGGGAGCAGAAGACAGGGTTAAGAAGGTCTGGGCTTCCACGGCCCTGTGGCTGAAGCAACAGTAAGTGTCCACCACTCCAACTCTTGTGCACTTCACCCAAGGGACTGACTCAGCAGAAGATTTTACAGGCATCGACAGCAGCCAGAACAGAGGCAGTAGAGCATAGGCTTCCGGTCTCTCCCACTTAGCTCTTGACCTTGGGCAGTTTCTAAGCTCCAGGGTCCTAACTTCTAGGAGTAGAGTAGCCCCTACACATGACCCACATGTAATAGGATATGGGACTTAAGTTGTAGCTCAGTGGTAGGGTACTTACTTAGCTTGTTCAAGGCATTGATTTAAATACCTAACAACACACACACACACACACACACACACACACACACACACACACACACA
>OU015742.1:174123218-174152243 GCA_907169655.1 Acomys percivali | reverse complement strand
ACACACACACACACACACACACACACACACACACACACACACACACAACTCTTACCTTGTGTGAGAGTAAGGTGGGAAGTGTTAGCTGCTATTATAACTAGTCTAAGGTGGCAGTGTCCTCAGTTACATGTGGAGCATGTCCAACCTTCTTATTCCTATGTTCAACTTGGCTCCTCGGGTGGCCTGTAATAGCTGAGCAAGGACCAGGCTATGGGAGCAGTCTGCCCTGGTACATACAATAAAGGGGTACATAGTCTACAGAGGAAATGTGTATGTATGTATCTACCTAGCCCTGTCCATTTAGATATCTCAAAGAGCCTGCCTGCTTTTGATAGTAACTTCCAGAACTTCAGAAAAAGATCACTGACCAACATTCATCCCTATCACACCGGAGCCTATCACTGCCCCTGCCCTTGGTACACTACTGCCCAATGGCCAGCCCCGTCCTTACACGCTCGCTGTGTTGTTTCTTCTCCCACTCACTCAGGCCTTAGTGCATCACAAAGGCTAATGGGCCTAGAGGCCTGCACAAGCCCTCGGCAAAGTCAGTGCTGGCACCAGAAGTTTCCCAGGTGCTTCTCCCTCGAGTAGCCACACACTGACAGTTATACAGGAACATGTACACCTTCCTACATCTCTGGGACTAATCCAGACTTAGCTGCTCAAGTCACTGGAAGCTCTGCACCAGGAAGGGCCTGAGTCAGGGGCAAGCCCACTTGGAGCTTTCAACCTTCGCCTGTATTGTAATCCGGCCCAGGAGCCACAGCTAGCTTTCTGCGCCTCGGAAGTTCCATCTTCAGGCAGAACTAACATCCAACATCCCCAGTGCTGGCTGAGGACAGCTCTCCCTCCGGAGTAAACATGCTGTTAAGATGAAGCGTCACGGGTGAGGAGGACTAAGGAAACAGTACAACCGCCCTGTGTAAATAGATACTCCACAGGTCCTAAAATGGCCATGCATGGCTCACCATGGTCTGAAGTGGTAAACACCAACTTCCCACACAGACAGATGCTGAGCTCTTTGGTGGGGTGGGGTGGGGGGGGGGGAGTATATTTCTTCTAGGATGGATTGCCCTGATTTAGCACGTGAACATCTTTCTTCTCAACTTCCTCCCAAAGCATCACTGACTCACACCCACCCATCTCTGCTGACTCATGCCACAAAGCCAAGAGAAATACCCTTTGCTCCAAAAGACTAAGAAATACTTCGCAGTGGCTCTGCAGCAACAAGCACCAAGAGACAGCAGCCTGTGCTCTTCTCAGTTTCTCTTGGTATTTTCATTGACCCTGACCTGCAGGCTCTGTACTAGGATGTCCAAAATATAAAAAATTCACATTCAAGCAGGAGAGGACTAAAGGAGACAGACAAAGGGGGAGGGCGGAAGTGAGATTTGTTTTTAGCTTGTACAAAGCATACTTTTACTCCTTCCTCCTCCCCAGATACTAGGGTTGTATGTGTGTTGATGAGCTTCGTACCCTGCCTACTTGCAAAGCCATTTTACAAACACGCAATGAAGGCTCTCAGGCTAAGGCCCACACCATCACTGTCTTAAAAACTGAATCAATTACAACACCTAGGCAGTCTCCTTGATTACAGCTTACTAACAACTGAGGACAAGCAACGTGGTTGTCCTATGGAACATCAAATTGCATATGAAACTCACTTCCAGAAATGAAACTTTTGCTGCTAGATGGAGTCCCAGAGGCTGAGTCCCACGGCTACACACCTCCCAGCCCATCACCGCAAGCAAACAATGGGATGACGGAGTAAAGCAGCCAAGAAAACCAGTGCTGAAGCAAGGTCAAACAGGACTGTGGGTCTGGCTCTTTGGGGCCTCCAATGACAATCACCTTTCCTTTCAGCAAAGGGAAGGAAAAAAAAAACTGAGAAAGGACAAAGCCTTTGTTGCTAGGGGAAATCCCCTGGGAAGGGCCAAATGGTCCCATCCCCATCTCAATTCTATTGGCCATGATTGACCAAGGCATCTTCATGAGCTCAAAGGGCAGATAGACTAAAAGGCCACTTACAGCATATGTTTTCACATAGATGTTTTAAATGCACACAAGCCTGGGCCCATCCTAGTTGCTGATGCTGGTAGATTACTCATTCTTCCTCCCGGTCACGTCATGTGTGAGAGTCCAGGTGGCTGTGGGGTATTTGCTTACAGCAGCTACCACTGGTTTCCTTACAGGCTGCTTATTTTTCCACCCTCAGGTCATTACATCAGCCCGTAGTTTCCAGTTGGGCAAAGAGTATAGACTTGGGGGAGGGGCTGATCCAGCAGCCAGAAGGTACCATTGCCTCCGTGACCCCAAACCCCAGTCGTAGCAACTGTCCCAGGAGCTTTTCCTCAGTGGAAAAGCTATCTCAGCTATGGCCAGTGGCCCAGAAGCCAGCCTAGAAGAACACTGAGCCCACATGAGTAAGGGCAAGAATACTGTCAGCAGGCTTACCTGTGACACGTGTATGTGCCGTGGGCAAGCATGGACATTCTCATGCAAGAAGAAATGGGACTCTTGTTTCATTGAGAAAAGTGTCAAAGAAATGTGTTTCCACTTTGAGTCCCTAATGATGACTTTGTCTCCAGGGAACAGAGTGACCATAAAGTGCTACATCCATAGATGCATACATGCTGGTCACCGAGGTGGAAAGAAAAGACTTTAGGATTTAAATCGTGGGGCCAGGTTCTTGCAGTCCCTGATCAGACCATGAAAGAGTTTTGTAGGAGAGACAAGGAGAAAGTAGAGGACAACGTTAAGAATGTAGAGACAAAACTAGAGGCTATGGACACTAGCCTAGGCTCCCAGGGCGAAAGGAAACATGTTGCATTCTCTGGAGTATTGCTATGGCACACAAAGTGCATGGTGGTCACACCTATGGTCTTAGCTCCCAAGAGACTGCACTTTCTGCCATAAAGAAACAAAAGACACGTCTTCACATATAAGTTATATCTTATATATATATATATATATATATATATATATATATATATATATACATATATCATACAGCTTAGAACCAAGGGGTTGAGATGAAGGGTTACATGAAGGCTAATTCTTATTATTTATCTTATCTCCTTACCTTCTTCAAGAAATAGAGATAGATGGCCTAAGCGTATATTAAATACTAAGTGTTTTAAGAAATGCCATGATACTGAACTCTGTATTTGAAAAAGGAAGAAAGAAAGAAAGAAACTCAGCAGGAGTTCATATTTCCATGAAAAAGCAGCAGAGACTCTGGCCAACACTCATCTAGGACATGCTGCTCCCAAGTCCTGGGGTGTTGGCTGACCAGGAACATCATCTTCCCAGATACAGAAACAACTCCCGGAGCCATGGATGCTTGTGAGAGTGAGATACAAGGGAGGTGGGCATAGAGGAGAGGACCAGAAAGGCAAATCTGAATATGCCGAGCTTGCCAAGCACTCAGAAGGCCACAGTAGCCATATGGGCACATGTCAAGGCCTTCCACAAAGGGCTAGAACCTCCGGGAGGGGAGAGCAATGGGTATGTCTGCAGGCATGTGTGTCATGCCATTGCACAACTTCAGGCGCCCAGTGGAACCTTTCCAACATCAACAGTCCCCAGGCCAGAAAACAAATCTGGCGTCACAGGGTCTGAGTGTGAAAAAAGGATGTTTGGGGTGTAAAAAAAACTGGAATTGCCTTTTTTTTTTTCTTTCTGAGAGAAGGCTGAGAAGATGAGCTCCTACCCAGACATATGCCAGAGAGTCTGACTCCAAACGCCCCATGCATGTGGCTGATGCTCACCTGAACCCAGAATCTTTCATCAGAGGCTAATGAAATCTGGTCTCAGGTGTTTAACTCTGATGCTCCAGTCCTCACTAAAAACCAACGGACCAGACACAAGTCCTCATCAAAGGATGCCTGACTCATCATTAACTGAATGTGCCAATGTGTGAGAATGGGCTAGCACAGTGCAACAAGGCATTCCTCCAAAGCAGCTTGCCTGAGTTTTGTTTTCAAATCATTTATGGCAAACCTCTGTGCCCAGAACTGCATGTCTCAAGCTGAAGCCTCACAAAATCCTAAAGAGCAATAACTTTGTTTTACATATGAGGAAACCAAGACTCAGAGGACTTCATTGGCTTTCCCAGGCGAGGAAAGCCAGTCTTAGAAACCAGATCTGTGTCCATCTGACTCCAAATCCCATTCTTTGACCAGTATACGGTTTGGGTGTAAAAGTTCCCCTACTCCACTGCCTGAAAAATCCAGACCTCGCGGTTCTTCCTTGGCGACCGGTTGGGAAAGCATCGGAACAGGATGAAAACTTGAGAATGGCCCATGTGAGATGATGAAGGGTCTTGTGAGCGGCCCTAGGAGTTCCTGTGATGGTCCAGGCTTACCTGCTGCAACTCCTGCTTCTGCTTGAACTATGAAGGGGCCAAAAACTCGAGTGAGACAACCTCGTGCACATACTTCCCACTCAAATGCTATATTCAATTGTGTACAACAGGGGCCAGAAAAATTTCTTTGTGAAAGATTATAAAAGCAAATATCTTAAGTTTTACAAGCCATGCAGGGTCTGTGACAGCTATTCAAGTCTGTTCTTGTGAGTGGAACACACAGATAAACTCGCAGATAAGTGAGTGTGATTGTGCCCCAGTAAAACTTTATTTGAAAAAACAGACAGGCAGACACTTGTTAGCTGCTATATATTCTTGTGGAACCATGTCTTTTATACCTGATTCTGTCAATAAGATTGACAGGTATCAGTCAGTATGGCTGGGTGATAATGACAGAGAATATTCTAATCTGTTAAGGAACTAGTGAAACATCAAAGTCTAATATTTTTCCTTGATCTATTTCTTAAAAAAAAAAAAAAGGTTAGCTCTCCTGTAATTATCCTGTCCAATATGCTAACCTTACAGAGTCAATAACTATGGAAAATAAAGGTGACTGGGTCCCCACAACAAGAGGAAGATAGTTGTCTCTGAAAGGGGGTCAGGAAGAAAACAGAAGAGGAAGAAGACATGGGGGTGGGCAGGCGAGTCAGGTGGGAGAAAGGAATGGAAGGAAACAGAAAAAAAAACACAACTCCACATGATGAGCAGTCTTAGAACAGCTATGGGGCATCCAGGGAGAGAGGGTTGAACTCATATACCATACAAGGAAGATTACTTACCTGAGTTTCTTACATTGGTGTTATTCAATTTGGAATCTTTGATTACCAAATGCTTAATCCATAAGGTAGGAGCTGTGATTTCTAGAAAAACAAAACAAAACAAGAGAGAATGTGTGTGCATATGTGGACAAAGAAATATATGACACGGAGTGTGACCCGGATTTGTAATAAGCTTTTTAGAAGCCGAGACACCAAAGATTCAGCTATCTCCCTCTTGGCATATGGACCCCATCCCAGTGCCAACACACCCTCTCTTCCTTGTGACGGAAGTGCTTCTCCCCACCAGCTTTTAAGAGACAACCAGGGCATCCTGTGCTGGGACACAGAGTGGTCAGAATCCAGAGGCACCAAGCCACTCCATCAAGGAATAAAAACATTATCCCAGGAGGTGAGGAACACGGGCCAAGCCAAGTCCCTCTCAGCTGCTTCCCTGGGAGAAGATTTAAAGGGGATAAGTCAACAAACTAATGCCAAACAGACCACAGAGCCCATTTTAGAGGAAACAGCGGAACCAAGGCAGATGCTGCCTGCTGAGCATCTGTACCATGTGGGGAAGAGAGGAGCGCAAACCCTTCTCACAGTCAGGCCAGCCACCTTCATCGAGAGCACCCCGGGGTAGCTGCACACTCCGTACCAGGGTGTGGAAGTCCTGTGGGGTCAGCAATCAGATCTTCAGTGATGGCACCAGGATGGTCTCCCCAGATGACACATCTCTATTCTCAACCTAAACCCCTAGAACTCACACTTTCTAATGACAAAGGAGGATGTTTACAGAGATAGAGACTTCTGAATTCTTACCATGCCTGCCTTTCGGTTCTCACTGAGCTGTGCCTGCACGAGGGGCATTCCTAGCCATAGTGCCATCGCATAACATTCATTTCTCTGTTCTGCTGTCTCATGAAGCAGACCCACTCAGCTGAGAGCTGGTAAAGCTTGCTATATATTGTATGCTGAAAGCTGAACTTCGTTGTCAAGCTCTCTAGAAACCTTACTATGCCAAACTTCCTGTTCCTGTTCACAGGGATCTGGAGCACTTGGTAAAGTCCCCAGAGAACAGAAGCCAGAGGACCTCTACCTTGAGCAGAGGCTAGGCTTCTTGCGCCCCAGCTCCCCCAATGCATCCACTTTGCCTCCAGGGACTCCTGGCCTTTATTTGGTCACCGCTTACTATTTCTCTTGTCCTAGAATGCTTCTCCCAAATGTCTTATTTCAGTTCCCCCGAATCCCTATGCCCTAGCCCAGCCACCCCCCACTCACCAATCTCTTTCTCCTTCCTCCCTAAGTGACCCACACCCTCCACCTTTCCCTCCTCACCCCCGACCAGTCCTCGCTGTCTGGAATACCCTGATTCCTTTCTTCTGCTTACAAGCGTCCGTGTCTTCACAACTCCTCTCAGAACAACGCCAACTCTTTCTTCCATAAATGTCTACCAGGAGGAGGACCAAGCAACAGAACTCAGCTCATGAAGCTCGCTAGAGGGTGCCGTGGGAGCACGGGCTGGCCTACAAGTGCTTCCTTCTCATCCCCCAGCAACCGTGCACCCACTCTAGGCACAAAGTCGGTGGTTGTAAGTGCTGAGCCACTGTGCTGAGGAGGCTTCCCCAGTCTGACTGACTTTCCCACCACGACTCCCTGGTCTTGGCAGCTTGGAGGGTCTGTCTTAAACCATGTTTTTGTTGGACATTGGGCTACAGACAGGAAGAGCGTGGGTACCAGTTACTTGGAGGCTTCACATTTAAAAAAAAAAAAAAAAAAGGTTAGGGCAACCCTGCTTGCATTGGGAAATTTTGAAATTTAAAAAAGGAAGAAAAATAGTGGAATTTAAACAAACATGTAAAACTAATACTTTGCCCAATTAAAAAAAAGGAAAAAAATAATAATAATGAAACTTAGACAAACATATAAAATTAACATCTTGCTAAATTTTTAACATAAACGGAGGGAATAAGAATAGTAAGTAATGTAACCGCTTACCATCTCCGTCAAACACAGGCTGGGTCTCCATCGTGGGCGTGGGCTTAGAGCCGTCATCTGAGTTGAGGGTTAAAAAGAAACGAAAGGAGACTACCATTATTGAGGTAAATACTATCTACTCTCAGAACTGTTGAATGGTTGGGTTTTGTTCAAGGCCAAAGAAGAAAGAAAGGCAGAAGGGAGAGGGGTGGAGAGGGAAGCAGAGCCGGAAAAAGAGGAAGAAAGAACAATAAAGCAAAAACCAGGTGTGTGCTCATCCCAGGGACGCACAAGGAGCTAGGTCCCATGGCAACGGAGGCCCCTTTCTCATAAATCTGGGGACGCTGCAAGGCCCTCCCAGCCCATCCCTCCCTGCAGCAGAGTAGGGTGGGAAGCCTCTCCCCCCAGCAGCCTCGAGCTTTGTCTAGGCAGGTTGGGTCAACACTGGCAGCCTTGTGGCATGAGAGTCTGGTGGCTCCACTTCGATTCCTACCCTCCAGGACAAGGGAAGCAGCTTAGAACCTTTCCCTAATGGGCTTGCTTAAAAAGCTTAGGCCAGGGTGCTGCCCACTTCCAGACTCCTAGCTGGCTCTCCATCCTTGCCTTAAAAAGAGACTATGGGAAGAAGCATTGCTTTCCCCAGCACACTGGAGAAAATGAGCTGCACTGTGAACAAACGGCACACGCTGGATTTCCTGGCAGCGGGTTGCTGAGCATGACGGGGAAACAACACGGGAAATCGCTGAGATCACCCAGGCCTCGCTTTGACGTTTCTATTACCGTTGATGGGAGCAGGGTGCTCCAAGCATGAAAGCCCCGGTGCTTATCATCATCACTCGGTTCCCTCGGCAGCTCTTTCTGCAGAGCAAGAACCTTCGTGTCCGGAGTTGGTGCAGAGTTTGTTTATTTACCTTACCTGCCAGGATTCTGCTTTCGTCAAGACTAAAAACTCTTGAGCTTAGAGAGGCGTTTTTGTGACCGTTTTCATTATTGTCCATTTAAGGACTATTTTTAGGACATTTTCTCCAATCACCCCCTAAGAAGGTTTGAGTAGATAAGTGATAATAAAGAGTATGTTTTTCTCAAGCCCCAAGAAGCCATTTCATGGCCCTGAGTAAAGGAAAAGGAAGTTATCTTTGTCCATCTTGAGAATAGCTTAGAGATTTTCCTTTGTTTTCTCCCTCAGTGAGAGGAGAAAGGTTGAGAGCTATTGTTTCAACCAGTTTGATGATTACACCATTGCTCTCCTCCCAAGACCCCCCAGAGATCATTTGGAGTGGAACACTATATTTCCTGGGCATTAACTATTTATAGAGAAGCCCAGCTCTCAGATAATCTCTGAGACACCAATCAGACCACCAATGGTAGCAGGTCCCCACCATCTGGGGCTCTGATTGGTACCTTGGGCAATTTCCCTGAATCTTATCAGAGGAAGAAAGAGCTGTTTTGATCTCTTGCTGGAGTCAACCCTCAGAGACCCACGCCCTCCCTGGAGACTGAGGCCAGCAATCTGACAACACTGTGACACCTGACCCTGATAGCACTGTCATGTGCTGACACTAAGACCTAACTCTCCTTGGGGCTGAAGCAATCCCAGACTCGCTGACAACCATTCCAAGGAATGAGACACAGCAGGAGAGGCTTAAATACAGTGTGCTGAATATCCTATTGGCCCCAAACTGGATCCCTTTATGGGCATCTTTTGTACCAAACTGTATGAGCTTAATCTGGAAGTCATTGAGGGAGAATAAACACCAAACAGAGCCACACAATGTCATTTCTTTTTAAAAAATAACGCCACTTCCCCAACTCTATTAACACCTTTCTCCATTGAATTCAACAAGCCCACGAATGGAGTCTCCCGGCAGCTGCAGTGCACATTTGGTCTGGTCACTTCTGCCAGACACAGAGTTCAGTGTGAACAGTTAGTGCAGTGTACTCAGGACCCCTCCTCACAGAGTAGCTTCGCTTTAGGAGCCTTGAGAGCTAACAGAGGAGATGCCAGAGGTCAACAGTGAGAGCCCAAACACAACAGCTTATGTAATATTTCATGTTTGATGTAGACATTAAAATGTCTATATGAGAACTTACTCCTGTCTCTGGAGCAAGAATACTAAAAATAGCCTGCCTCTCTCTCCTGGCATCTAGATGAAAGCCAGGGTCTGGCCATCTGGTCTACCCATCAGCAGAGAAAGTCTGTGGAGAGCAAGGATGGATTCCCGGGGCAGGTCTGCACTTGTGTTGGTGGGGGAGCTCCATGGCTTGCTCAGACCTTGCTATGGAAGCCCACAGAGCATGAAGCTGAGTCAAGGGGTTGAGTCTTCCTGCTGCATAGGGTCACTGAGGGTGAAGAGATCCCACTGCTCTGTACAGAGAGGCCCTAGATGGAAAGCTTTATGAAGTGAGAAAAGCCAGGGTGCCCTTCTGCCAGCAGCCACCTGTGAAGTCCGGCACATCCCAAAGCCAGGAAGCCACGCCAAATGCAACGAGCCCTCTAACCATCATCTCCGGGCACCTGGGCACCTGGCTCCTGACCCACCAAAGAACTTTTTTTTAATAAACATAGATCCAAGGCTTGGGTCCAAGGTCCACAGCAGTGCTGCTTCCTGGCATGCCTTGGAGAAGCACCAGGCCACACACTGGGCCCTGGGTTTCTACATGTACCATTGGCTTCCTAATTCCCAGTGGGACCTCACACTGGCCCTTGTTTATAGCCACACACTGCCTAATCTAAACTCCTCACTTTATTTCCTGGGTAGCAACAGCCTCTGCTAAACATGATTGAGGACCCTGGCACTCCGTGGATGTAGATAACTCTAACATACTGGTAAAGGAGCGATTTTCTCCATGAGCACTAACATTCTTATTTGAATAACTGGCTTTTAAGACTGGATTTATGAAATTAAGATACTATCAATGTTTTAGATAAACCTTACAATTAAATAGGATGATGACCTTATTTCAAAACTAGGCAAAACTATTTTAATAAGCAACACACACACATTAAAAGACATAGAGATGGGTAATAAACACAGCAATCATACTCAATGTCCTTCATCATTAGGAAGTACAAATTTACACAATGAAGGACCAACATGGTGGTACTTGCCTGTAATCCCAGCATTTGTAAGGCAGAAGCAGGAGGGGTTCCACAAGTTCAAGGCTAGCCTGTCCTACTTAGTGAGTTTCAGACCAGGCAGGACTACACAAGTTCCTGTCTCAAACAAGCAAACAAAAACAAAACAAAAAACAAAAAAACAAAAACAAAAACAAAAAACCAAACCCATAAGCTAGCACTAAATACTCACAAGAATGAGTAAAATAGAAGACTGATAATACCAATTGTTCACAAGGATGTGGAGAAAGTGGAACTCTTTGTTCACTGTTAGTGGAAATAGACAACTGGCCACCACTCTGAAGAATAATTTGGCAATTTCTTTTTTAAAAAAATAAATACAAATTAAGTTTCCAACCCCCAAATTCCACTTCTAGAAATCTATGAAAGAGAAATAAAAACATGGTCTCAGAAAGACATGTCCACAAATATAGCAGCATTACTCAAATAGAGAAGCTTCTAATTTGGATTTTATGTGTATGTATGTATTTATTTATTGTAAGAGGACGGCATATATATGGCATGATGCCTGAGGAGAAGTCACAGAACAACTTGCAAGAGCCTGTTCTCTCCTCTACCATGTGAGTTCTAGGGATGTAGGTTTGGTGGCAAGCCCCTTTACCCACTGAGCCATCTCACTGACCCAAGAAGCCTCACAGTTTTAAGTAACTCAAATGTCTATCAACTGATAAGCAGATAAATTATATGTCTATATAGAGGACATGTAGCAATAGAGAGGAGTAAATAACTAAAACACAAAAATATGCACCTGACGCCTTTCACAAACATAATAAATGGAAGACAGGTGTAACCACTGCCTATGATAGGATAGGGCCATATTTATACAGCACAGATTTACAAAACTAACTGCCTCAAGAAGGTGAAGCTGCTCTACGGACGCTGAGGTGGAGGTTGAGAGAGGGAAAAACTGTAAACAGCCCAAAAGCTCTATGGGGGTGGGTGATGGGTTCTGTCTCTGGTAATAGTTGTGTGGTTCTAGGAATCGGCTAAATGTACTGGCTCTTACATTTACAGTGAGAGGGGTTGTGCTTGTTTGTTTTCCTGGGGTGTAAGTTACAATTCCATAAAAGCTCTTTGAATCAAGATGAGGGAGTACCAGAGCAACTAGCGGAAAACCACCCGGTGGCAGCAGCTAGGTTATGGGAGCAGTGGTTAACTCAGGGGTGGGAGGAGAGAGGGGTGGGTAGGAGAGAGAGAGAGACAGAGACTGAGAGACACACACAGAGAGAGAAATTCAGCCATATATTTTAAAGAAAAATATAACTGAGTCTCACTTTACTTGTATGTGTGACAATTTCGTGCCTGGGGCTTATTTTGGGTGATTTTTTTTTTAATCTCAAATGGAAAGACTTTATTTCTCCTTAAGGCCAAAACATTCTTTCAGACTAAGGTGACAAAGAAGAACAGTGTGGGGAGGGGGGTTTCAAAGATTATATTATTTCTTTTTTTTTTTTTTTTTTTCCTTTTTGAGACAGGGTTTCTCTGAGTAGCCTTAGCTATCCCGGACTCACTTTGCAGACCAGGCTGTCCTCAAACTCACAGTGATCCACCTGCCTCTGCCTCCCAAGTGCTGGGATTAAAGGCATGTGCTATATTATTTCTTATAGGGAGAAAAAAGTAAAAACTTGAAAATTCAAAAAAAAAAAAAAACCAAAAACAAATAAAGAAGGAAATGAGAGAATGTCCCAAGGGTGATGTTAAGAGCAGCAGCCATAGTCCGGTTATTGTAGTTTGCAATGCTCAGCTTCTGGCGGGGCCTTGTCTATCTGCACCGTCAGCCAGGAAGGAGGAAACCTTCATGTAAATGAAAGAAGGTTGTCTCAGAGGCAGAGAGCACTTTGGAAACTGCCCCGGAGCCCTGTGTTTGGCTTTCCAAGGTTGCCCAGCCCCCACTCATGCCTTGTCCTTGCAGGTGCAGCCCCTGCATGGGCTCTGGGAGCCTAAAAAGACAGTGGGTGTGTGTGTGTGACAGCACAATTCCTCCCCTGCGAGAAGGCCTGGCCCATGGACAGACAGCTGGAAGTCACTCCGACCCCCGATGACACCGTTCAAAGCCTCCTCTGTTTGGCTTTTTGATTTCTGATTGACATTTGCTAGCGAGAGGAGATAAATGCAGGGCTGAAGACAGTGTTGATCCGCTCGGACTATTCTCAAGGCAAGACTTTTCAGAATAACAAACAAAACAAAACAAAAACCCCAAAACATTGGTGTGCTTAAGGGGCTGAATAGAGCCCAAGAGACCCAGGGAAGCAGGGCTGGCCCTTTGAAGGGACTGGCAAGTCCATTGAGGAGTTAATTGTCTGGGTGTACAATGAGTTTATTCTGACCACATACAAAGAGCTTTCTCTTCCAGGTCCTTCAAAAGCAAGTGTGTCAAAGGGGCCAGGGGAAGAATCTGTATTAATGGCATCTCTTGGGGTTTTCCGAGGTGGAGTGTGAGCTATGAGGAAAAAACAAAAACAAAACCCAGCAACCCCCTCAACCCCCAACCTGAGATCTGGAAGGTTCCTCAACAAGGCAAATCTCCCTCAGATTCCTAAACTCAACCCCCATCAACTGCTGTGATCCTCCCTCACAGCCTTTGATGACACCACTGTCCATCTTTTATGGGAATAAACTAAAATTCTTGTTTTTGAAGGGACCAGATTTATGTGATTCTCGGTGGTCCAGGTGGCTTCGCTGGGCATCCCATTTGCAAATGTCTCTTAAGAAGCTGGCCTAGGCTACTCTAGGAGGATGGGGCTCTGGCTAACCCCAGCATCTCCTGAGATGCATGGCTCCTAATTAAGGAAGCTTTTAGTCGGGCTGGAAGTTGGCCCTGTGCTGAGCAGGGAATGCTCTCCAAGCCCACTCTGAAGCAAGAGCACCATGCTTTACGGCTGTTTCAATCCACCTGCATGTTTCCTCCTCGACTTAAGAGCAAGCTTAAAGCTGGCTTTTGCAAGGACTCTCCCCACATCCACAAGTCCTGCACTCCTCTGATTAAGAGCAAAACTCCAAGACTGGCTAAGAATGCAGATGAGGGATAGACTACAAGGGGACGAAGGAAGTTGAAGAGAAAAGAGGAGAAGTGGGGGGGAGGAGGAGGAGGAAATGGAAGAAGTCGAGCAGAAGGCACCTGTCGCACAAAAACCAGCTGCACACAGACTTTTTATTATTGTGGAAAGGTGTGCTTAGGCTTATACAAATGCAATGTCACATTCCACTTTATATAAGGGACTTATAATTCGGGCTGGGGACAGAGCACTGGAAGAGGGCTTGCCTTGTGTCACAGGCCTGAGTGTGCCCCCTGCCCAAGCACTGCATAAACCAACTCTGCCTGTGTAATCCTAGCACTTAGGAAGGAGAGGCAGGAAGATCAGATGGTCAAAGCCAGCCTGGGATACATAGGAGAGGTCAAGATCTGCACCCTCCCCATGGATCCTAAGGGATGACTGGAATTATATGGGTGCAAAATGTTAGTACACAGTCAAACTGAAGGAGTTGATACGGGCACCACCCATCCTGACCCTGACCCCAGCAGTTTCACATGCACCCGTTTACGTGTGTGCAGCTCTGAATTATTTTATCCATGTACACGCACATGTCACAGGACTAGCCCATCACCGCGGAGGCCGCCGTGGGTTTCCTCCCTTTGTTCACACTGTCCCTTCCTCTCGCCTATTCTCACATCTGGCAACTCCTCGCTTATTCTCTGCTTCTATAATCTTGTAGTTTCTAGGATGTTGTAATGGCATCGTGTACTATCGCATCTTTTGCAATCAGCTTCGTGTGTGTGTGTGTGTGTGTGTGTGTGTGTGTGTGTGTGTGTGTGTACACGCACGCGCACTCACATTTTGAGCAATACCCTTGAGACCTTTCCAAGCTGTTGTCATACACACCTTCTGAGTGTCATCTGTGGTACTCCTGCGACACGGCTCATTCTGCTTGTTGAAGGACATTTGGGTTGTTGCCACTTTTTGACATAGATCAACCTGCTGTATCTTGCATATGTGGCTGTCTTCCCACCCTTTAAATAAATGTTCAGGAATATAACTGATACACTGGGGTCACATATACTCCTAGGGTTGTTTGTTTGTTTGTTTACTGACGCTTCCAGGATGGTGGTTCACATCTCCAACTCTTAGCACTTGGAAGGTTACAGCCATGGCATCATGAATTCAAGATCCAGCCTGAACAGCACAGCTAGACTCTGTCAAAGGAATGAAAGAAAGAAAGGGAAGAGCAGGCGGGGCGGGGGGGGGGGGGGGGGGACAGCGCGGCAGAGGGCAGGAGAGGGAGAGGAAGCTGAGGAGGGAGATTTCCAAAGCGTTTGCCTTCGTGGCCCTTCCATCTAAATCCTCACCAGCAGGGTAGGTGGATGCGGCCTCTGGCCACCTCACCAACACTTTGTATGGAGACAGCTTTTAACCCTCCTAATTGTGAAAGCTCAACAAGGTCTTCACTTGCATTTCCTATAATGTCGAGCATCTTCCAAGGGCTCTTTGCCCTCTGTAGACTGGCTTTGGTGATGTGTCTATGTATATAGCCTGTCCACTTGTTAATTGAACGTTTTTCTAACTCTTGAATTTATAGAGTTGTTTCTATGCTCTGGGCACAAATCCTACGTCAGGCAGATGCTTCGTAAATACGTCCTCACATCTTGAGTGGTAAAATTTTTCACAAGGACTCTTTCTAAAGTTGTAACAGCTTTATATTCCACAGTGCAGACTATGATCCATTATGAGTTATTTTTCATAAAGCATAATATTTGGGTTGGGGTTTTAAGAATTTTCTAGTTATTTTTATGTTTGTTTAGTTTTATTATTTTTAATCAGGCATGTGTGAGTGTGTATGTGTCAGACAGGTGTCCACAGAGGCCAGAAGCCAGTGTCTGATCTTCTGGAGTTACAGGTGTCATAAGGTGCCTGATATGAGCACTAGGAGCTGAACTGAGGTCCTCTGGGAGAGGAAGAAGCCCTCTTAACTGCTGGACCATCTCTGCAGCCCCGTTCTTCTACCGTGTATCAGTCTGTGGATGCTGGTGACTACATAACCCTTGGCAGGGTGGCCTGTCCTTCCAACACTGACTTGCCTTTGTCACTCCATAAGATGTCTATTCTGTTGTGGGTGTTTCTGAGTTCTCTATTCTCCGTTGACTTAGGTGCATCTGTCCTTCCTCCAACACTTCACTGTCTTAACTGTCTTAAAGCAGATAAAAATCATTCCTCCCACCTTTTCTTTTTTTTTTTTAAAGAAGTGTTTTAACTACTCTGATCTGTTGCCCTTGCGTAGAAATCTGATGATAAAAAGCCCTAAACAGCCCTAGATTTCATATCTATCTCCCAGCAGGTACAGAATCACGGAGACCTACCTATGATAGATCACCCACCTTCACTGCAGGAGCCATGTGGCCTTCAGAGCTGGGGCTAAGGAATAAGAAATGGCCCCAAGACACATCCAAGCACATAGCCTCACTCCTGGCTATTTCTGACTCAGGAGAAATGAGCAAGCAAGCTTGTTCCCGTTTGCCTGTGACCCCCGAGTTCTCTAACCTGGACTTCAGAGGCTCTGGGGGAATGTCAACCAAAGGGTAAGAGGACTTGTCCATAGTCCATACTTACCCCAAGGCTTCCCCTCTCAGGGTCTTTCCTCAGAGGCTGCCAGCCAGAACTGTTTGGAGAGGCCACCTATGTTCTCTTTTGCACAGAAGTGACACAATCTAGGAATCTAGAAACTTTGTCTCTTGAGGGCCACCATCACAAGTGGCCAAGGACCCAATGGTCCCAGATGGGGGGCAGGCAGTGAGCCTCACAAAATGAGGCTAGGGTTCTTAGCATGTTCATTCATGGCTATAGTGTCAGTGGCTATAACAAACACGAGCCTTGCAAGCTCTGAATAAACACTTACCTAGTAAAAGAACAGCATAAAACACCAAAACTCTCTAATATCACCAGGGACGTGAATATTCACTTGATTAAGAAGCACTTCTGGAACCTTAAATTCCGTTTCCTCTCCAAGGATTCAGACTCAGTCTAGTACTTCTCACACATAGGCTTTCCTTGAGCCATGTGGAGCAAGGGGCTGAGATATAGGGCAGGGAACTGAGACCGGGGCCAAGCAGGAAGAACAAGTCAGACACTGTAGGGGAGGGGGCATTCATGTTCACTGGTGAACACCATTTGAGACTGAGCTCTAGGAAGCTGGCACTTGACATGCCCCGTTCGGCCGAGGTGGCACAGAGCACAGAACACAGCAGCAATATGCACACAGGGAGCCAAGGGCTGCTTCCCCTGCAATGGAAATGTGTAGGTATAGCTCTGTTCAGCGGGACAGTATTAGAGTAAGCAAACACAAGTCATCCATCAGTTGCTTGTTGCCACTGAAATTCAGTAGAGGTTAAAGTCATATGTACAAGGATGATGCTTTGTGTAGGGTATCCCTGGACAGCCAGCCTGGTACCCCTCACCCAGGCTCAGGGAACTGGAGCATTCTTACTTCAGGTATGCTCATTGCCTGTTAATTCCCCCCCCCCCCAATGAGGCCAAGGTCGGAGACTACAGAGTCTCTCTCACCTGGAGTACCTGCCACCAATCGCCACGCCATAAGCCACCCATCTCTATTTCTGATCCTGGGGCACAGGTCCCAGGTTGGCACCATTCGGCAGACCAGAGTCCATGAGACCCTCTAAAAATAGAGACATAGACAGGAACCTTGGGGAAATAAATGTGACTCACTCCTTGCTCTAGGTGCATACTGTGGAGCAGCCACTAAGAGAGTAAAAAGAACTCTGCCAATTACAGGTAAGTTGGACTTTGGAAGCTGCAGCCTATTCTGAGACTGGCTTGACAAATACAGACGTTCCTAATGCAAACTTTAGGCAGAGTGTGTTCATGGTTCCATTTCTTTCTCACTTCCTTTAAATATCAAAACTCCCAGACCTCTTCCAGGGGAATGAGAACACTTCAGAAAACTTTCTCTGATGATCCTCAGCTGTTGCTTGCTGTGTGTCACAGCATCAGCCCCAAGGACTAGATGATTCCAGCCTTGGGGGGAGGGGGGGACACTCCCTTGCTCATGCTCTCTGGTATCTTCTCCTCCAGATTGCTCTTAACCATTCCCAGTCTCCTCCTGGGAGGTGGGGATTTGTCTTCCTGATACTTCACAGGTGGTTGAGGCAGGCAGCTCCACTTCCCCCCCCCCACCCCCCACCCCGTGAGTTATCCTGCATGCTCACCTAGAAATCTTCACATCTCAATCCCAAAAGAAATGGGTCAGAAAAGCCCACAGGGGCCTCAGTGCAGGCTGCTCCAGATCAGTCAATTCAATAGCCGGAAAACATAGCCTGCTTCCCAGCCATTTGCCCTTGGACTACATCAATGAAAACCCCCAAATCAGCCCATCTCTCAACTCTTGCAGCCTTCAGCTGTTTTAGCAGAAGAGCCTCAGCTCTAGAGGGACTGCGGGGTCCTCTTCTTTTCTTCAAATGTGCCTCCGTGGCATCAATAAAACACATGTGAATGCACGTGTGCACCACCACCACCCCCAATACTCACAACCCCCAGCCCCATCTGTCTTCAACCGCCAGGACCAGAGGAGAAGAGGAGGGGGCAGCAGGATGGGACCGCCCCAGATCAATGGATATTTGAAACTCAAACACATGGCCCGGGACCTACACTGCACGTGTTAATTACCACACATGTGCCCATAAAGGAGTCCGTTAAACACACGGGGCGCAAAGAACAGAGCGAAGAGGGGACATTCCAGGGGATTAAGTAAATAGTCTGAAGTTGTGACCCTCCTCCCCTCCTGGAGCACGTGCATCTGGGGAAGATAACAGCGCCCACCCCACCTCCCCCACTTCTTCCCTCGGGGGCCCCACACCTGTGAACCCAGGAACCGCAGCCTAGCCAAGCTAGGAGCCTGCTGCCTGCTGCTGCCTGGCCTCTCTCCCTCCCTCCTGCTATCTCTCTGCTCTTCCACTCCCAGGTCCCTGCACTCTGCCTTTCTCCTCCTCTCCTTCCGAGGCCTAGCTCCTGGCTGGCGACCAGACTCTGAACGGGTCGCACAATGCGTCTTTTCATTCCTTCCAGGGCGAGGGAACTGATCCTTCCCAGCCGCGTCAGTCAGTGGGGGCATATTCAAGAAGGCAAGAGAGGTACCAGGAAGAGAGAAGCTGGGTCCCATCCCTGCCTAGCACCCCCATCCCTCACACCCACAGACCTAAGGCAGTACCTTCCTTCCAACCAAGCCCCTTAGGCTCCAGGTCCCAGACCAACATCATCCATCTGGCAAACCCCAACTCTGGAGAGATGCCTTCTAGGAGAAGCCACGTGTAGGCAGTGAGCTCACACAAGGGGCCTTTGTGCCCCGTCCCACCTGCTGCCCCGCAGAGCACATTCCATTCTTAAGAGCAGCTGAAAGAGGAACCTCTGCAGAGCCACACAGGATATTACAAATGCCCTCTCACACCCTGTCCCCATTCAAACTCTGGCTTCCTAGGCAGGTGTGGCTTCAAGTGGCCCTCCCTACAGGTGGCCCAAACCTGCCTTCTCTGTATGCCTATGGCATGCAAAGAAAGGATCCTGTACCTACAATGATTCTCCAAGTGGAGGGGAAATGAGACCCCAGACATGGTTCAGATTTCCAGGGGGGGAGGAAGACTTAGCACGTGCCGCCATGCCCCCATGGAGCCCCGCAGGAGGAATGGTTCTCAACCTGTGGATCATGGCCCCTTTGGTTGAGTATCAGATGTTTATGTTATAACTCATCACATGTAGCAAAGTTACAGTTATGAAGTAGTAACAAAATAATTTTATGGTTGTGGGTCACCACCACATGAGGAACTGTGTTAAAGGTTGAGGCTCCATCAGTGTGGAAGAGCCAGGCTCCTGTGGCCTCCTCCAGATCTGCTGGCTGACCCTGGTCTAAGAGGAGGCAAAGGATGTTCACTGCTACCTACTGTAGAGGCCATTTGCAGTTCACCTGCCCTTTTCCAGCTGGCTTAGGAGGAACCAGAATGACCACACGCATCCGTCAGAGAGCCCTTTGCTATCCAGTACAGAGTGCAAAGCTCTCAACCAGCCTTTCTGGAAATCAAGTTTGTCAGCACTGTGTGTTCCCCCAGTCCCTTTGATGGGAAGGATCAGTTTGGATGGGTGGTCAGTTTTACATGACTGTTGACTGTTTTTCTCTGCCATGAGGTCCTCACACCCAGGAACAAAACCACTCCTACTTCTAAACCCTCAGGTCACATGCCACTGACATCCCTGGTGACTTCAGACCTCTAGAGAGACATCACTGCCCCCACTCCACTCTCCTGCCATAGCATCCCTGGCCTGCATCCCCAGCTCTGGGAAGGACATGAAAAGACATCTGTCCTCTTCTTCCCACCTTCTTTCTTCAGGAGAAGAGGAGCCACTTAGCTGTGGACCCACTGTCGCAGTCCATGGGGATACCACCCTTCTACTTGGAGGACCACATCTGAGAGAAACAGCTTCTCTAAAGCCTTAACTCCTACCCTCTGCGCAGTGGCTGCCCTGGTCTCCATGTGGCTGTGTGTGTACCACACGGTAAACTTTGTGCTGACTCACACTACCCTCCCCACCAGGGACTCTTAGGAGCATGCAGTTACCAAAGCCTAGGTGAGGTAGGAAGCCTCAAGGTCAGCGTGAGGTGGAGGGAAGCTGTGCATCACCTGCATGTGCGATTAAATGGATAGCCAGCTGCTTTCCAGGTTGCTGTGTGTGCTGCCCCAGGAGCTAGCCGTTGTGAGCCCTAGGACTCAGACTGTCTTCCAAGCCACTTGGGTTGACAGCATACTACAAGGAGCAGCTATTTAAAGTGGGAGAACCACACAGAAGCAAAAATATGGGCCCTTTGTTAAAAGGAGGAGGCAGGAAAAACTATCATTAGCAGTTTAAAATAGAAAACTTTACCCTCTCTCCCACAGTATGTATCTATCTATCTATCTATCTATCTATCTATCTATCTATCATCTATCTATCTCTTGACTTGTAATGGTAGTGTCTAATTTGCTGTTTAGTGTTGTTCTAGGTTTAAACAAACAAAATCAAAACCTTAAGCATGCTATGGATCCAAACCATGTGATACTTTGAGGGTCACAAGGCCTGGCAGCAGACACGCATAGGACATGTGTCTCCTCTGCCTCTGTACACATGTCACCATCCTCTTGATGTCAAGGCAACACGGCTGAGAATTTCAGGACAACTGCACTGGCTGCATACCCATGAAGTCAGCCTGGACTTCAAGGAGAGACTTTGGATACATCAGAACACGCTCTTAAGGAAAATGGCAGGGGACGGAGCACACTCGGATGAGTTTACAAACAAGAGTGGCAAGGATAGACTTGCATACCCTGCCTTCATCATCCTCTTCTGCTGAACACTAGACATGTTGGTAGTTGATCTTCCCAGAGAGCAGGACTCACATAAGGGTGGTTCCCTACCCAACTCTGTGTCCCACACTCTCTCCTTCCTCAGAAACAATGGCAGCTCCATTCCCATCACTCTCTGGGTCGTGCTCACCTCTAGTGCTTCGGGGAGGAAACCGGAAGTCTGGCGCATGTTTAGCTTTCACCCCAGTGTCCCTCTCTCTCAGCTAAGAGCGCTGCTTACAAATGGCTTTCGAAGCAAACATTTGAACAAAGCATAAAACTCCACTCACCTTTTCTTCCTGAATTACCCTGGCTCAAGGGCTTGTCGGTGGCTGGACCTTGGGCAAGAGAGGAAACAGAAGCACAAAAGTCAGCGGGCACTGTGGTTGGTTCTTGTCAAACACTTGGCAGAGCCTGATGTTATGAGCACATGGTCATGTATATATGCATTGTATACACACCGAGGATATTATATACAAAGCTAGTGTGCACATGCGTGTCGAGTGGGCTTTGTTTAACATCAATGTCACTGATAACCCAGACTGTTTTGAGATGAACTATGGTTTCCAGGTTCCCTGCAACCAATCTTGACCCAGTTTTTTTTTTTTTTTTTTTACAAAATTCCACATCCATGTAACGCAAACATTCCAATATTTGTCCCCCCCACTTACACACCTCTGCATGCCCCTCTTCTCACCAGCTCCATGTTCTGACCCACATCTAGTCACCAGGGCCGACTGAAAAGAAACCCCCTCCTACTGAAAATGCAATGATTGACATCCCTTGCTGGTCAGGGCAGGAAATCGGTGATTTTCCATCTGCATTAAGTAGAAAATTATTGGCCCAATTGTACTGAGTGGGCCAAACAGTCTGAGGCATGGAAACAATTTTCTAGACACAGCCTGTTCTTCAGGGAGGGGACAGCCTGTATGTTGGCCAAACATTTGCCCCATTTCTTCTGGGATGACACATGTACCCCATCATCCAGGCCTAACTCTGTGGCACCTGCTTTTTCCTTGAAGGCCAACTCCACATGTGCAGGGTAAACCCACTCCACAAAAAGGCCTCTGTGGAGATCCCACCCGCCCGCAAGAGAAAACCGAGAGCCCTAATTTTCCTAACCCACACCACACTTTTCTCTGTACAGTCGTTCTGGGAGGATTCTGTTATCTTACCCTGCAGGGGGCTTCTGTCTAGTGCATTTGTTTGCTTTAAATGAAGCATTCCAGGTCATTCGCAAGGAGGGCCAAGTTCTGCCCTTCCTCATCCTAACCCAATTAAGGTTTCTAGTTTCTGTGTAAACCACAAATAAAGTAAACTTCCCTTTTGGCCAGTAAATTTTGATCCCTAACATACATTCTTACATACGTTCTTGTTAACCTTTCCACATACTTTCCTTTTTAAACAGAAGGGTGTTTTTTTTTTTAAGAGAATAAATTTTTTTTTAATTTGAAAACCATGAAAAAGTTAACACAGACTAAAGGCCTTTGGAACTAGGTTAAAATAACATTTTATACTCTGCTTGCACTTAAAATTGGGAATAAGTAAAAATCCAATCCCTATACACAAGTAGGTGGATGAGATTAGCTGTTTTGAGGGCAGCCTTGAGGGGGTAACTAATAAAGGGGAAGTGTGGGGCTTGTGTGAATGCATCCCCAACAATCCCACTAAACTGACCTAACAGCAAACACTGTATGCTTACAAAATCGTGAGTAGAAAATGTAATTTTTGCTACGGATCAACTCAATAGATCACTATCAAACTTTTCTAAGTATCAGAAAAGCTTCCTAAGAATAAGGGACTTGGGGTCCGTTCCAGATCTAGCACCTACTAGTCAGAGTACTCAGGGAGAAGCTTTGACACTTGGAGTCTTTTTCATCTTCCAGGCATTATAGAGGACCAGCCAGACATGGGGCTCACTGTTAGGCAAGTTTTCCATTGTTGTTCATTACAATATTCAAGATGGTAAAGATGCAGCAGAGAAGCTACTCCTCCTTTCCTGCGTCCATGACAGACATCACCAACCAATCAACCACTGGAGCCTTTGGTGTTGAACCTTCATATGGCTTCGAAATCAACAAAGAATGCATTTTTCAATGCATTTTACAGGCAGTAAACAATAGCAAACTCCTAGATATATGCCATCTTAGCTGTAAGGGGCTGTAGCCAATGCTTAGGAAAAGAGCACTGGACCAGAAACATAAACTCAAAATAAATAAACATACACACACACACACACACACACACACACACACACACACACACACACCCCACAGATGGACACTCTTCATCTCACTGACTACAAGCAAGCATAGAGTGGGACCCTTCTGACCTGGAAAAGGGTTCATTTACCACACCAACCCTTTAAAGTTTCGCCTGTGAGATTCAGAGCCCAGCCAACAAGTTGGCTGACTCTCTCCAACCCTTTCCATTCCTCCTGCCCCTTCCTATGGTACCTGAACACACAGGAGTTTTATTCTGCACGGAAGAGCCACTGATGGGCTTCCCATCTGGGGTGACACACCAGCAGTACCCTGTGTAAGTATGGCACTGCACCTGTTCAGAGAAAAGGAAGAGAATCATAAGTCTCAGGTCATGTTCAATCATCCCTCATCCCTTGCAAGCATCCGTACATCAGAAAACCCCCTCCCACTCCCACGTATGTCCCAGATGTCTCTCAAAGGTAGAACTGTTAGGTGGACCCAGCCATCAATGTCCTGTTGGCTTTATGATCCCTTTCTTTGCTCCTGCTCCTTCCTTATGACTCCAAATGCTCAACATCTGCATCCTATGGGAACATGCCCACTGAGGTTAGCCTGTGATGCATTACTCCAATACCTGTACTTCTCCCCCCAGAGTTGGCATATGCTCCCATCCAACTGTAAAACAGGCTGAGTGGAGAATGAATTCGGCAGGTATCTGTGGGAATGTCAGGGCCCTTCTTGAACAAGTAGAGACAAATGCTAAGATTTTCTCATAAGCAACACAAGCCTGTCTAGTGGGAACACAGCTCTCCTGAGACAAGGACAGAGCCCCCTCACGCCAGCAGGATCTTCCTCTAGAGGCCCGGCTGTACCCACTGGGTGATCTTCAAGCCTGCAGGATCAGTTCTAGCTGTCTGGAGTGGCTAACTAAAGTGAGGCTTTCTTTTCATCTTCAGAGTAGCTCTTCTCTCTCCTCCAATAGCTATTACCCACCCACCCACCCCCTATCTTCTCCCATCCACCCACTGCCCTGTTCCCATCTGTTTCCTCTGCAGAATCTCTAAACCCTATCAACACAGATTCCCTCGTGCAAAACCCCTCAATACTTCACTTTTGGACTCAAGATAAAAATTAAACTCACCACCCAGGTACTTGAGGTCCCCAACAATATGTCCCTGCCCGTCCTTCTAGTGTCACTTTTACACCCAAGGCTCCACATGCACCCTCCACTTTGGCCACAACGCATCCTTGGATGTTCCCAAACATAGCCTCATCCCTCACGATTCCTAGACTTTGTTGGCTCAGGCCATTAATTTTATCCACAACACTGTATCTGACCACCTGTCCCCAACCTTCTCCTAATCCTTCTGCTCCCCTTCATGTCACACCTTCCCCTCAGAGCCAGTCTCTGGTTTCTTCAATCCCTTCCCATGCCAAGCCAGCGCGCTCGAGCTGTCGAGTTGGCAGGGTCCTCCTTGGCACTCAAGATTATCACTTCAAGGACTGCAAACCAATTGTTTCAGAGTCCCCAGAATCTAGTATAATGCTGACATCTGTTGTGGGTGACTGACGGGCTAAATAAAGGCATGAATTCCCCTCTTTCCTCCATTCTTGGTCTTCCATCAACTCTAAAATGCAACAGCAATTTAAAAAGCCATGCCACATGAAGTGTGTATCTCAACGACAAATGTGTGGTGCCATTTGCAAAGATATTAAAGTGTGGGGAAAGTGTGCCTCTTGGGATCAAGGACATATTGGAATCGAGGCCAGACAGTAATTGCATACAAATTGAGCAGAGAGGTATAGAAAGAGACAGTGAAAAAGAGCGTTCTGACAGCCTGGGTGGGAGCCAGAAGCTATTGGTAAGGCAAGCGCTATGCAAAGTATTGTGCCCTTGTGTGGGTATCAAACACTATAACTTTCCCCAAGGCAAGTTGCTTCACCCCGAGCCTGTCCATGGATAGGATAGAATAAAATAGTCTCTTGTCCGGTTGCTGTACAACAGAGCACACTGCTGTCCCCTCTGCAGGGACACTCGCTAGTGCGCAGACCCCAGAGCCACCCTCTGCTCCTTCTTCACCTTACAGCAATGGTGACACCCCAGATGCTCAGCCACTGTCAACACCCCCGATTTGGTAGCACACTCTTTCCCAATGAGTTTAGAGGTGGAATGGGAAGAAATCAGGACGGGCCAGAGTTTGAACCCTAGTCTAGCCAGTTACAGATAAAGCACATTACGTAGTTCTTTGAGCCTCCTCTGTAGAAGATGGATGATAAGTGTCTAAGTGGAAGGCCCTGGTAAGGCAGTCTTGCTTCTGGGTTGTGGTGAAGTGGTATGGAGTGGTCAAAGCAGTGACGATTCTCAGTCATATCAACAACACCTGCCAGGTGTCTCCCCACAGGCCTAACTTCCTCTAGTAAATGCCACAGCTGTGGGTGGAAAGTGCCCCGGGGACTTGGCTTTGCCTGCAGATCATATAAGCCCTGCAGGGGATGCTTCCTAGAGCCATTCCTATCCAGGGACAGCATATTAACAGGACTAATTGAGCCCTGGCTGGCTGCTTTCTCCTCTTTGGCCAATAGTCACCTCTGGGGAACTGTCCCAAGGGCTGAGATGCCAAGATGACTCACTCCTAAGTTCTGGAAGCCCACTGCTGTGCCTCTCACATAAGGACTGTGCACCAGGCAATCTCCAAGGCCTCGGGCCAGATGCTGCGTGTTACAGCAGGGACATTATGGCCAAACAGGCTGCAGAGAACTCAACTGTTTGAAAGCCCCTTTCCAAGGGTACGCTGAGAGTTCCGCCTAAGGTTACCAGGGCAGAACAGGACACGTGACTAAAAGGCAAAGTCCAGAGCTTTGTTTCAGGGAACACAATCTGACCTCAGGGCTCAGGGGTCCATGGGCCACATTCTCACTCAGTATGCCCATTGTCTCCCTGTGGGCACATGGCACAGGCAACAAGCGCCCAGCCAGGCCCACAGAACCAGACACAGCTTCTTTCTCCCCAAGGTCCTCAGCTTATTTTTCCAACCATACCACAAGGAAAAAGACACCAAATAGCAAAATCTCCAGGCTGGGAGCTCCTTCCAAATTCCATTAAAACTGAGACGGAATGAGGGTTTGATGGCCCATTCCTCCGAGGCCTTGGGCAAAACTGAGCCAGAGGTGTGTAAAGGCAGGAGGAAAAGAGGGCACAGGAACCCCAGTGGGTCTCAGATTGGGGGGATTGATGGGGTGGCCAAGAAGACCTCTTTGCTGAAGGAACCCCAAGGAGATACCCTGTGATCCAAACTGACAGATTGTCAGTTGTCTTGGAGTATTTTTAACAATGTTTGCAGAAAAGAAGCTACAAGGAGGCAGTCTGCAGCTATTCCTTCAGTCTAACCTCAAGTATCTGCATGTAAAGGGGGGAAGATTACAGTAGCAGCATCTTGGTTGTTGGGCGAGCTAATGAGGTAACATAAACAAAGCACTGGTTTCAGCAGGTGAAGGCCCCTTGACCTCAGCTGTTTTAGCCTGAGAAGGCTCAGTGGGTAAAGTGTTTGCCGTGTAAGTAGTCGACGTGATGACCAGGGTTCAGAGCCCCAGAACTCACATTCAGAGGTGGGAAGTGAGGGCAGCCCACCTGTAACTCCTCGGGCACCCTGAAAGCAGAGACAGGGAATTCCAGGGCAAACTGGCCAGCTAGACCAACTGTGTATCGATGTGCTCCGGGTTCATCTGAGAGCTCTGCCTCCATGAACAAGGTGAGGTGTGACCAAAGAGGAGACCCAACATCTACGTCAAATACACAAACAACACACATATGACATGCATGCGCACACTCATACACACACATAGATGTGTATGCGTGTGTGTGTGTGTGTGTGTGTGTGTGTGTGTGTGTGTGCGCGCGCGCGCGCGCGGATCACATCCTGGGCTTTATCCAAAAAAAAAAAAAAAAAAAAAAAAAATGCCCACGCCCAGAGGAATTGACAAGGTAAGTGGCAATATCTAAAATCTTGTCATACTGTTATCAAAACTCAGGGTTGGTCCAGCCCCACAAATAGACACAAGTCAGACAAATGACTCCCAGCCCACTGCAGAGCATCCTCCAGAGGCCAGAGTGTCAACTGGAAGGTCCTTCTTAGGAGACAAAGAGCACATCACCCAACACAAGGCTGCTTTCTGCGTCTACTGTCATAGTCCTGTTGGGTACAAGTGGTGTCCCTCCAGCTACTTTAAAACACTGTGTTCCTAGATAAATAAGTTCCATCTCTGACTCATATGCTTTAATATCATTGGCAGAAAGTCTTTTTACATAAACAGGCCAAGGGTATATTACAGTTCAGCCTCCATCCAAATTAAGACAAATCTGAAATTATTTTAAGCCTGCTAATCATCAACATTAGTCCAACTCCTGACCACCCAGTGAGAATGTGGGAGGCCAGCACTTCCAACAAAGGCAAATTAGTGACCAAGGGGAGGGGGAACACCACCTCACAGGGGACAAGTGGGAGGAGACGTGTGGGGAAAAATAGAGAAGCAGATGGCAACCATCACCCACGGGTGCCAAGCCCCAAATGGAAAATACCACCTTCTACTTGACAACAGCCTTTCAGTCCCCAGTGGTCCCTACATTACCTCATTTGGGCCTCAAAGTTACTCTCTTGGAAAGTCCTTCATAGGAGAACTGTTGACGCAAAATTTGCGACTGGTTAGTAACAGCCCAGGAAATTAGAATTCTGATATCCAAGCCTTTGAAACAGTTCCTAAACTGTTTTAAAGAGAAGGGATAAACCTTAGCGGGAAGAACCTTAGAGTTCACCAGTCTAACACAAACAGTTTACAAGTGAGGAGATGAGGCCAAAAGATGAAGGAGGTGTGTGGCTCCCATCCCTACTCTAATCTAGGGGGAGAAAGGGAAAGGAGAGGTTTATAGAAAGTGATGACTGAAGGACCTGAGTCTTCCCCACCCCTTTGTTCTTTTGGTGGGGAAGCAGGTGGGAGCAATTATTATACCTGGATAAAAGCCTTTCCCTCCCGTATGGATGAGAGGGATTTTGTGGAAGGGTTGGGTAATACCTTAGGGCTTCCATGATGTCTTAGTTAGGGATACTATTGCTGTGATTAAACACTATGGCCAAAAGCAACTTGGGGAGGAGAGGGTTTAATCTAGCTTATTTATTTAGGTAAATGTATCCCAGGCAGCCACAGTCCATTGAGGGAAGCCAAGGTGGGGACTCAAACTGGGTAGGAACCTGGAGGCAGGACCTCATGCAGAGGCTATGGAGGGGTGCTGCTTACTGGCTTGCTCCCCAAGGATTACTGGGGGGAGGTTCTTATAGAACCTAAGACCACCAGCCCAGGGATGACACCACCCACAATGGGCGGGGCGGGAGCAGGGCGGGGGCAGGGGCGGGCCCTCCCTCCCCCTCCCATATCAATCACTAACTGAAAAAATGCCCCATAGGCTTGCCTACAGCCCGATCTTATCTTATGAAGATAATTTCTCAGTTGAGGTTTCTTCTTTTCAGATGACTATAGTTTGTGTTAAGTTGACATAAAACTAGGCAACACACATACCCACTGGCCATCAGCTCTTTCCTTGGATGGAAGCTTCCCAGAAGGGTGGAACCTCACCTCCCAGAGGAGCCTTTGCCATTGGTCATTTTGCCCTGATTCCTAACACACACCCACAGCCCTGGGGATCCTGCACCTACTCTCTCTGAAGCATTCCCACTTTCTTCTGCCTCCACCAGGAAAAGAAGACTGCTGACAGGAACTTCCCTCCCACCTTGCAGATACAACGATGAACATGGTTCCTATGGGATATGAATAGGAATTGCCAGAGACAAAGGTGTCTTCTGGCCAAGTGACTTTGGACATACTGAGATAAACTGAGTCAGGTAACTTTGCTGCTGTACAATTCCTTCAAGTCCTAACTCTTATCCTAATTGGACAATTCATCTATAAGAGAAAGATCTTGCCAGGAGTGGTGGCACATGCCTTTAATCCCAGCACTCAGGGAGGCAGAGACATGTGGATCTCTGTGAGTTGGAGGCCAGCCTGGTCTACAAAGGACAGCCAAGGCTACACAAAGAAACTCTGTCTCAAAAAAACCGAAGAAGGAGGAGGAGGAAGAGGAGGAGAAAGAAGAAGAAGAAGAAGAAGAAGAAGAAGAAGAAGAAGAAGAAGAAGAAGAAGAAGAAGAAGAAGAAGAAGAAGAA
>OU015742.1:174110018-174120087 GCA_907169655.1 Acomys percivali | reverse complement strand
GAAAATGGGATAATAAATCTTTGTTCCCTTTGATTAGGAAATGGTTTCAAAGGTATGACAAAAAAAGCAGAAGAGGGAAGAAGGGAGGGAGGGAGGGGATCAATTAAATTTACGTCTTATACACAGACTGTATAAATAATTCCTTCAACTTAATACTACAAGGTCAACTGGACTGAGAAATGGGGAAAGGAACTGAACATACACTGTGTACAACTGACGAGGCTCATCGCTAGTTACTAGGGGGATCAAGAGCATAAGAAGACACCAAGTCATAAGGACGAGTGAGGGCACCAAATGTAGGCAAAGACGTGGGGACATGGAAATCCCCAAGTGTCGATGGTGGGGATGTGGAATGGTGTGGCCACCACAGAAAATGGCCTGGTGACTCCTCAACAGCATAAACATGAGGAAGTGAATGACCCAACAATTCTATTTTTAGGTATGTACTAGGGTTACAAAAAGCGCATGTCACATAAACAGGCATGCCACTGTACACAATAGTGTTATTTACAACCTCCCAAAAGACAAAACTACTCAAAGATTCACACACGGTGAATGAACAGAGGAAATGGGATGCAGCCACATGATGGACTACAAGGAGGTAAAGAAGGAATGAAGAACCAACTCATGCTACAACATAGACGAACCTTAAGAGCAATGTGCTGATTAAAAGAAACCAGTCACAAAGGACCACACATTATAGGAATTGTCCAGACTATGCAAATCACAGCAATCTGAGGTAGACTAGTGCTGTCAAGGGCTGAGGGGAGGGCTCTTGCAGGGAGTGGCTGTGAATAGGCACAGGATTTCTTCTTGGGTGATGAAAATGTTCTCGTATTAGACAGTGGTGATGGTTGTGCAACCACTAAGTGCACTAAAAGTCACTCAATTGTGTGCTTTAAAGAGATAAATGTTATGGTGTGCAAACAATGTCTCAATAGAGCTTTTTAAAACAACAACAACAACAACAACAGTGTAGGAAATGAGACCACAGACCCGTTTGCCAATCTCTAGATTGGCTCAACTCTCTTAAATCACAACCCATCAATTTGAGCACTAAAATCGGGAAACAACATTTGCTAAGCAATAACTAAACTATACATATGTATACATTATCCATGTGTAACATTGGGTTTCTTGGAATAAAAGCAATATAATAAAAAAGGCACATTTAAAATAAATCATAAGAGGCTTTAACCATAAATATTCAAATTATAACTATTACAACCTGCTTATTGAACATTTAATCAAAAAAATAAATAAATAAAAGCAACAACTTGCCTAACACTGGGTCTACTTATCATTTATACCATCTAGAAATGAAAGACAAATTTGAATTTTTAACAATGTGATGAAGGAAAAGAGAGAAGGAGGGAGGAAGGAAAGGAGGGCAAGACAGACAGATAGACAGACAGACAACAGACAGAGGAAGCTGGCATTGTACATGGCCAGAAGGCTCAGATGTAATTAACAGCACCACCCACTTTTAAGAACCAGTTTTTAGACCCTACAAGAGGTCTCTAGGAAGAATGCTCTGACAGAGGGAATGGCCAAAGGTGCTACCAAGGAAGAAAACACCTCAAGAGTTGTGTCTAAAATGTTTTAAGAAGTCACAAGGGAACCTAACGTCTTTCTCGGATAGCCACATGATTTTTCCCCCTTTGGGATTCCATTTACGGGATAAAGTCATCAACAAGAAGAAACTCTATCTCCTAGAGCCTCTGTTTTCAGAAAAAGGCAATGGTGCCAGGCATGGTGGCGCACGCCTTTAATCCCAGCACTTGGGAGGCAGAGGCAGGTGGATTGCTGTGAGTTCGAGGTCAACCTGGTCTACAAAATGAATCCAGGACAGCAAAGGCTACATAGAGGAACCCTCTCTGGAAAAACCAAAAAACAAACAAACGAAAACAAAAAAACAAAAACAGAAAAGGGCAATGTATGCACTTAAAATTAGCTTATGCATGCATTAGTGGGAGGAGGAAGAGTTAGAATAAGTGGGAAATGGAGAAAGTAGTCTCCAAAGCTTATCAGAAAATTGCTCCTAGAACAGGAGCTCAAAAACAGGAAATATGACACATCATTTCACCTAGAAGCAGCATACTGAAAGGTTTTCATGTTAATGATATTAGAAATATAATCAACATAAAAATTTTAATGGTTTGCAACTGTACCTGATAATTGCCACTAACAGCCACTTCCCTGCTGAATACTTATGAAAAGCAATTTGGGGTGTTTGTGTTGAATGACTTAGAGAGAACATGTTGTGGACTGGGGCTGTGTAGCTGAGCTGGTGGGTTTCTTGCCTAGCATGCATACATCCTGGGGTTTGATCTCCAGCACCCCACAAGGTAGACGAGGTGCCAAATGCCTGTAATCACATCACCCTAGTCCTGATGTGGATGCAAGAGATTCAGAAGTTTAAGGTCATCCATCCAATGTCATCCTCAGGTACATAGTCAGATCATTCTCCGAACAGCAAAACTGCACAGAGCACACAGGCTACAAAGACCAATTGCTCCCATCCACCCTGACACCCTCACCCTTTCAACTCCTCACACTGAGCCAACAACTCACTTAGTAAACCTTTCTTTTACTTCTTATTTCCTATAATTTAATTTCCACTCTTGTATATGTACCTCATGATGGCTTAGGTTTTGTCTGTTGCTCAGTCAAGCTTTAGGACTCTTGGCTGAGTCTGTTTCTCCACCCAGGCTACCTCAAGGCAGTCTTTACTTACATATTCATCTGACTCTCATATGCTTCCTCTCTTATCTCTATACCCCATCCTTTTTCTTGAATCCTTATGTCTTCTTTATTTTAATTATTTTCGCCCATGAGACAGTGTTTCTTTGTGTAACATGACCCTAGCTATCCTGGACTCACTTTGTAGACAAGGCTGGCCTTGAACTCACAGAAATCCGGGTGCCTCTGCCTTCCAAGTGCTGTGAGTAAAGGTGTACGCCACCACACGCACCTTTATTTTGCTTCTTTCTTATAATCTCCCATAGCTTTAACAGGGTCTAAAATCTGGAGACTGTAATAGCATCCCAACTTTCCCTTCCTAGCTACTTTACCCATCTTATTTTTTGTTCAAGGTTGACCTATCACCTAATCCCTGCTTTCACACATCTTACTTCCATCCCAATGCTGATCATAATAACTAAAATATGAGAATACTCCATGCTATCCTTGGTTATTTGTCCTCTACTACAACATTTGTAGAGAGGCAATACTCAGCTACTGTGGTTATTCTCAGTTACTGTTCTATTCGGGGAGTTATATAGCATTCACAGCAGGCTTTTTTACTTCCTAGACTCAGGAACTTATTTTCTGAACTACAATTCTACCAAATTTTATTTTCTGAATTTATTCTGAAAATTCTTATTTTCTGTATTTCAGTTCTACCAAATCCAAGTCCCAACTGAACATTGAAAATTTTTCAACTGAAAGAATACAGCTGATTAAAAATAATACCAAATATGTGAATCCCAACACAATACCATAAGAAGCACACAAAAAAACGCAGCATTACTCTTCAAAAAATTACTAATCCTATAGTGATTGCACAAAATAAAGAGTCAGATAAATGACATCCCAGACAGAGAACTATCAGTAAAGAAATCAAAGGGAGAAAATAAGCTCTCCATCAAGAATAAAGCCAAAGAGCTAGATAAAACAAATAAAGGCCATGTGAGACCTGAAGAGGAATTCAGCCAGAGAAACACTGAAGAAAAACTATCTAAAATACTGAAAGCAAAATATAAAAGTCAAAGCTTCATGGGAAGCTACAGCAACAGAATGGATCAAGGAGAGGACAGAGCGCCTGATCTGAAAGGCAAGGTAGAAGACTGGAACAATCAAACAATAAAAAAAAAGTTAAAATAATGAGAAGACACTAGTGGAAAACACTCTGAAAAGACCAGGTGTATGTAGGGTAAGCATAGAAAAAGAAGAATCTCATTCTAAAAGAAGAAAAATAAACATTTTAAAAAGAATCACAGCAAAATTTCCCAGAGTGAGGAAAAGAGATTCCTATCTAGATACAGGAAGCAAGACCAGAAAAGAACCTCTCCTCATTATATTATAATTAAGCCACTAAAAATACAGAACCAAGAAAGCAGTAACACCAAGCAACACAGAAGGAGGCCCATGGGAATAGCTCCAGACTACTCAACTGAAACTTTAAAAGACAGAGGCTTGGAGTGAAGACAACAGCTGACCCAGCCTTTTATACCCAGCAAAGCTATATGTCATAACTGAAGAGAAATTAGGAACGTTCCATGATTAGGAAAAAAATAGATTAAAGAAATTAATGACACTCATGTACCTCTGCATAAGATTCTTGACTGACTCTCAGAGAGGACATAAACAGACCCATCTATGGCCATGGAAAAGAATAAGCCACACTAGAATAATTGCTAAGCAAGGGATAAAGAGGTGAAAACCAAATACTACAAAAATCAACAAAACAACAGAAATCAATGCACACTGTTAAATAATAATAATAAATATTAATAGTATAAAGCCCAATCAAAAGACACAGACTAGTAGATGAGATGAAAAAACAATAACCATGTACTTTCTGTCTCCAAGAAATTGATCCTACCACAAAAGACAGTTTGTTAAGGTAAAGGGATAGAAAAAGATATTTCAAGCAAATGGACATAGGAAACAAGTAGGTCTCATTGTTCTTGAAAAAATAGACTTTTTAAAGCTAAAAAGAAAAGATCACTTCACATTGATAAAGGGAACATCCACCAAGAGGACATTACAATTCTGAACACATATGTTCAGAATACAGGTGCACCCAATTTCACAAAACAAATACTATTACATGTAGTCACAAATTAATCCCAGCACAGTAGTAGCAGGTACTTCAATATCTCAACTCTGTCCACTTGACAGATCTTGTCAACAACAGCAAAAAAGAAATATATGAATTAAGTAACATCATAAATCACAGGAACTTAACAAACATCTATTGAACATTCCATCCAAACACTGCAGATTGAACACTTTTCTTAGCAGCCCAAGGAATTTTCTCTAAAATAGACACAAGGGAAGTCTTGATAGCAAGCAAAAACCTAGAGCATACAAAACCTCATGGAAACCAAACACACTATTAAATGAGGAATGGGTCCTTGAAGAAATCAAAAGGAAACTGTTTAAAGTCCTAGAATCAAATGAAAATGAAACCACAGAATACCAAAAATCTATGGGACACAATAAAATAGACCATGAGGAAAGTTCATAGCGCTAAGAGCCTACACGAAGAAATCAGGTGTTGGATAAGGCCTCCCAGCAAATAGTCATACACAAAAACCCTTTTTAAACCTACAGCAGTGATTCTCAACTTGTAGGGCTTGACCACCCCCCAATAGGGTTGCATATCAAATAACAGTAGTAAAAATATAGTTATGAAGTAGCAGCAAATAATGTTATGGTTGGTGGTCACCACAACAAGAGAAGGTCATAGCATTAGGAAGGTTGAGAACCACTGGATAAGGGAAAGAAAGATCTTAAGGGAGTGTAGATAGTATAACACAGGTGACACTAAGGGGGAAAGGGGAGTAAAGGGAGAGAGGATTTAAATATGAACTCTAAGGATGTTTGAGAAAGCCATACAAAAATCTACTATTACATAAACTTCATACATATGCATATACATAATTATATATATTTAATATATTAATCAATATATTTTAACTGGAGTTACCCCCACAAAGGATTGTGTTCATCCCCAAAGACATAGGCTGATAAATAGAAAACTCAGTACCAGATGTGGAATAACTTCCCTCCAGTTGTTCACCAGAGGAGTCCCAAGCCCCAAAACTAGAAAGTAGAAAGAAATCATTAAGAGCAGGGCAGAAACCAATGAAATGAAAACAAACAAAGCAAGGAAAAGCCCAATTAGTGAAATAAAATTCATTCTCTGAAAGCATAGACAATACTAACAAACTCTTAGCCAAACAAAATAGAAGAAAGGGAGAGAAAGCTCAAATTAATAAAATTAAAGGTGAGAAGGGAGCCATTATAACAGATACCATTTAAATTCAGAAATCATTAGATCCTACCTTAGAAACATATATTCCACCAAACCAGAAATCTAAAGAAAGTAGAGTAATTTCTAGATGCCTATTAAATAACAAAATGAAACCAAGATGAGATGAGCAGTTTCAACAGATCTAAGATAGAAAAATGAGATTGAAGCAGTAAATAAAAATCTCACAACTAAAAACACCCAGGCCCAGATGGACTTACTGATGAATAGTCTCAGACCTTCATAGAACTAACGCTAATACATGTCATACTATTGCATAACATTTGAAAAGTGGAAATAGTACTAAATAAACCTATATCCAACTTTATATTAAATGGAAAAAACATAACGCTTTCCCGCTAATTTATTATTAAATTCAGTACTGGAGTCTTAGCTAGAGCAATAAGACAAGAGTAACAAATACGAAGATATAAATAAGAAAGGAAGAAGACAAAAGAGATCATAATGATGTGATCCTATACTTAAGACATCCTAAAGATTGGCCAGAAAACTCATAGAATTGATGAACAGTTCAACAAAATGTCAGGATGCAAAATTAACATGCAAAAATGAATAGTTTTCCTATATACTGATGACAAACATACTAAGAAAGAAAGAAGGAAATTATATTGGTAATAGTATAAAAAAAAAACTAGGAATAAAACAGAACCAAAGATGCAAAAGATCTCTACAATTAGATCTTTGAAACAATGAATAAAGAAATTGAGGAAGAAACTAGAAGGTAAGATGACCTGCCATGTTTACATAGTACAAGAATCAATATTGTGAACATGGTCTTCCTACCAAAAGCAAGCTAAATATTCAATGTGATCCAATCAAAACTCTAGTGTACTTCTTTGCTATCTGAAAGTTCACTGGAACACAACAAAAGACCCCCGACAGTTAAAGCAATGCTGTTTAAAAATAATACTGCTGGAGGACTCAAGACACATGATTTCAGTTGCACTACAGAGCCATGGTAATAAAAACAAAATGGTACTGGTGCAAAAGCAGACACATGGATCAGCAAAATAAAGAGAGGACCCAGTGCCAAGCAACGATAGCCATTTGACTTTTTAGCATAGATGTCAAAAACACGCATAAGAGAGAAGACAGCATCTGCCACCAAATGATTCTAAGAAAACTTGATACATACCTGTACAAGAATCAAACCAGAGTCTTATCTCTCACCCTGCACAAAAACCACCTCCAAATGGATCAAGGACTTCAATATAAGACCTAAAACACTGAAACTTCTAGAAGAAAAGGATACATTTCAAGAGATAGGCCTAGGTAGGGAGTTTCTAAATAGGACCCCCAATAACTCACAATAAGGTTAGTAATCGGCAAATGGGATCTTGTGAAGTTAAAACGCTTCTTATAGCAAAGGAAATGATCAATTGTATGAAGAGGCTGCCTACAGAATGAGAGGATGTCTCTACCAGCCTTTCACCCAACAGGATATATACAAAGAACTTAAGAAATTAAACATCCAGAAACCAAACCGCCCAATCAGAAAACAGGCCGTGGGGCTGACCAAAGAGTCCCCAAAGAAGCAGTGCAACTGACAACAAACACTTTCAGAAAGTGTTTGATACCGTCAGCCATCAGGAAATGTACACTAAAGCTGCTTTAAGATTCCATCTTACCCAGCCAGATTGGCTATCATCAAGAAAACAACTGACAACAAACGCTGACAAGGATGTGGTGAGAAGGGAACCACTATCCAGTGATGATAGGAACGTGCATTAGTACCACCATGATAGAAGTCAGTGTAGCGCTGCAGGCTTTCACTCAGGTGTTGGTCCTAGCTTTGAATACTTAGACTCATGTGTTTCCCTTGGAGTGTCTGTAGAGGTCACAAAACCAGAAAGGACCCTGACAAGGGGAGAAGGGAAGTAGCCTTAAGACAGGAAAGGGACTCACGGAAAATTTGTGATATGAAAGTAGTTGGGACTGGAGGTGTGCTCAGCAGCTAAGAGCGCTGTTTGCTCTTGTAGAGGACCTGGTTCAGTTCCCAGCACCACTTGGGGGAGGGGGGATGACAATGGCCCACAAGTGCAGCGACCTCTTTTGGATTCTGGGTGCACCAGGCACACACAAGGTACACTTACACGCAGGCAAAACATTAACAGACATAAAACACAAATATTTTTAAAGCAGTTGGAGGGGAAACGCTGGGAGTTAAGAGCTTAGGCCGGGATAGGTGTAGGAGTAAGAATAGGGAGGTGAGGGAGGGGTAGGGTGGGTTAACCAAAACTAAGATGTGTAAAAGAGCTTTCTGGAAACGCGCTGCTTTGTAAGCCGATTTTATGTATTAGGAGGTTGAACTAAGATACCTTGCACAGGCAGACAGTGCTTTCTCTCTGAAAACATGAGTTTTTAAATGAAGCTCTCAGTGCCATTCATGGGATACTTCTCTGTGATTTACTACTGTTCATGGAGACCTCAGAGTTCCTCGTTTCTTCCTCAGAACTAGATGAACAGACCTTCTTTTGACCCTGTACGCGCCTTCTAAAAATCTGGTCCCCAGCGTCCCAGGCTTTGTGATACATTCCTTTATACGATAGAATAAAATGTAACAATTTTTTTTGAAATAGGTAAATCTATATGTAACAGCTAAAAAAAAAAAATAATAAGCCCACAATATAAAGAAAATGTTATAAAAAGAACATGTATTGTTGTACTTTTCCTAAATAATAATAAATAACTACTTTTGCTGAAATTTTTGGTTGCAGAACACAGAGAAACCAAGCCGGAACTGACCTGGAAACTTCTTCCCTGTTGGCTAGCTTTCATAGTGCTGCAAGCTGATAATAGGCAGTCGGCTGGGGAGAAAAGCCATCAGCCGACTTACCCTATAGTGAGCCCTGCGTGCTACAGTATCAGCCTGCCAGGCAAGACGTGCCCACTGGGGCAATAGTGGCGTGAAGGTTCAGAGGGTAACCACTTGCTTTCTGATTAGATTCGAGGTCTACTTCTACAGAAGGAAATTCATGCCTAATACTGTAAAACAGGTCAAATCTCATGGCTTGAGAGAAAATAGATTACACCTTCTTTTGGCCTAGGATATGCCTTCCAAAAATCTTATTCCCAGTTTGCAAGATTCATTCCTTTATACAAAGAAATAAAATGTAGCAATTGTTTAAGAGAGGCAAGCCATATGAAGCATAACTAAAAGTAAGCCCACAGTTTAACTAAAGAAATGTTATAAAAGAACATCGAACTACTTTGCCCTAAAGATCTAGAGGGTCACAGACATAACAGTTCCTATTTTAGGATGAGATCTCTCATTTTATCATTTCATCTTCCTATCCCATATATTCTATGTCATAGGGTTTTCAGAGTGTGTTAAGTTTTCTTAAAAAGCTATTTTTAGAAGCGAATTAAAATGTTTCTTTATGTTAAGTCCTATCAGCCATGCACATACACATATGTAAAGTAAGTCTCTACCACACATATTTTAGTGGCTTCACAATGTACCCTGCCATGATTTGTTTAGACAATTCTCTATTATTAAATATTTAGGTCAGTTCTTTTTTTTTTTTTTTTTTACTATTACAGAATTGGAGTTCCTTTGTCACTAAACATTTTCACACATTTAAAATTATTTCCTTGGGAGAAAATTAAAAGGAAAAAAAGTATTTCCTTGGACCCAGGCATGGTGGTGTACACCTTTAATCCCAGCACTGGGGGGCAGAGGCAGGCGGATCGCTGTGAGTTCAAGGCCAGCCTTGTCTACAAAGGGAGTCCAGGACAGGCAAGGTTACACAGAGAAACCTTGTCTCAAAAAACAAACAAAAAAAGGAATTTGCTTGGGGAAAAAAAATCCTAGAAGTGAAATTGCAAGCGCCATATGTGAACCTATTCAAGACTTTTGACCCCTATTGCAAAAGTAACCCATTACAAAACAGGTGCCAGCTGACTTTCCCAATAGCAGCACAGGGGTAAAGCATTTCCCTCCCCCGTTCAAGCCTGAATACTGGCATCTTCCCCTATTGTTACAAGTTTGACAAGCAAAATGATCCG
>OU015742.1:174065936-174110008 GCA_907169655.1 Acomys percivali | reverse complement strand
TGTGTGTGTGTGTGTGTGTGTGTGTGTGTGTGTGTGTGTGTGTGTGTTCCTCAAATGCTGTACCGGATAGCTTTATATCAACTTAACACAAGCTAGAGTCATTTGAGAGGAGAGAGCCTCAGTTGAAAAACTCCCTCCATAGGATTGGGCTATAGACAACAAGCCTGTGTGGCATTTTCTTAATTAGTTGTTGATGGTGGAAGTCCCAGCCCATTGTGAGTGGTGCCTCCCTGGGATGGTGGTCCCGGGTTCTGTAAGAAAGCAGCTGAGCAAGTCATGAGGAACAAACCAGTAAGCAGCACCCCTTCATAGTTTCTGCATCAGCTTCTGCCTACGGGTTCCTGCCCTGCTTGACACCCTGCCCTGACTTCTTTTACTGATAAACAGTGATGTGGACATGTAAGCCAATAAGCCCTTTGTCCTCAAGTTGCTTTGGTCATGGTGTTTTATCACAGTGATAGTGGCCCTATCTAAGACAGATGCTTTCTGCCTTGTTTTTTGAGGCCGGGTCCTTTGTTGGCCAGAATCTTGCTGAGTTGGTTGGGCTGACCAGCCAGGGAGTCTTAAGGATCCTTCCTGCTCCACCTCCCCAGGGCTGGAGACTACAAGCACACTCCACACTCATCTTTTTATATGGATTCTTGGGAGCAAACTCAGGTCCTCACACTCTCAAGGCAAGTGCTCAACTCACTGAAGCCATCTCCCCCACTGCTCCATCAGCACTTTTATTTATACAGTTTAATGAATAAAGAAGATTACATCATTCATATTCACTTATTGGCTAGTTCCACCATTTTTCCTTTGGTGGTAGCAGGGACCAAACCCAGGACCTGGTGTGTGGTGCAGATGGCCTGTCACCACGTTACATTCCCCAGCCTCCCTCACAGCTAACATCATATTACTTAGGCCCTCCTTGTTAGTATCTCTTGACCACATTTTACTAGGTTTTTTTCCCCTTCCAAATTGTTAGAGATACCTGTATACAAGGTCAGCTCTTTGTCACTAAAGCTAATGTGTATAGAATGCTTTCAGCTTACAGTATTTATTATCAAAAATTTAAATTTGTGTTTGTTTTCTTCTTGACAAGATGCATCCTGAGCTCTAGTCAATTGGCTCGTTAGTGGGCTTTTGAAATATGAATTTCCAATCTTTATACAGTTGCTATGTCATGTGTCTCCCTATCTTGTCTGCGTAAGGCAGGGGTCACATTTTTAATCCCTCACAGCAACCACCAGCTCATAGCCCAGAACACAGTGGAGCTCAGAATGCCCGCCTGCCCGGGATGAAAAGATATTGTGTCTGGGGATTTGCTTTGAAGAAACTCAGTTTGGGATGGGAGACGAAAACGGGGCGAAGATGAAACAGAATTGGCCACGTGTCAATCATTGTTGAAAGTGGCAGCAAGTACATGGAGGTCATTATACTATTATGCCTACTCTTTTGTACTTTTTAAATTTTTCCATAATCAAAGGGTTTTTTTTTAATGTGCGTTTGATTGATTGGGCAACAAGAGAGGGAATTCTGGGCTAACAATGGCGGTGAAAATGAAATACATATGCATCAGGCCAGTTCTGCACAAAAACATCGTGAGCCCCGAAGGTAATCAGCTTGTGTTTAAAAACCCCTTCCAGCTCAGTGACCTCAAACTGCTCTTCACCTCCTCTGAAACCCCACTTTTCTTTATACAAAGGGACTAATAACTACCTAGAAATGGTTACAATGAGGGCTGAGTATCAAACTCTGGCTGGCCCCAGCATGCTCAACAGTGACATCACTGTCGTTCAGTGATGCACAGGCTTGACAAGCTCCTGCCAGCACTTCCTGATGGTGGCAGTGGTGACTCAACTCCAGGTCATCGCAGCTGAGATTTCAGCTAAACAGCTTGGGCAGATGACAAACACTTGGCAGGGACCTTGGTAGGCCAGATATTGGAAATTATGTCTCCAGTACCCAGAGAATAAATAGACAACCCCATAGCCAAGGGCAAAGCCTAGAGCACCTGACTTCACTCCAGGTCCCCAAAGAGTTGAACCCCACATCTCAACAATGTATTTTTAAAACCAGAGAGACAAAACCCTTCCAAAACAGGTTTGAACTTTTTAAACAAATACTGACATTACCCCTGGGGGATGAGAAGACTTAAAAATCATCATGTGTGAGATGGTTCAATAAAGTGCTTCAACTTTGCAAGCATGAAGTCCCAAGTTAGACCCCAGAACCCAGGTAAAAGGCTAGACATAGTGGCATGCCTGTGTGATCCCAGGGTTATAGGGACAGAGAGACAGCCAGATGCCAGGCTCATTGGCCAGCCAGGCTAACCTAATTGGTGAATTCTAGGCCAGTGAGAGACTCTGCCTCAAAGAAACAGGTGTCACTTCCAAAAGAACAGCACCCATAGCTTCTTCTGGCCAGCACACACACACACACACACACACACACACACACACACACACACATGCATATGCACAACTGTGCACACATGTATCTGCATACACACATGCACACCAACACATGTATAACCACACACACACGTGTACCTGCCCAACAAACACATACACCCAAAAAATACCCATGTCTGGATGCAAGCCTCATAATTTGATTTAATGGTCTGGGACTGTCCTAAGTATTGAGTGTTCAAACAGTGATGTCCAGGCAACATCTCTGCTGTAAATAAAGAAGAGCCATCCCTGTGTGAATTGAGGTTGGGTAGAGTGAGGAAAGACACAGGGGGAAAAAAACAAAGGAAGAAGGAAGAAGCCACAGAGTCCCCACGTGAGTCTCATTAAAGCTAATTCAGTCATGTGGCCTCCAGCTGTGCCTCATGCCAGATAAAGCCAGTCCCCACAGAGTCGTGTCTTTCTCCCCTTGTTCTTCAGGAGAATGACATCTGTAGTAATTCCCAGGACTAAGACATGCTACTAACTCCAAGATGCACACATGCCGATATTCTAAGGAATATTAGAGCAATGTAGCTTGCTTGTCTCTGGGCTTTGGGCTTAGGGGGGTAAAAAAAAAAAAAAGAGCTGTCTGAGTAATGATGGGCCATGGATGGGGAAGGAGG
This sequence comes from Acomys percivali, assembly GCA_907169655.1. NCBI lineage: Eukaryota > Metazoa > Chordata > Mammalia > Rodentia > Muridae > Acomys > Acomys percivali. Next base: position 174,106,947 of record OU015742.1, on the reverse strand, counting down.
CGTTGTCTCACAGCTCTCTGGCCCCTCATCCAAGTGACTGAATCACACACTCAGAGTGGCAGTCTCGGGGGTTTTTTTTTTTTTTTGGTTTTTTTTTTTTTTTTTTTTTTTTGTGAAGTTACTGCAGCATCTTTAGGGGAGCAGGGAGTGCGCTTCCATGCAATCCCTTGAGCTGAGATGATCTGCTGACTGGCTGCCGAGCTGCCCACCAGGCTGAGCCAAGCCTGAACCGTGGACACATGGCACTGCTTAGCCTGTCACACAAGCAAGGGATGCCTGACAGGCTGCACTCAGGGCGCCCTCAGTTAGCATGTCAGCCTGGACTAATCTGGAAGTTCTTCTCCTTTAGCAAACACCACCTGGTCGGGCGAGAACAAAAGCTGGCCAGGGGCTGTCTGTCACGAGAAGGCAAACACTTCAGAATCAGGAGGGCAGAGGTCAACCACTCTCAGAAGCAACACACACACAGGGCTCCACGAGCCTGCAGAAGGGAGAAGACGGCTGCCTTCAGCTCTGCCCTCCTCCCCGTGGCCTTTCTCCTGCAGCTCTCAGCCCCAAACAAACCTCGGGAAGGTCTGGTTTCCCCTCTAAGGGTACGGATGCTCACACACGCCTTCAAATACAGACAAGGGTCACCACATCCCTTAAAAACTGTTGGAGGGAGGGCTCCTGAATCTTCATGCTTGGAAAGTTTTAAGCAAAGGCATTGGGGCACCCTCCCCCCACTCTTAAGAAATGCCATCCATAAGGTCTTGAGAAGATATAAATTGGAGACCCACAGTGAAGATGGGAATTACGATGATGATGCTGATAAATGCTTACATGGCGTCCATATGTCCCAAGGGTTTCACATGTGTTGGCTCATTTAGTCTTCATCACAGCCTTCCGAAGGAAGTGAAATAATAACCACTAATAATAGTAATATGTCATGCATAACATAAGAACAATATATAATGCCTGTGACGTCATAATAATTTATCACATATGTACAACATAACAACCACGAAGATAATTGTCTCTATTTCTTTTTCAGATAAGCGCCCTGAGAAGCTGGTGACTTGTCTGTGTGAGTTGGCCTCAAGCCCAGGCTGTCAGCCCCAACCAGACATAATGTACCAGCCACAGCTCTAGGATGTATCTTCCTAGTGAACACCTCAGAGCTTCCTTTAAATCTGCCAGTTCAGAAAGCAGCAGAACACAGGGACCTTCGGAGTGCTCTGGGCTTCAGCCCAGCTCCCCACTCCAAGCCATGATGGTACGTGCATCCTCCATAAATAGGGATAACGGCACCACCATCCATGGCCGTGCAGAGCTTTAAATGGGAAGTCCAAACAAGAACCTCAGCCAGGGCTAATGGCCAAGGTTGCTTTATCCTTGTGCTCTCCGGCTGGTTATATGCTTGCGTCAACTGAGACGCACTTAAAATATGGAAGTTGCTGGGCGGTAGAGGCACACCTCTTTAATCCCAGCACTCAGGAGGTAGAGGCAGGAGGATCTCTGTGAGTTTGAGGCCAACCTTGTCTACAGAGAGAGTTCCAGGACAACATAAAGAAACCCTGACTCAAAAAAACAAACAAATAAAAAAGAAAACAAACAAAATAAAATTAAAATCACCCCTCTATGTTACTACCCACGACAGTATTGGTCTGAGATCAATAACCACCCAGACCTCACGGAGAAGAAACCTCTGACTAACAGCCACCCTGCATCCCCTGATCCAGAATTAGAGAAGTTCTTAAAATCCTGAAGCTGTCGCTTCCATCTCTGAAAATATAGATTCCTCCTAAATGCTGTTCTACTAGATAGGACGGTCCTCCAGCTGGGGGCCAGGCACAGGGACAATCCCCAAACAAGCTAAGATTACTGTGTCCTACACTACACTACACCACTCTCCCTACACCCATCACAACAGCACCTTCACACATGTGCCGTGTGTCCTGACTCACAGAAGCCTCTCATCCCCCCAGCCTTAGGGAGCAGCCTAGAAGCTTCCTGAAGAGGCACCTTGCTGTCCCACTGATGCAATGCTTCAGGAAGTCGGCCAGTGCCAATGTATCCTACCCTGCTTTTACATAAAGCAAGAGCCAGGAGCAGTGGGACTGCTGAGAGGGTATTTAAAAATCTTAGTTTGCACGCGCACGTGTGCATGTGCATGCGCATGCGCACGCGCACACACAGTCCGGTATGCTTTGTGCTCGAAGAGGGCACCGCTTCTTTCAAAGAGGTACACAGCAAGGGGTTGCAGAGGGGTAGCAAATACGCACTGAAGGGAATACTGAGGTTGCCCGTGGAAACTGGCAGCGCTAAGAGAAAATAATCAGCCCACAATTGACAGAAGAGAAAAACGCAGGGCTGGCCCTCAAAAGAGACAGCCAGCTCGGAGGATGGGGACCCAACCATGCCAGTTTCCTGGCTCAGACACCCACGCATCTTGTCAGGGCCCACTGCCAGTTGGCAAGGAGAGACACGGAGGGCCCAGAAGGGGAAAGGCGATGCAGAGGGACATTGGAGAGCCACTCGCCCAGCCATTTCCCAGGAGGTGAAGGTGCCAAGTGACTCTAGTGCTCTCTGAATACCTCCCTTCTGCCTCGGCCCAGCAGACCAACCCCTGAGAAGGCCCTGTGAGGCCTCACCTGTGTGAAGGAGCCGTCTTCACCACACTCTGGGACAAACACAGCCTCCTGAGGCTTCTTGGCCTGTTCCAAGGCCTGAGCCCTCTCCAGGAGACACTTGCTCTGGCCAGCATCTAAACAGCGAGAGGAATACATTGTATGTTTCACTTGGATTCCACACAGAAGCCAGGGCCCAAAATGGCTGCCCTGTGGCAGGAACACTGAGAAAAACCCTCCACCTGGGGGCAGGGCAGCATGCCACCAGTTTGTCCAGCAGTAAGAGCGTTGTGCCTGTGCCCAGGGGTGGGCTGCTCAAGCTCACCCTCCTCTGAATGCCACACTGAGAAAAGGAGGGAAGAGGCCAGACTCCGCTTTTCTTTTTTTTTTCCTCCCAGATGCCCCTTTGCTCTTACAATGAGGAGGGGAAGGTTCCATTTCCACTCACTTTCCCAAGCTTTTCTAAAACTAATAAATCCAGAAAGTTCAAGAGGAGTGTGATGGTACACGCCTTTAATACAAATGCTAAGAAGGCTCTTGATGAAAGGCCGATAGCCCAGGCTAGGCACTATAGAAAGCACCAGGCCAGCCAGGGCTTTATAGCAATGATGGCGCTTTCTTGAGAAAAGCAAATGTCTGGGGCAACCTGCCAGCCTTCTGTGTTTCCTAGGATGGCAAGTGGGGGCCACAAGCTTAAGTATCAACAGGACTTGGGAGAGCAACAGATTGCATCTGAGAAGAAGGCAAGCTCCGAGTCAGGGGCTGGAAGCTCCTCGGCTCCAGCCGTGTGTTGTTTTGCACCTGAGAGTACCAGACCTGCCAATTTTGGAAGAGAGAGAAACAAAAGGGCAGATTTGTTATCGTTGTTGAATCTCCCAGTTTTTAAAATGTTATCTCGAATTCTTTTCGTGTTTTAAAGCAGATCAAACGAAACACTTCTGTGACCCAACAATTTGGAATTCCTATTTCTGGGCCAGCAGTAACGTGGCCGCGCCTCCATTTTGAAACAAAACCACAAACAAGAAGCTGGCCAGTGAAGCCCTAGCTCCTCACTGGTGGCCGTGTCTGAAAGTTAGGGAAGTGCTCGTCGGCACTTTTTCTTCCCTCACACCCCGATGGAAGACCAAGACCGAGAGAGACAGAAGAGCCAACCAAAGACATGCAAGTCAAGTGATGCTTTCGCGGTGTGGGAGCCAGCCTCTGCTGGCCCGAGTGTAAGTCACTCACCTTTGCATCTACCTCGATGGACCACGCCCAGGGCTGGGTCTCTGCACTTGGCTCTCTGGTACTCACACATGGATTCATAGGTCCTGCCATCAGATGCACAGACAGGTTTGGGTTGAGTCCTGGAGCAGTGGAGGTTGCACTGAGGGTCACGGTCACTTATTAGAAACTACATTGGGAGAAAGAAAAAAAAATGGCACTGAGGTTATTTTTGCAAGAAATATAGGGAGAAGCCCATGGCTTAGAGTATTGGCTTGCGCTTAGAAAGTAAATGTCAAATAACTCTTAAATTATAAAACCCTAGAGATGAGGAGGCCGGGTATAGTGGCACACACCTTTAATCCCAGAAGAAGAAGAGGCAGAGGCGGAGATCTCTGTGAGTTCAAGGCTAGCCTAGTTTACAAAGAAAGTCCAGGGCAGCCAGGTCTTGTTACACAAACTTTGTCTTGGAAAAAACAAAAACAGACAAACAAACAAAAACCCTAGAGATGAAGAAGCCAAACAGATGTCAAGACTAACCAAGGAAGGCTTCCTAAGGATGGTGAGGGCCTAGTCACTGGCCACAACAGGATGTACCAAGTGAGCCACTTGCAGGCTCCTGTCAGTCTTCACAGCCACCCGGTGAAACAGAACCCCTGACTTTGTAGATAAGGAAACGGCAGCCCCAGAAGCTGTAACTGGACCAATGTCACACAGCTATGAGTCCTGGGCTCTCCTCACAGCCTAAACCTCTGCAAAATAAACCAAAGCTTTGACCTGTAAGACCTTCACTCTCTCAGCCCTATGGATGGCTGCTGCACCCGCTACTTAGAGTTTCTTAGATGCAGAACTCAGTCTCCAATTCCTGTGTGGAAAAGTGTTATCTATTATTACATAACAGCCTTGAACCCCAGAGTCAACCATCCTTCCATTCTGCCCATGGCTCTCTCTCTAGCGGAGTACCAGCTAAGTGGATTTCTGTGAGAAAATTATTTCCTGTTTTCAAAATGAGCAGGGATAGTAATCGGCTTGGGAAACACGGAGGCAAACGGTACTCTTTAGGATCAGAATTCTCAGACACTTCCAGGTCCCCCTCAGCTCCCAAGCCTGAGCACCGGATCCCTCATTATAACCCTTGAGAGGTGTCCAACTGCCATTAGGACAGACCAAGGGTGTTTCAGGCTAGCGGTATGTGACCCCTCCGTGATGGCATTTCTGTGCCCCTTGCTTACCACTGGTTGCATGGCCTCTCTGCCCATCTAGCCAGCTCCATTTGAAGCACCTCTCCTCTGTCTGCCCTCACCCTGCTCTGGCTTTAGGCTCCCACCTTTTTTTTTCCCTTAGGAGGTTCCTCCAGGTCTCACAGGTAAGGACAGTCTCCATCACGATCTCTCACAACTCATGCCTCCTCTACAGCTCTTGATGGCCTGACATGATGCATTTATTTGTGGGACTTGATTGACACTGGGGTCCCAAATTTGGAGCTTCAGGAAGGATTTAATCTGTTCTGTGTGTAAACACGTTCCAGCTTCTAGCACAATGCTGGACTATTTGTGGAAGCCATGTAGCCATTAGTGGCGCTTCTCACATGGGAATTACCTCAGAACTGAGTTGTGTAACAATAGGCCTAGCCATCACCACGGGGGATTTCTGGATCCCCTGGCAATACAGGGGCCAGAGGTGGCCCAGAGCTCCTTGTCCCGATGTCACCTCAAAACAGAAGGCCCTTAGGAGCAGGGCTATCTCATCTGAGGCTCTTAGCTTCTGACTTTGAGCTGTTTTTGCAGGGGATGAGGGGGTTGGGGTTACTGTATTGGTCTGTGGCATGAGCAACAGAGTGGCCTGGAAGTTGGAAGCATGGAGCCAGACCACGGGCTAGATCCCAGCACCCACACAGACACTGTTGAGTCTGAGGGAAGTTGCCTATGTTTTCTGGCCCTTTTTTTTTTTTACCCTGGTCCTCCCCAGCGGAGGTACTAACATGCCCCACCGTGTGTGTCGCTGGGAAGATTCAGATTAGCCAACACCACCTAAGTTTTTGCTCATCTTTGAAATTTAAACAGTGCAGGTTTTCTTTTTAAGAGCACTCACCAAAGGAGACACAAAGTTTCTTTTTAAATCAGCAGGGGTTACCTTGCCTGCTCTGCCACTCACCCAAGAGGAGGGCTACAGGCGTCACCGTGGCACTGAGCTACAGGCCATAAATTCAGTTTGGAAATGACTTGTTCTGAGCCAAAAGAGACTCAGGGTGATGGTGCCAGGGACCAGCCTGACAACAAGGGGAGCACTCTGTGTGCAGACAAACAGGGTACAGAGCCTCAGAACCCCACCTTCTGCAGGCCCCGGAGGTGGCCTTGGTGTCAGCAGGGTGCCCACAAGATGCCTGTCTCAAATTTACTGCCCCCTAAAGTGCTATAAAAATCTCAGAGACTGCACAGGGCAGTTTGCTAAAGACCATCTTCCATCAACTGCAGATCCTCATTTTTGTGTGTTTGGGGAACTAGGTGTATTCATGATTGTTCTCAAAACACAGGCTGCTGAGCTCCACTAAATGGAGCTTTAATAGTGCAATTCTGCCCTCACAGAAGAGATCACCCTGCATCCACGAACATTCAGAGTGAGGTTATCCCCCCATTGGTCCATCCTCTCTGTAGCCAGGAAGGCAGGGTGGGGATGGGGGTAGGGGTTACGGACACTGAACACAGACTCCGCCCATGGTGAGCTTCCACTCTAGAGTAAGATGCCAGGCAGGCAGTTAGCACACCAGCATGAGAGCAGAGAGAGTAAGAGGGGTATGATCCTAGAAGTTTACAATACTGCAGAACCACACAGTCCCAGAGAACTTTTCCTGACGCTGGGATGTTCTGTGTCCACGCTGCCCAACGCATGTGCTATAAAACACACATGATGTATAGCCAATGCAACTAAGAGACCAAATGTTTAGTTATGTTTAATTTCAGATGACCATGCGTGGATAGTGGCTACCATATGCAACAGCCCTGCTATGCGTAAGGCGAATAACCCAGGAGAAGGAGGACGGTCCTTAACTGAGTTTTTGTCTGTGTTTCTGAGACAGAGTCTCACTTGTGTCACCCAGTCTGGCCTCCTCACCTTTGCATTCTCCCTGCCTTAGCCTCGTAAGCACACACTGCCATATCCAACCTCAACTGAACTTCTAGAGCAATGCTAAGATGCACTGGAGTCCTAAGTGACTTCTTAAAGCCAAGAGAGATTTTTTTTCTTTTATGTTTTTCAAGACAGGGTCTCTCTGTGTAGCACTGGCTGTCCTGGACTTGCTTTGTAGACCAGGCTGGCCTTGAACTCACAGCGATCCACCTGCCTCTGCCTCCTCAGTGCTGGGAATTAAAGGCATGTGCCACCACGCCCACCTACAAAGAGAGATCTTGAGAATAATCTCTACGTTCTGAAAATGGCAGCAAATTGGCCCATTGTTTATGGGTCAAGAGCCATCGTGTCCCTGGAGTTTGTCACAGTCCAAGTGGAAACATGAAGGTAGTTTGTTTTGTTCTATTTTGTTTTGTTTTCTCCCATCCTGCAGGTCACAGCAGGTACAGGATGAAAATCATTGAAGCAAGTCATGTTTATCACCAGTCAGTGCTTGGAGCACACAGATGAAACTCAAAAAAAATTGAAGTAACCATGATTGGCAGGAATTTTTGGTGATGGCAGCAGGGTCAATTATTCTCCCCCAATGACTCAAATACTCAGCCATTCTCCTTAAGAATAAAAATTATATTTTTATTTTTTAAAAAACGCCTTTCTAACCAAGAGACAAAAAAAAAAAAGCAAAATAAAAATAGGGTTAAATCTGATTGCGTAATATAGAAACCAAACACAGGGAGCTAGAACAATTGTGAGTCTGGGAACGTCTCTCCCACCCTATCTCCCTGGGGACTAGATAATTTCAAACATTTTGGGCTGGGTTCACATTTGCAAAATGGGACAGACATTTGACAGACATATAAACAAGTCACCCTGCCTATTGGAAAAGCTGCCTCAGGCATGGCGAGGATGAGGGCAGACAAAAATCAAGGCTGAACCAATAAGCCCTTCCATCTGAAATGCACATAGTTTGGCCCCTGCCTTTCGGACTCCAGCAGAGCAGAGTACAAACCCTGCTGCAGCTTCCGTCCAGAGAGACCACCCCAACAAACTCTCAGATTTGACAGGCTGCCAGTTTTCATGACAGTGTAAGGAACAGCAGAGCCAGTCTAAGGCTCAGCCAGGGAGGAGAGGTGCAAATTTTCCTTTTACACCAGTTCTCCAGCCTTAACTTCCACCTGCTATTTTATTATTTTATCGTCATTGTGGTGTGTGCACGTGTGCCTTTGTGTGTATGTGTGTGTGTGTGTACCTCTGCGTGTGTGCGTGTGCGCGCGTGTGTGTGTGTGTGCGCGCACGCGCGCGCGTGTGCACGTGCATGCACGGGTGCAAGTATGTCAAATGGCCAGAAGAGGGCATCAGTTCCTCTGGCACTCGAGCTACAGGCAATTCTAAATTTCCCATTAGGGGTTCTGGGAACCAAACTTGGATTCTATGGAAAAGCAGCAAGCACTCTTGACCAATGAGCTCTCACACCCCAACTGAACATGTGTTTATCTGAAAACATCGATGTTTTTCTATTTTCCTCAAGTGTTAAAAAAGGTAGCAGAACCCAGAAGATGCTCCAGCACACAACAAGAAAATGTGCTCAACCATGTTCATAGCAGCCTTATTCATAATAGCCAGAACATGGAAACAGCCTAAGTGTCCATCAGTAGAAGATTGGATAAAGAAATTGTGATATATATACACTATGGAATACTACTCAGCTATTAAAAACAAGGAATTCCCAAAATTTGTGGATAAATGGATTGAGCTAGAAATGATCATAATGAGTGAGTTAACCCAGAAGCAGAAAGACTCAAATGGTATATACTCACTTATATCTGCATACTAGCCCAAAGGGCATGTCCCATGAAAGCCTTCACTTACCAGGAAACTGGGACAGAGGGGAGGACATCCTATTGGGACTCTAGATGAGAGACGCATGGGAGAATAGCAAAGTAGAAGGATCTAGAGGGTCCTAGAAACCTACAAGTAGAACATTATGTTAGGCAGATTTGGGCCCAGGGGTCCCGCTCAAACTAAGGCACCAGCCAAGGACAATACAGGGGTTAAAATTTAAACCCCTACCCAGATCTAGCCAATGGACAGAACATTTTCCACACTTGAGTGGAGAGTGGGGTATGACTTTCTCACGTACTCTGGTGCCTCACATTTGACCATGTCCCCTGGAGGGGGAGACCTGGTGGCACTCAGAGGAAGTACAACAGGTTACCTAGAAGAGACTTGATACCCTATGAGCATATACAGGGGGAGGTAATCCCCCTCAGGAACAGTCATAGGGGAGGGGAATAAGGGGAAAATGGGAGGGAGGGAAGAATGGGAGGATACAAGGGATGGGATAACCATTGAGATGTAACAAGAATAAATTAATTTTTTAAAAAAAAGGTAGCAGAAGCCATTCTAAACAGCCTAGTCAGAGGGTTTCCGAGAATAAAGTCTACACTCTGGATTACAAGAGGCACTTCTCTTTGCATACTCAAATATCACAGACTAAATCCAAATTAATTTAATGCTTTTTTCCCCCATAAATTCAGATGTAGCCCAGGTCCAAGTATTCGCTTTCAACTTTTTTGTTTCATTTTTCTATTCTTACAAAGCAAAGCATTCTGAGTTTAATAGCTTTCCCCAGTTTGTTCCTCACTGCTCTACAGGCTGGCAGGGTTTGGCTGGGGGGTACTTCTGCTCCACATAGGAGCAGCAGAGGTAGCGAACGTGATTGCATCTGACCCGGAGCTTGGCTGAGGCTGGAATGTCTGCTGTGGCTTCACTCGCGGACCTTCTCCGGGACGTGTGGAATGGCCGAGGACTGGCTAGGACTCTATTACACGTCACGGCTCAGTTAGGCTTCACCTCTCACCTGTCTGACTCTCTGTGTTCCTTTCTGATTCAAGTTCCAGTTCCACACTGCCACCGAAGTTACCGTCTAAGCAGCAAACGTAGAATTGGTAAGAGAGCTGTGCAGGCCCCTGCTGCCAAGCCTGGTGACCTGTGCCCACCTCAGGAAGACACATGACAGAAGGAGAGAACAAACTCCACAAGTTCTCAGGCTTCCAAATGCACACCCCCTCCTACATAGACAAATACATAGATTTTTATATAATAAAATTTTTTAAGTAGTAAGTGCTTTCATATTTTAAACATAAGAGCCCTTGGGGTTCTTACTGCACTGTGTTCATCATCCACCAAAAGCCAGGTGTATATTGCACTGTCATTTATCAGCTTTCATACCTAGGAAACACACATGTAAGGCATAGCACAGCGTCTAACCCAAAGCAGTTGCTCAATACATGCCCGAAGAATAAACAGATAAATGTCAAGCCTTGCCGAAAATATGTCACAGATAGCAAGATCCTTTCATGTGTGGCCTTGCTGGAGGAGTTGTGTCACTGAGAGAGGGCTTTGAGACTTCAGAAGACATGTGCCATGTCAAGTCAGTCTCTTCCCCGCCCCCACTCTCTCCCTCCCCCCCTCCCTGTCCCCAACCCCTCGTATTGTAAGCTCTCAGCTACTGTTGCAGTACCATGCCTGCCTGCTACCATACTCCCCCTTACAATGGTAACGTATTTGAATTCTCTGGAACTATAAGCCTCAAATAATCACTTCCTAGAAGACGAGGAAGAGGAAGTGAAAGAATAAACGGAGAACAAGGAAGGAAGCAGCAATTACTACCTTTTTATCATTTATTATAAAGAGAGATTCCTCTTGCCTAACCTAAAGTTTAAAGCTTTCAAGCATACAGACTTTTCTTCCCCCCCCTCCCCGACCTCCTTTTTTTCCTTCCAGAACATCCTCCAGGTAGAAAAGTTCATACCAAAACAGTGTTTTCCCCCAAAATTAAGGAAACGGAAAATTTCCAAGTCACTGAAGAGAAAGTGCCGGTGTGGCCGAGCTGGTATGCCTGTATCAAAGGCAGTGGTCACTGGATGATTACAAAATGCGGGTTCTGTGAGCTTGGCCTCGCTCTCCTCATATAGGCCTGAGGGAAGTCTTCGAGCAGTTCCAGTCCCCATACTGGGCTGAACCTGAGACACCTCTGGTTGCTGAGTCTGGCATGAGTGTATGTCACGGTGGGAAGCCGACAGCCGCCCAGCCAGCATCGTTTGCACTCTGGCTTCTCTGGCAGGTTTTGACGTGCTGATTTTCATTTTTCCCACGGATGTAGTGTTGTCATTAACAGTGAATTATCTGCATCTGCGAATGCCCAATTTACCTTCCTGGAAGGAAACAAAAGGGTGAGCAACCCTGCCATATGCCTGCTGGGTAGATGAGGAGCCGTTCACAGGTACAGCACAGCTGGATTGCTCATTGGTACAGCACAGCTGGATTGCTCCTTCCTGCCTCAGGACCCTGAAAACTACAGTAACAACTGGCCTGGTAGGACATGCCCACTGTGCAGTAGAGGCACACGAGTGTTATGAGAGTGACTAAACGCTTTCTGTTTGGATTTAAGACCTGCTACACAAGATAAAAGCCATGCCTGGCAGCATTATCAGGCCAAGTGATAGACAGGTCGTAGGCCCTGGAGAGCCCACTACCATGGTCTTGCTAAAGGGACACAGTGTTACAACATTCACAGAGACATAAGAACTACAACCACAGGTTAGTGCGCCTCCCAGCCCTCATCAGAGAAGCTTCTGTGTGCAGAGAATAGTGATGAACAGGAAGACTCGTGGCTAGCACGCGCAGAGGATGTGCAACCCTAAATGGAACACCTAAACCACACTCCCTCCTGCCAGGGCCCCGGGGTCACTGGGGAAGAGGAGATGGAGAGACTATAAAAGCCAGATGTGGTGGGTGAGTACAAGGAAACTGTCTTCTGGACCCAGCGGGACCCATGCACATATAAACTTCTAACGGTTTTGATAGCATGTGCGAGAGTTGGGCAAACTCAAGCCAGACCAAACCCCAGCATGGGGAAATGGGGTGGGCACGGAGTTGCACCTCTAATCGAGAAGTTATTGGCAAGTAAAAGCTACTGGAAGAAGGAGAGTCAAGGTTTTGTTTTGTTTTGTTTTGTTTCCATTTTGTTTTTAAGTCTGGTCCCTAATAGGTGGACCTTGCTTGAATGAAAGAGTATCCAAGAGTATAACTGCAGCAAAATTGGAATGATGGCTTTAAAAAAATGAGAACACAAAGTTAGGTGGGTAGAGAAGAATACAGTATGGGTCTGGAAAAATGTTGAGGGATCAAACACATGGTACAAAATTCTCAAAGTGGGGTCCAGCTGTGATCCCTTCCTCTCCAACCAAAGGGTCAATTGCCTATTGCTACTCACTTTGCCACCTGTGACATCAGACCTTGGCCTTTTCCTCACAGGCTGCATCACTGAGACAAAGAGTGGTTTCCTGTTAAAGCTCCACTCACGCAAAAGTCCCACAAGCCTACTTCAGACAGCTCTCATTCACCCTTCCCTGACCCCATGACCTCCGCATTTACACAGGTGCAAAGGAGGGCCCTGGCTGGCAGGCAGCTTCGGAGTGGTGGGACGGTCGGTCGAGATGGGGTGTGGAGATAAGAGAGGTCAAAGGGAACAGGAAGCCTAGCAGCAAGCTGCTCTGCACACCTCACAACACCACACCGCCCATTAAAGGGCTTTTCACACCGCTGAAGGAAAGCAGATGCGCACACCCTTCCAGCTGTGGGGCAGCTGGAACCACTTGTGTTGTTTTAGCCAGAAGAGGCCTGACCTTTGTCACCTCACCACCACCCCCAGCCCAGTGGAGGAATTTAATGGGCACTTCACCCACCCAGCTGGTTTCTCTACTCCAACTGTGACCATCCAGAGCCACAGGATGACTGGTCAAAGCCAGAGAAGAAGGCGCTTTTGCCAGGTGCCATCACGGAGAAAGATGTGGGCCTCAGCAGATTCACGGATCTAAAATGACCCCGTGTTTCAACTTATATCTACCATGTCTGTACCCCAAAACTTATACCCCATGCCAGCCACAAAGACAGTATACGTATATAGTGTGGGTCAGGGCCTAGGTCGCCAAATTTCCAATGAATTATTATTCTAAGTGAAAGAAGCCAGTTTCAAAATCTACATAGTAAATGGTTCTATTTCTGTGACATTCTGGAAAAGGCTAAACTAAGCAAACAGAAACCATACCAGTGATTCCGGAGAGCAAGGGGGGGGATGGGAGTGGAAATGCTCTCCCACCACCACCTCTCTCTCTCTCTCCTGCTGCTGCTGCTACTGCTGCTGGTGGTTGTTATACAACTATGACTTATTAAAATTCACAGAAGGGCATGCCTAAAAAGAGGATAGTACTGCAGGTAACTTCTATGCTGATGAACAAAAAGAAGGAAAAAATAAAACACAAAACTAAATAAAAACAATTCCAAAGACTGTTGGCTTTGAGAGGTCCATCAGACTCCCTGCCCCACCACTGCCATGCAGAGAAGCCTCTAGAGACTTCTCCATCCACACTCTTTAGTCACAAGGCATCAGAGTAGGCACACTGGGGGTTAGGAAAATAAACAAGAACACAGGCACCGTGCCCAAAAGCTAATCTACTTGAAAAGACTGACATGGGTGCAGCCAACTCCACAGGAACTACAGTTTTGAATCCAGCACCCAAGAGGCAGAGCCCAGGTCTCAAGCCGACAAAGGGGCGTAATGTGTGAAACGGGATGCTAAGCTCCAAGACCCCAACTAACTCTCTCTCCCAAAGGAGGAGAGAGAGGAAAAAGCAGAAGGGAGACATCGGTCCCCAGAAAATTGCTAGGCATCTGTGATGTCCCAGGGCTGTGTACTGGGGGCAAAGCAGCCTCCTGGGTTCCAGAGAGTCCCCAGTGAGAGATAAATTCAATCTGGGAAGATCTGGGGGAGAGGATTGTAATTTGGGCTGTCAAGGTGCTCCACAGGTAGACATGGTTGTCAAAAAGCTACAGTAATGGATACAAAGAAGTGGAAGGCAAAGCGATTTCAAACAACAGGTCAGAACTAAGCCTGGGCAGAAGAAGTAAGACTCTAGGACCATGTTAAGTGTGACACAGTGCAGGGTCCTAAAAACCCAACGCTGCCTTTTGATTTCACCTTTAAACAACTGCCAGTCACAAGAAGGAAGCAGAGGACAAGATCAGACCTAAGATCTAGAGATGTCCAGCCGGGCCGGGAAAAATACCAAGGGGGACTATGGCAAAGAGAGAAACGAAAATGAGGGCGTGCCTTTGGGCTAACAGAGTGGCTGGGCGTCACAGATAATAAGCATGGCAAGCCTGAATCTACAAGCAACCTCCTCCGAGGACCGCGGTCTCACCACAGCGAGTAACTGTGAGGCTCAGTCCCGCTTCGGAGCCCAATATGCTGCCTTCTCTCTGGGCGCTGGTTACCTCGGGCTGAAAAGCAACTGTACCTGGAGATGTCGCCTGAAGCCACCAGTTGTCCTGAGAGCTCTAGAGAGCAGCTATGGCAAGGGAGAGGGTCTGCCGCCTCACAGGCAAAACTTTCTGTCATCCCCTGTGGGGCTTCCACAAGGCCAGGGAAGGAATGCCGGGATGCTATTAGCCTGCCTTTTATTGGGTAAGCAGGGTCTTACAGCTTCAACTCCCTTTGGGTTTCAGTCTTCTCTGTGCACCAAAAGAGCATCAAGCCTTTTAATCACTAAAGAAAGCATGTATTTTTGCTTCCTACTCTCAGCCCCCCACCCGCCGCCCTCAGTCACTAACTAGCTAGTTAAAATCCCCAGTCACTAAATACCAGCCGGCAGAACTCAAGAAACAAGAGCTGCAGGAAGCCATGTACCCACCCATTCCTCGTCCTTCAGACTCTTCCACCAGCATAAATACAAACTCTTCTCATTTCAAATCAAATAAACAGAGGCCTCTCCAGGACCCAGGACCCAGGACCCGGACCACTAGCACTGGGAAAGATAAAGATTAAGTTGATGGTATGAGCAGGGAGCCATGGGGCGGTCATGTACTTGGGGTGCATCCAAAAGATTTTGGCTTATATAAGGGAGGACTTGGCTTTGTGACGTGTAGAGACAAAGAGGATGATGAAGAGCATCCCTATGGGCCTGCTTGGTTCTGAGTGCTCTGCCCTTCATCCCTGTGACCCGCACCTGGCAATAAGGGATTACTAAATTGGCACCATATCTCCAGTTGGCAGGAAGAGCTTACTCAGCCATGGCTAGGGCTCATTACAAGAGAACCTCGGCAACGACTGCCCAGCGATGTGTTCCGAGCCTCCCCAGAGCATTACTAAGAAACAGATATCACAGCGCTGAGCATCCAGACTGCTGGCAGCTCTGGCAGCACTGCTCATCCCTGCAGCACCCTGCTCTGTCCTCCCACCATTCTGTTTTACTCGCAATGCTACGGGCCATGTGTTTCACACCTGGGGGAACTGAAGGTTCAGTCAGGACTAAACCACAACTGGGCTTGATCCCAAACCAGCTGGGTCCTAAGCAGTGACAGAGCCCTGACAGAAACAGACCCCATTGTTTCCATGGGAAGTAGACATACTGATGAGATTCTGGGCAAAGTGGGAGGTATGGAAGCCTGAATGGGGTGTTGAAAAGACTAAAGACCCATTGAGAGGCTCTGGGCACCCACAGAGCTGTCTCAGCCTACATGACAAAGACACGCAGACTTGATGTAGAGCCCTGTCCCCACCTCTGCATGAAGTCTGGGCCCCTCTGGCACCTGAGTCAACAGCTTTAGCAGCAGCTGGGAGCAGTTCCCCTGGCATCTCCCTGTGCGTTCCTGTGATGTTACAAGCAGCGTCGAATGTCCCTTGGGCAAAGGGCAATGGTGTGACCTGTTTGGGGAAGTGTCTAAGTCACCTTGAAGTAAGGAACAAGAGGAGCTGCTGTGTAAGCAGCCGAGGATCTTGACATGATCGCAACTTGGAACAAATGTCAAGGTGGCGCCATGTTGTAACCTTAAATTGGAGAGATAGAAAGGCCAGCTACAAGACCAGCTGCCAAGGGAGTACAAGTCTACTTAGTAAACTGTGAGATTCAGACAGGCAGCTTTAGTCGTGGAAAGAACTTTCCAGAGGCCCGTGGAGGAAATCCTCAAAGCCATCCACAAAGCCAGAGCCATTTTTTAGTGCATCCTTCAGTAAACGCAGAGACCAGCTTTCCAAAATGACTACACAGGAAGTGACTGCATGCTCTCAAGATGGCTGGAAAAGAGAATGCCTCATAGAAAGCTAATAAGGGTTGGTTCAGAGTAGGGGTGGGGTGGGGGTGAGGGGAGCACTGGAGGTGGGATCTGAACAGTCTCTCAAACAAAAGGGCAGATAAACTGAACATGTTGTATATGAATATTCATTCTATAAACACACACACACACACACACACACACACTCACTCAGAAGAACACTTGGGAAAATTCTTTTGGGACTGCCAAAACAAGAGCACTGGGAAAAGAGCATTTGTTTCCCTAATTGTGTGGATCTGTGCCCTTGGATGCTGGCCCTTTGAAGTTGCAGTTTGGTCCCCAGAGGAGGTGAAAAGAGATATTTAGTGAGTCCTCACGACCCCCACAGAAGTCACAGATACTACTGGTCTCTTCGTCACTGGGCCACTCATGCCAGGTGGGTCCCCATCCCATGATCTTCCTACTGCCACCCCCAACATAGCAACATCCCAGGCGCATCCTGTAGACTGGGCCACTTACCCTGAAATACACAGCCTTCTCATGCTGCCCTTAGGCTCCAGTCCACCCCTTGGCTCTCTCAGACCTGCTGCTGCACATTTTCCGACCTGGGAAGGTGTGTGTGTGTCTGCGCGCAAACTGAATGACTGACAAGCCCTTCTCCTGCCACCCACTGTTCTCACCCGACACAGGAGCCCCAAATAGCTTCACTCTAGCCCATCACAGTAAAAGACCTGCACAAATCCTAACAGAATGGCAAGAAAAGAGAAGGAAAAAAGCACATGTTTTTCAGCCCCTGGGAATGGTTTTGTAATTCTATCACGACTGAATGAAGAAACTGGGATGCATCCAGCGTCATAGGATTGCCAGTGTTGTACATTTCACTAGGGAATAATCCTGAGGCACAAAGAGAGGCTGATCTTCACAGCCACTGAACATGGGAGGATTTTCACTGGCAGGGAGTATGACAGGGAAGATGTGCCTTAATCCACAGCACTTGAAGAAATTCTCTCACTTCCAGCCCTGAGCCCTGGCGATGATAACTGAGCAAGAGCAGAAGGCAAGCAGAAGAGAAAGTCCCAGGCTGCTCTCTTTATCAAGGCATTCCGATGAGCGCGTGTAAATCTTGCTTCCTTCTCTTGCAAGTCCCACTGTCATCATAAACACCCGCTGTACCCAGCTTCAGATCACCAAACATGGCAGTACATGTGTGCACACACACACATATTCATCTATCCGCACAGACACACCCAAAAAGGCCTTCTAAGTCACTTAGAGGCAAAAGAGAAAGCCCAGTTTGGCCGCTGTGAAACTGCCATGCATCACAGAAAACCTGGGGCTGTTAGTCCATCTCCAACTGAAAATTCCCCACTGTGTTCCCCCCCCCACCCCCGACAAGGATTGATTACAGCTGTCCAGGGCCTAGGCTTGTCTTACTTCACACAAGTGTGAGGCTGTTTCTGAGTAGGAGAGAAATCCTGTTGACCCAAACTGGGCCAAGGAAAAGTAAATAAAACCATGACCAATTCTACAGGCAGGAATGGTTGGTGGGGGACGACCTGTGGAAATCAAAGCAAAATCCACTCCTAAAGAGAAGGCAGCAGTCTCCCACGTCGAACCCTTTGAGTTCTGCAGAGAGAGCATCTTTCCTTGAAGAATGGAAGAAACCTGGATTTGACTGTTGAAGACCTTTTTCTTTGTTTGTTTGTTTTTCTGTTAGTCTAGGTATTTTAACTTCTATGGTTCCAGCTGCCCAAAAACAAGGGATTAGATGGTGTGGTGTGAAATTAGCACTTAGCAGGTCCCATCGGTCAAGCTGTCCTGGGAGGATGAGATGGCAAGGGTGAGCTGAAACTGCTGGGGGGTGGGAGGGGAGCCTACAGGGGTGGGGGGTGGGGGAGGGATGCCTGCAGAGGAGCCGAGAAAGACTGCCCACTCCCAAGGATCTGAGCTTTGCTGCTGTCGGACACCATCTCAGTGCTCCAGAGACTCTATGCTAAAGATGCTCAAGCTTCCAAAGGGATTCTCAAGACTGTGTCGACCAGGCGACGCTCACATATCAAAGTTCAGAGCCAATAGAAGATCCAACAGACATGGGCTCGGTAACTTCTTTGCATATCCCTGTAGTCTCCGAGTTTTGTACAGCATCCCGTTGGATAAGCATGAGGGTGAGAGAGGCCTACGCAAACCCCAGGCAGATCGACCCAGGCCTGCCTTTAGTGTGAGTTGCTTCCAAAGTCCTGTCTTCCCTCAATCCTGGTGTGCCTCAGGATCCCCGGAGCCCAACAGTCAATGGTCGATTCGAGGCCAGGATGAAAGATACTTTTCCATACTGGAGGAAGGAGGAGAAGGAGGCCTTGGTTTGTCTCTAGGAGTCTGATTGGGCATCCTGTCCCGGAGCATTGCACTCAGTATCTCTCATGAGGTTGGTGCAGAGCCAAGGCAGCATCTTTCCCACATGGTGTCACTAGCTCTGTGAGTCCAAGTGTTGTCTCGGGCACCACTGAGGCACCTAAGAAGTCCCTCGAAGACATACTATACCCTCACTAGCCATCACACCAGAGATGGAGATGGACAGTGAATAGGATGCAGCCAGCTGAGGAGGCGGGAAAGGCATGAAAATCACATAGTGGAAAAACAAGACCCCAGGAGACAAGCAGCTCTGGGTCCAGACATGGGAGAGAAGCAGAAGACTCTCTGACCCTAAAGATGCCCCTGGTGCCAAAATTCCTTTGTATGTACTTCCTTGCAAAATAATTCAAGCTCTGCAATGTTGCTTTGCATTCTAGCCTCACAATTTGTCCCATTGATGTACTTGACAAATATTTAGCAGCCTTCCTCTGCAGGGCAGACGCTGGGTATAGCCAGGAGCCCATGTGATCCTCCTGAGCTGCAGTGAGTCTCCACAACCCTTGAGTTCATTGTCTATGTGTAATGGATGCTTTTAGTTGCTTGCTACCACTAAACTCCTGAGTCACATGCCAGCCAAAGAGCTCAGGTCATTGATGAGCCAAGATGCTCATGTATGGCAGAGTCTTTAGGGACAGATCTTCTTGGGCACACAAGGACCCCTCCCACTCCAGTCCTCATCACATAGAGAATAGGTCAACTCCAAAGAGAAACCAGAAAACCAATTGAAAGCAGGACTTGGGGGCCACCAGATAGACTATAGGGGTTATCCATGTGTATCAGAACTTGTAGGCTTTGTCAGGATACAGGGTGACTGCCTCCCAGTGCAGCCTCCAAGAACACAATGTGAGGGTAATATATGCGAGAGCACTTGGCCCTGTGTGAGGAACTATTTCTTACAGGAAAAAAATATTCAAGTTATGTACATATTGTAGGGGGTGTGTGTGTGTGTGTGTGTGTGTGTGTGTGTGTAGTTGTGTAGTGTGAGTATGTGTGTGTACATGTAGAGGCCAAAGGTTGATGACAAATGCTCACTGGTACAACTAGATTGGTTAGCAATTGAACTCCAGGAATCCTCCTGCATCTGCCTTCCCAGTGCTGGGATTACAGATCTGTACCACTGTGGTTGGATTTTACCTGGCTGCATTTTTTGTTTGTTGGTTTGTTTGGTTGGTTGGTTGGTTTTTAGTTTTTGAGACAGGGTTTCTCTGTGTAGCCCTGGCTATCCTGAAACTAGCCTCAAACTCACAGAGACCTCTTGCCTCTGCCTCTCAAGGGCTGGGATTAAAGGCATGGACAACCACTGCCCAGCTCAAAAAGACAAACTTAAAATAGTCCTTTACCTCCATAAAATATAACCCGCATGTCTGATAGATTCTTTTCTCTGTGAGACCTATGTCTATTGTGGGGTCTCAGCAACCACAAAAAAACAGTCTCTGCAACATTACACATCAGTGCAGAAACTCCCAAGAAAGGAGACTAGATTTATCTGACCTGGACCATAAAACAACTAATTACAGGGCTAAAATTTCAAAGCATTCTAGAAAGGGATCTGGAGAGAAAGCAGTCACAATCAAAACAAATTTCCAGGAGGTTTACTATATGCCTCCCATGTGCCAGGCACAGGCCTTGGCACCTTAAACAAATGATTTTGACGGATCCCAACAACCAAAAAGCCAATGTTTTTAGATTTATGTCTTTCATTTTATGTACAAGTGTTTTGCCTGCATGTGTATCTGCCCACCACATGAGTGCCTGGTGTCCAAGGAGGTCAGAGGAGGGGGTTGGATTCCCGGGAACTGGAGTTTACAGTGACTATGAGCCACTGTGTGAGTACTGGGGATTGAACCCTGGTCCTCTGCAAGAGCAACAATTGCTCTTAGCCTAGCATGTAGCCAAGGCATCTGTCCAACCCTACAAAAGGCGGTGTTGTCTATCCCGTTTTGTAGATGGGAAAGCTGAGGGCTGTCGAGCAATTGCTCAAGAGCACAACAGTTGGAATTTAACCCTAGACCAGTGACTCCATTGCGTATCTGAGACCAAAGTGTGATCCGAGAGATGGATCTAATCCCCAGCCCTGGTCTACATGAGGCTCCGTGGCTTCACATTTTCATTCTGCCACGGCTATGTCCTTGAATAACTAGGTAAAGAAAAGAGAAACTGCTAACAACCCTAGCGACCACATTCTCACCCCTCCCCATCCATGCCCCCCAAACAGGATGAGGCAGCGTGCCAGACATGGCGGTGTACCCCTATGATCCTAGTACTTTGGAGGTGGAAGCAGGAAGAAAAGCAATTCAAGACCCATCTCAGCTATATATTGAGTATGAAGCCAGCCTGGGAATTATAAAAAATAAACAAAAACTACAAGGAAGGCTGTGGGCTTAGCTCAGTGGCACAGCCCTTGCCTAGCATGTAGCAGGCCCTAGATGCACTTGCTCCCCAGCACTTGGAGGGGGGTGCAGGGGATGTGCAAAGGAGAAACAGAGAATGAAACAAGGTTTCTGAGTCCTTCTCAAACCGAAGCACCTGAATCCCACCAGGGACTCTGCAGGGGTCCAGCGCTTCCAGCTCTGAGGTCCAACGCTGCCTCACCTCTCTGCCCCGCCTGGTTAGATTAGGATTGCTCTCTCTCTCTCTCTCTCTGTCCCCCAGAATGAGCTGACCTCCCATATGACAGGCAAACTTCAGAGTGGATTCTGCCATCCTGTTTCCCACAGGAAGGAAAGGGATCCTCCACATTCACTGGCCAGGAGCAGGGCGGGGTTGGACATCAGACAGCTTAGCTGGTTCCCTAACTGTTCAGCACCTGAGCCGTTGTCAGGTGAAGGTGCTGAGCCTTGGGAAGGCTCTCCATGCTGCCAGGAAATGCCTGAGCCAACCCTGACCTGAGATCCTGCTCTCGGACCCTGGGGCCTTGGTCAGGATACATCCCACTGTGAGCGTCAGTTTCCCCATCTGTTTAAGACGCCAATGCTAGCAGTTCTGGAGTGGACAGTTCTGAAGATATAAACCAGGTGTCAGCACACTCAGATGTAGAATTCATCTTAGGAACGGTTATATTATCATTGCTGCTACCAACCAACCCAGAGTCTCCAAGCTGTGTTCCATCGTCCACACACTCTCCCTGAAGCTAGCAAAGACTCTAGGAGTGGGTCTGCAAACAAAGCTAAGTCTGGACATTGAGAGACGGTGAGTTTTCTCTGTGGTTCACACTTCTGTGAGTGTGCTTCTTTGTAATTTCATATTACAGTGATTTTTCAGCCCACAGCAGTATAACGCACCTCAGCCCCAAGGAGTGGAAAGCATCTTAAGTTCCAAAAGTGCCAAATTAAAGAGGAACACAACTGTTACTAACTATAGTGGGGAATGACTTTGGTGCTGCAGACACGGTGATAATGACTTGTAAGTGAGAAAACCAACATTATCTCCTTCCCACAATTGCTGTCCCGAATTTTACAAGTCAATGGTACCAGCCTAACTATTTCTCTTTTGTTTTTCAGATCCCATAAGGATCTCTGGCTCCAAGTAAAAAGTAAAGTTAAAAAATTTAAAAAAAAAAAAAAAAACTTCATTGTCATTGTGGGCTGGGTGTATAGGGAAGCCCCAAGAGCTGGCTGTAGTGTGGAAAAAACAAAAGCCTTTATTTTAAAGATGGATTTTACAGCCAGATGTGGTGGCTCATGCCTATAATCCTAGCATTCAAGAGGCTGGGCCAGGGGGATTATACAAATTGGAGACCAGCCTGGGCTACATAGTGAGTTCCAAGCCAGCCTAGGCTGCAGGATAAGACCCTCCTTGTTTCAAATCAAAAAACAAAATAGTGTTTTGCAACAAAATTTACTTTTTCTTTTTGGCTTGTGTTATGCTATAGATAAAGCTGAAAGAACAGTTTCAGTCTTAAGCCTTCCCTTACACACCCTCGTGCATACACTACACAACGCACACTTGTCATCACAGCTCCCCCAGCATCTGGCTTCTGAGAAGCAAGTTGGCTTGTCTGGAGGAGAGGTTGGGTGTCTTTGAGACGGATGAAGGCTGCTGTTTAGGCTTCACTCGTCTTTTGCAGTGTGGGGAGTGCACTGCATGCCTTTGTGTGGGGAGGCAGCTAGAAGTTGTTGGGTTATTTTTCCTTGACCCTGCTCCACCTTAGATAGTGAGGCAGGGTCTCCTGCTTGAACCCAGAGCTTGCCACTTCAGCCTGTCCAGCAGCACACGTGCTCGCTCGGAGAATTCCCTGCCCCCCCCCCCCCCCCCCCCCCCCCCGCCTTCTGAGTGCTAGGTTTATGGGCTGACTGCCACGTCTGCCCGGCATTTATTTGGGTGCTGAGCATTCAAATTCTGTCTCCCCCTGAGCCACCTCCTTTGTCCTCCACATGCTAGTCACCAACATCTCATCTCAGAACTGCTCAGATGGTCTTACGAGGTGACAGGAGATGACAGGACAGAACAGGCACCAGCACCTCCAACGCTTCCAGTCTGACGGGGTGGCTCTGCCCCTGCAGCCCTCATCCCAGCCCATCACAGCTCTGGGGTGGGGTGTGCAGGAGAGGCCCACCACTGTCATGATGGTTCGCTTCCGTTTTCCAGCACACAGTGAAGCTCCTGGACCCACAAAGCCACCTTTAAATGAACAGCCCCAGCACCACCAACTTAGCCGTTGAGAAAAGAAGTGAGGGCTGTAACTATGAACAAAGCTGCTTAGGAAGCCAAAGGGGACATTTCATTCCTCACTTCCCAGATCCTTTCTCTTCCAGCCCCAGAGAGGCAGAAGGGGGTCACAGGGTTGCCAGAAATGACAGCTCTGGAGCAACACCACCTGTGTCTCGGTGGTACCCGGGACACCCTTATATGTGCCACTGGGAACCACACCCAAGGCACTGAGCAACAGCATCCCAGCTCCTCTCCAGGGCATTCCACAGGAGGCTACACAGGGCAGAAGCTGGTCCAGGCCCACCTTCCTGTACCCACCAAAGTTCCCTAGGCCACTGGCAGGCACCCTGGTGATGAGGTGTGTCCATTCCCATAAGCTGAACAGCCCAATGCACCTAGCCTGAGCTCAAAGACCACAGGGGATCCAGGCAACAGGGCAACCCACTCTGGGTTGGGACCTGGAGAATAGGTACAAAGCTCTAGGACATTGACCTTGATGAGACTGCCTGGTTCCGGCTTCCCTGCCCCATCCCCACGGCCCCTACCCCCAACACACACCTTCATGATCAATAAGAAGAGTGGAAAGTAGGAAGGCAGGCGCCATCAAAAATGCCAGAATCGTAGCCGGGCGTGGTGGCACAACACCTATAGCCCCAGGACTTGGGAGACAGAGGCAGGTGGATCGCTGTGAGTTCAAGGATAGCCAGGTCTACAAAAGCAAAGGCTAACACAGAGAGACCCTGTCTTGAAAAAAAAATGCCAGAGTCATCACACACTGGACATTAAACCCATCCGTTTCTTTCTCTCTTCCCATCGCTTTCTGCACATGAGCTTCTGCCGCTGACACCATGTCCCCTGATTATGCTGCACAGGGGGACATACCGCAAACAATACAAGACCTAGGTAGCGTGGCCACCTCCTCCCTTAACAGCGGACTGCTTTCTGCAAATCCTTCCCTAAGTCTAATCTAAATCCCTTGTGCTATAATTTAAGCTTATTTCCTGTCGGTTAATTCGCCAATTATTTCTTGGGTATGTATTAGACGCCTGACCCAGGTCTTGCCTTAGGCTGTCAGAGAACATTCTATTTAAAGAGGAGAGATCAGCAGGCAAGAGCTACACAGTGCCTACTTCATCACCAAACTGCCCAAAGGCCCTGTGCTATGGGCTGGCGGCACAAAAGAGAAGGGGATGTGAAGTCATGGAAGAACCTACTGGAAGAAATCTGTCTCCCGCCGCACCCTGGGGGAAAAGTGTGGCCTGTACTCGTGGCTAAAAAGGAGAAAGTTCAGGTTGATGAACAGCCATGAACTGAAAGGAAGAAAGAGGGAGAGATGGAGAAGGAGAGAGAGAGATGGAAAGAGAATGAAGGGGGAAGGAGGGATGGAGGGATGGAGGGAGGGAGAAACAGGATGCCAAGGACGGGACACTGGATAGAGTAGAAGCCCTGGGAGAGAAGACTAAAGGCCAGAGGGACCCCAGACCAGGAGACGAGGATGGAAAAAAACCACTTACAAAACCGGTGATTCCGGCACCTTATTCTAGACATAGAAAAGACTTGAACCGAAGAGGAAAGAGAACACACACAAAGTGGACAGTGACGAGGCGCTGGCCTGAACACAAGCATGAGGTGCTGACAGGGGCCTGGGCTGCCCAGGGCAGTGGGGATGGAAAGAAATCATCAGCAAGCATGGAAGAAAGGCTTAGTGGAAGAATCTGGAAATCTCCTGGGCTCTGGCCTACTTCAGTAAATGCAATGGAATTGGGTCACCTCCTGCTTTCCCTGTGTGGGCCTAGAACATCCTGGGCCTTGAAGGTGAGGGCAGTGAGTCCCTAAAGTCCACTGTCTGGCCAGCAGGCTTCTCTCAAACCATCTCTTGAGGGCCAAAGACTTCACTCCCTGATCTTTTTTCTAGTGTCTCTGGGGTTCCTTCTTCAGACCTCCTACCTGTCAAAGTCCAGCTTTGGGGCCCAGCTACTGCCACCTACCCGGAAGTGGCTAGACCCCAGCTAGCTGCTGTGGGGAAGAGTCCTTCCCCGAAACCATAGCAGGTAATTCAAACATAACTCTCCACCTCACAGCAGAGCACACCTATCAAGCCTGGGAAACAGGCACCGTGAAAGCCCCAGCGACTTTTACAAGTGAAAGGAGCCAGCACAGACTAGTAGAAAAACAGGACTGGAGAGGTGTGCAGGGTGGATGCAGACCCGATCAAAGGTCGGTGGGGACAATGGGAGGGGCAGCAAGCAATGAGCAGAACCAGGAACGATCGAGAGCCAAGGCAAGCACTGGTGGGTTTCGGGATGCCTCTGCTGTAGACTGGAGGGTCGCATACATCTGGAATTAACTAGAACCCAAGCAGCTGAATACACCTGAGAGGGATTTTCTCTCCAAATTAACTCACTCAAAGTGGAAAGACCCATTTTTAATCTAAATCATATGAGGTGGAAGATCCACCTTTAATCCAGATCTTTTAAGGTGGAAGATGCATCTTTAGTCCGGTCCGCACCTTTTGCTGGTAGCCAACATAAATGACGTGGAAGGAGGAAGCTTGCTGTCTTTGCTTGCTCTCGCTTTCACTGGCAAGCCCGTTCCTTCACTGGCGTTAGAGCCGACTTCCTTGGGATTCCAGTGAATACTGAAGACCAGCTGAGACATCGGGCCTCACAGATGAACAACTACTGGATTCTTAGACTTTCTGTTAATAGACAACCATTGTTGGTCTAGCTGGACCACAGCCTGTAAGGCATTCTAGTAAATACCCTTTAGATAGGTAGGTAAGTAGGTAGCAGGTAGGTAGGTAGGATCTAGATGTAAGTGTATATATAGATAGATGTGCATTCTCAGTTGTGTTCCTCTAGAGAACCCTGACCAATACAAATGGGTACCCACCGCTGGTCCCCACCTTCTTAAGAAAGGAGACTCCTGGCTGGGTGATGGTGGTACACACCTTTAACCACAGCAGAGTTGAGACAAGCTTGGTCTACAGAGCAAGTTCCAGCATGGCCAGGGCTACCCAAAGAACCCTGTCTCAAAAAACAAACAACAAAAAAGTCGACTCCGGGACCACCTGTCTCCACACCACACCTGCAACAGTCCCACAGGCCTGTCCAAGCTCCTAGGTAACAGCCTCACACATCTGTCCAAGATCCCACCCTTACCATACCCAGAAAAGGCCCACAAGCCTGTCATCCACCTCCAACTACCCCGGAGGAGTCCTGTGTGTGCTGAATTCAGACCTGAGATGCTCGTCACCGATGCACATCTTCCCTGAAAACCAAGTCTCTCTCTTCCTCTTTGGAGGTCTTAATTCCTAAGGAAGCCTCCCAAAGTCAACCCCCGGGTTTCCCTGAGCCCATACTTAAATCCACATGGCTTCCAGAAGATCTGTTTAAAACAAACACCCCAATGTCCTGGAATGTACTCCGCCTCTCAGACAGTTCTGTAGCATGTAGCATGATATTCAAAAACATGACCTTTAGGAACGGATAGGCCAGGATTTCAAAGCCGGGTTCCTCAACTCACTAGCTGGGTTGCATTAGGCAAATTACCCAGCCTCTCTGAGCCTCCGGTTCTTCATTTGTAAGTAATAATTATGGCCCTTCCATGAACTGATCCCAAGGACAGATGAAAAGCTGCATACTGTGCATACTGCAAACCCTGGGTACATGGGAGCACTGGGTAAATGGTGCTTCTTGATGCTCCCTGGGTAGATGGTAGCTGTGTTTGTTGGTGCTCCCTGGGTAGACGGTAGCTGTGTTTGTTGGTGCTCCCTGGGAAGGCGGTAGCTGGGTTTGTTTGTAAGTTAGATGGCACCAAGAGGAGTAGGGACCAGAAGAGGAGGGAGTTCTCCAGCAGGCCCACTCCTCTGACTCCTCTCATGGGTCAGCACAGGATCTCTAGGGACCACGGATACAGCAGGCACTAGCCAGTTGCTACATAGCCAGTAGATGCCATCTCAAGAAGGTACCTTGCGGCTAGGCAGTGATGGTGCATGCCTTTAATTCCAGCACTTAGGAGGCAAGGAGACAGAGGCATGCAGATCTCATTGAGTTTGAGACGAGCCTGGTATACAGAGTGAGTTCCAGGACAGTCAAGGCTACCCCCCCCCAAAAAAAGTCTCTTCCTGCCTGAGCTACACCAGCAGCTTGCACTCCTGGGAGGCTCTTCTCAGGGATCCTGGCTGCCCCCAAGCTGTCCTTCAGAATACAGACTTCCAGGCATCCAAGCCCTTTCTGTGTGCAGTATCCCCGGCATCCACTCTTAACACCTGCGGGCTGGAGAGATGTGTTTTCCTAACCAGTCTTGGGAAGTTTACGAAAATGGTAGAGTAAGAACGAACACAAACAGAGGAAGTACTTAGCCGCCTGATTAAGCCACTCGGCCCTGACAACACATGGTGCTACAGCTCTGGCTCAGATGGCCACACAAGTTGGACAAAACAGAGTTGGGAGAACTCTGGATTCACCTTGATTTCCCCCAGGGTCTTGTTGCAGTCTGAAATAAAGAACCCAGGAACACAGCAAGGAGACTAACAAGAAGAACTCCCAAGGTAGCACGCAAGCATACAGAACGTCCACAGCACCCAAACTCCCGACCCCAAGAATCAGAGAGATGTGAAGAGCTGGAGGTTCTCTGGAGTTTGCAAGTCCCGCTCTAATGCTGTCTGTTCTGGGCAGGACCCTCACCCCTGGGGGGGCTCTGGCCCTGGCCTCCAACACACTGAGCCTGCATAAACAAACAAGGGATTACACTGACCCAGACTGTGAGGAGTCTGCATTTTTCTTTCTGAAAAAGTTGCAATTTGCCAAGAAAAACCATCTCTGATTCAGACAAGGGGAGGGGGGAGTCTCAAAATAAATCAGAGCTGGACACAGGCTGCTTCCTGGAGGAGGAAGAGGAGGAGGAGGTGGTGGTGGAGAAAGAGGAGGAAGAAGAGGAAGAAGAGGAGGAGGAAGGGCTACTAGGGGTCAGCCCAGCCTCCTCCTTACAGGCCTGGCAGGCAGGTGGCCAGCACCAGCCTTCAGAGAGGCAGCAGGGAGCCAGTGCAGGTAGAGAGCCTTCTGGCCTTGGACTTTGTTCAGAGCCCAGAATTCAGCCACCTCTCTTTTCCCTTTTTGCCCAGTTCCCCTGCTGCCCTCTCGTTCCTGTCCTGACCTCTCCACCTCTGTCTCTTCATTCCCCCCTCCAATTCCTCCAGGATTCTCTCAGCTTCACTTTACATGACATAAGGGAACTCTGCTCCATTACCCCTGGCTGAAGGAGCTTGGACGTTCCTGCTGGCCTCTCAGTTCTGCCAAGTGCTCTGTTCAGATATGAGCAGGAATAGAAGGCTAGGCCCTTTCTGCCTCCCTTCAGAAAGCCAGAGCAATGGCTGGAGGGTGGTGACCCCATCCCCAGCAAACCCACCACCTCCTTGGAACACTTTTCCTACTGCCTCCCTATCCTGCTAACTCCTTACACTCTGCAGCAATGGCAAACCTTTCTGTGTAGCAGCAGCGGGCCCAGCACGAATACACAGCCAATAGGCAGAAATCAAAAGCCAAGCCCATCCCTCTGAATGCGCCAGTATAAAACAGAAACACCAGAAGCCAGCGGGGGAAGGACACAGCAAGGGTGTTCTGTTTAGCCTATTGGCACCTCAGCTCTCATGCCTACAAAAATGAGGGTAATAAGAGAACTACTCCACAAGGATGTTCTGAGGAAAGCGAAGTCCAAGTAAAGACACACGAATAATTTGGAACCTTGCTTGGCTTAGATTGTGTTCTCAGAATGTTCCTCGTCATCTTTCTTGGTCGCTGTCATCATAGCACTTGCAGGTTCTCCTGGCAGCCCAGAAACAATCCTAGGCTATTACCTGTAACCCGTCGTTTACGACTTTGTGGGTACCCTCGGTCTTCCACTGTTTCAACCCCCTAACACTAGATAGGAGAGAAAAAAGGGATAGGGAGGAAAGGGGGTGACGTTGTCATTAAGAATACTTCCTGCTGATTAGGGGTGCTGAGTTCCTTGGGGCCAGTTTGGTCTTCGCTGCCAAGACATCTAATTTCTTCTCCTTCTCCTTCTCCTTGCTTCTTTGCACATGACACTTAACAAAGAACAACCAACACCATCCAACCACCAACCAGCCACACCTTTGGGGCCCTAGCATTTACATCCCCAGAAAAAGTCCCCAGAATTCCAAATGTCACACACTCGAAGAAACTATCTGCAGCTGGCAAAAAAAAAAAAAAAAAATCACTCCCGTGCCAGAGCATGAAGCAAATCACAGTCAGCTGCTGCAAAGTAGCCCCATATCCCCACACCTGGGGTTAAAACAAAAACATATTCTTATAACGTTTCTGTTGGGTTTTTCTTTTTTAAGAAACCAAAATTACACAGTTCTCACGACAATTAGCTGAGGGTCAGGGAGGTCAAGTGACTTCCTTATGCTCACCACGAAAACTTGTAGGGATGTCCAACCCTTTGACATTATGGCAGGACAGCATGTACAAACGCGATGGGCTGTGTTCGTGGCTATCCTAGGCTACATGTAGCCTGCCAGGCCACAAGTCGGATGTGACTTTCAGTGAAGACATGTGACTCCAATACACTTCCCTCTGTTCTGCATCCAATTCTGGGTTTTTGTTACCTACATTGCCATCCTGCTCCGGGGAGAAGACAGTGACCAAGGCAGACATAGTCCTCTGTGAGGAACAGACTGTGTGAGGTAAAGAGTGATTCAATACATGTGGCCAGGCCCAGGGCAGAACTGGGGCTCACCTGTGAGCTACAATAACAACTGGCCTGAACAGGAAAATGTCCATTTGTGCAGTGGTGGCACAATTGCTATGGGAGTGACTAACCACTTTCTGATTGGACTTAAGGCCCATCCCACAACACAGAACTCATGGCTGGCACCATTAACAGGGACAGGAACCCAAGGATAAGAAGCTCATGAGCCCCAGAGGAGAATCCACTACCATTCTGCTAAATGAGCAGAGTATTAAACTGCCTCCTAAAGACCGGTCATTATAACCACAGATTAGCATATCTCTCCGCCCTTATCAGTGAAGCTCCTTTTTGCAGTAGATGGCAAATGACAGAGACCCACAACTGGTCAAGATGCAAAGAGTAAATACTAAACACAAGATGCAGAGTGTACAATACTAAGTGGGTCATCTCCATCACACGTCCTATTCCCAAAGCTCAGGTGTCATTGCAGAAAAGGAGACAGATTATAAGAGCCAGAGGTGGTAGATAACTACAGCAACACAGCGTTTTCTAGACACAGCAGGGCGATTGCACTTATGAACATACAGCAGTTGTGACAGCAGGCACAAGACTGTACAAGATCAAACAAGACAAAATCCCAATGCAGACATGGCCAGGAAACCCCTCCCCTAGCTGAAGAACCAATGGTAATGGATGGCTGCCGGGAGGGAAAGAGTCAGTTTTCTTCAAGGATGAGGTCCCTGAGCTCTGGTAGACGGCCCTACACCCATGCACATTCTTTCATGAAGGACTAAGTAGATTCCATGGGTTTAAAAATAAAAAGAGAGAACACGTGAAATGAAGAGAAAAATCGTGGTCATAGGGGGTAGGGGAGGAATTATAGGGAAGGCCCGGAAGAGATGAACTTGAACAAAACATATTATATACATGTAAGAAAATATCAATCAAAAATTTTAAAAGGAAAAAAAAAGAAATGAGGTTTGATTGTCTCTGAACAGAAGAGCATTTGATCCTCCCTCTACAGAAGCCTAAGATCAAGAAAGAAGGATGCCTGTGTCTCTCACAGCACCGCTGAGCCCCTTGAGCCCTGCCTTCCCTTCCCCAGAGTCAAAGCCCTAGAAGGCCCAGAAGTCCATGCTGCTCTCAAACGGACCTGAAGCTCTGGACCTGGCTACCCTGGCTTCCAGCACAGAATCAAAGGAAGAGGATCAACACAGCAGGTCACAAGGTACGGTGCATCCTGGATAAGCAGCTTCCTGGATCATCTTCTCTTCAGACAAAATCCAGAATTCTGGTGGGGTGGTGGGGGTGGGGGCAGGTGTTCACTCATCACTCCCCCATCAAGAAAAACCTGTTGTCCCCCCTACCAGCTGTCATCAGAGCATGGCTCACTGACCGATGCCTGTTCCCAAACACACAGCTGCACACCGTCAGAGCTGGAGTTACACCAGGTAAGACGTTTACCACCTTTACCGCCCACTCCTTGGATCTGGTCCAGAGAGCTGTTAAAAGGGGTGAAGCGTGTCCGATGGGCAGGGGCTCTGGGAGAAGCCAGGAGACTGTTCTCTGTGTGTTCAACTTTCCCAGGTTCTCTAACTTTCCTGATGGTTTGAGGTACAAGCAGGAAGCGCGGCTTCACTTCCTGCCCTGCTAGTTTTGATAAGAAGAAAGTTGGGAGAAGAAACCCCCTAGCTTACAGTTAACCTTCTGGGTGGAGCTTGCTGGCTTTGAGTGGGCCCTCCAGATGTCAGAAAGCCATCAGCTGTCACGGCTCTGAATCCATTTGCTTCTCCCAGGGAGCAGTTATTTAGCCAACAAATTACTGAGCCTACCATGTGCTCACCGTTCGCTTAGTGAGCAGGAAACACAAGTCCCCAGTATCACCCTGCACGTCGGGGAGTCAGGACAGACTGATAACTACACAAATTGGCATGCAACATGGTTTCAGACAGTATCTGTGTACTGAAGGAAAGAAAAGGGGGACACAGGACAATCAGTAACTAGATCATGCGTCTGAAGAACTACTCCCGTGCAGGACAGAGAACATTTCAATACGTGTGTGGACGTCACTTAATATGCGACACAAGCCATTTTGAGAAGACCATGGCTCCTTCCTCTCTGCAGCCTCTAGTCAAGCAGAAGAGAAAACCTGGCCAAATCTAGGAGCCACAGCCTGCTCGAACATATCCCACCTTGAAGAAGGAATCGGGGGAGAACGGGAGAAGACACTGTTGAGGAGTTACACCAGCTACAGTGAAGAGTTTGGCTTGCACTCCCAAGTACCATGAGGGGGCACTGACAAGCTTCATCCAGAAAAAAACAGTATCTCTTGGTATCATATGTAAACATCTTCCCATCGCTGCTGGTGGGTAAGGGGTGAATCAAACAGCACAGGAGTGGGAGGTGCCAATGGCTGGAACCTTTCACTTGGGTAAGAGGGAAACGCTCAGGGGAGCGCTCACACAACACAATACAGTAAATGACAGTGGACTGTGTTCTTGCTGAGAGTCACTTCCAAGTGTTCGTGAACTAACACATATGCTAACTAGCCCAGTTTAGCCACTCAATGATGTATGCATTTTTTCAAAATATCATATGAAAAACAGATGCAAAATTTGTCAATTAAAAAATAACCCTCTGGAATCAACAAATAGGATAACAGGGCTACCAATTTCAGGTAGAGTGGTATTATAGCTGATGACACTGTGACCAACCCCTGGCGTGAAGAACTTAAAAGAGTCGGAGACCAACCTCTGTAGTAGAGCACTTGCCTGAAGTGCTTAAGGCAATAGATTTGATCCCTATCCCTAAAGCGACAAGTTAAGGCAGGCTTTATTTAGAGTCAAGGTTTCCGAGGTGTCAGTCATCACAGCAGTGAGGATGTCATGGTAATGAGGGCACAGTGGAGTGAAGTGACTCATATCATGGTAGCCAGGAAGCAGAGAAAGGGACCCCCAGAAGCTCACTTCCTGCAGTTAGACCATCCCTCTTACCTTTCACCACCTTCCAATACCGTTTTATGAGCCCTTCAGGGGATGAATCCATTCCACTAGTTAAACCCTTCACAAGCTAACAGAAGCTGGAGACTCCATCACAGACACACTCTGGAGTTATGCTTTATTAACCTCCAATGCAATCCCTCACTCCCGAGCAGGCTGACAATTCAGATAAATTACCACAGGAGGCATAAGCAGAGACACAGGACACCTGCAAATGGAATAACTTTTCAAGATGGGTGTAACAGAAATCCTAAGGGCAGAAGTGCAGGTGTGAGGTAAGGGGAAAGGGAACCAAGGGTAACCTCTAGAATGAGCCTGAGCACATGGGACAGACCTGTGCTATTTGCTGGGATAGCAGAGGCAGGAGGTGGAAGAGAGGGAGAGGATTGCCAGGGAACAGAATGGCGGTAGACGCTCTCACATCCCACCAGTTCCCTCCTCCAGCCAGCCGTCCTGCAGATCTCTCTGGAGAACCACCATGACAAATGCGGCCACCCCACCAGCAGGTACCTCAGAGGTTACATTGACCATCTCCACGTAGTGGATCTGACAAAGGCCAGACATGAGCAGCCACTGTATCCTTGCTTAGTTTGTTTTCTCATCCTACCCTGCTTCCCCTCTGCCCATCTCTTTCCCCTGCCCTCAACAAGTCCCATGCGTCAGAACCCCTGATTCTGCCATGAGGGATTGCAGAGGGCTGCAGACATCAGGCGACTCAGACAACACTGAAGTGGGCATGTCAAATCAGCAGTAGGCCATAAGAATCCTAACAGCCACAGCTAGAGGTCAAGTGGGGTCAAAACAAGAGATTCGGTGAAGTCATTTGGGGGAAAAGACGATCACTGAGGATCCAGGACAATCATACTCTACGAGAAAGAGAGAAGGAAGAGATGGCACAGGAGGAAGGTCCAGGGAGGGAGAGGAGGCAGGCAGTCTCTCCTTCTAGACTACGTCAGCTTGTCTCATGTAATTCTACCCTCTGAGCCCCTTAGGTGTCTGGGTTTTAGGAACAGTGAGAAGGGATTCATTACACGAACTTTGTTTTGCTACAGGTACTCAAATGCCTACAGAGCATTTCTTGTGGTCATCATGATGGCCTCTGCTGGCTCTGCGTCTGGCAGAGTGAAAGCTCGGTGCAAGCAATGCTAAAGGAATACTTGGGCGGGGTTGAGAGGATGTGGTAACGACATTTGGGTAGAGGAGATCTTTGGAATACGGTGGGAGGCAGCTGAGATGGAAATGTGCCTGAACTGTTCCTGTACAGAAGCCCCCAGGAGTCTGCCTTCTCAGTAAGGACTTCACAGCCTCTGCATCTCCTAATTCACACACCCATAAGTCTCCAGCAAGCAGGTGACAGAGACAAAGCTCAGGCACTAATCATGGATCAGCACATTCGGGGATCACCTGTTGGTACACAGACAATCGTGGCACAGCCCTGGGGAGCACGGGCAATGTGTGCCCCTCCCCCCCCCAGAATGTAAGTGTTCCTGGGCTTTCAGGGCTTGCTGTCTCTTGTCCATCTGCAGGGGCCTTGATGACCTTCAGCCTGAGATGTAGTCCCTCCCAGAGGCTCTGAGCTTTGCTCTGATGACATCTATTTCAGAGCAACAGTTCAGGCAGCCACTAGAAAGAATGCATACACTACTTCCCAGGAAGCAAATGGGTAAGGGCAGGCACCCACTCTCTCCAAAAGATTTAGTGTGCACAGATTTCAAACCAAAGGGAGCCGGGGTTAGGGGGACTAGTGTTAATAGGATGATTTAGAACAGATGGTTATATTAATTTGATATTAGGCCATCTTTATCTACTATATGTTATCCAAATTTATTGTTGAATAATTGCATAATTAAAATTAAGTTTTTGAAGACTGTACTCCTGGCAGGTTTCCACTTTTTTTTATTAGAGCCAAAAGAATGAATGAGTCAGGGTCCTTATAGGTCCACCCTACTCCCACTACAGCTTCAAGCTGCTCAGAGCCACGGCCCAGCTTCCGATTCACAAGCCACGATCATGAGCTGGGGTCAAGTATATCCCAGTTCCTCTGCATATTCATGAAATGCAAATCATCATAAGTAGATTGTAGTATTATATGCACCTGGTACTTTCTGGGTCTTGGCAAATATTAGTATGGAAATAATCACTGTCGTGGTTAAAATAAAAAAAAGATTATCATTATTTAAAGTACAAAAAAGAAAAGATTCAAGGTACAGTTGCTGGGCTCTTGGCTGGACAAGACTCAGGGAAGAAGCAGAGCAGAGCTGGAGGAAAGTGCTGTGAGAGCTGACCAGGAATCTGGGCTTTATTCTGAGTGCCTCTTTGTTCCATAGTATAAAATGGGAGAATCCCAGCACTTCCATGGATCTCGTTGAGCTCCTAAGACAACAGGATTTCCCAGTGGAAAACACCAGCCCCAAGGAGAAACATTCTACCCTCTTCTATACATTGTAACCCTGGTTACATAGTCCTCCACCCTGACCCTAGGTGTGTGAACTGTCCAAGATGACAGCAGTACCACGCTGACTCATCTAGCAGAAGCAAGAACCAAACCCTGGTTCTGGCTTTCGTTAAGATCTCTCCATCGCTGCAATGAAGCACAATAGCCAAAAAGCAAGTTGGGAAAGAAAGGGTTTATTTATTAGTCTTATGCTTCCATACCACTGTTCATCATCGAAGGAAGTCAGGACAGGAACTCAAACAGGACAGGAACTTGGAGGCAGGAACTGATACAGGGGCCATGGAGGGGTGCTGCTTACTGGCTTGCTCATAGTGGCCCGCCCAGCCTGCTTTCTTATAAAACCCAGATCCACCAGCCCAGGGATGGGATGGCACCACCTACCATGGGCTGGGCCCTCCCCCACCGATCACTAAGTAAGAAAACACTCTACCCGCCTGCCCCCAGCCCAGCCTTATGGAGGTGTATTTCTCAGTTGTGGTTGCCTCCTCTCAGATGACTTCAGCTTATGTCAAGTTGGCATAAAATTATCCAGCACAATCACCTACTCACTTATCCACAAGAAGGAGAAATGGGAGTTTCCTTAGGCCCGCATATTCTGCCTACTTGTGCTAGATGCTGGAACTCCTCAGGATGCTGTCACTCAGAGAAAACGAAGGAGGTGTGTTTCCCAGCACAGCAACTCGTGGCTAGCTGGGTAGCCATGGGAGTGGAAGGACCACACCGCCACCAGTAACAGCAGCAAACTCTTCTCATGCTGGGCCTGTCCCTCACGTTCTACCTGTTTGCTCGCTTAACCCGCTTCACTGTATCGCAAAATGGGCGCTATTTTGTTGTGCTGTTTGATATGTGTACCTAGACGGAGAAGGTACATGTATTTGCGTGGGCGTGTGCACGTGTATCGTGGGGGCGTGAGTGTGCCTGTGGAGGCCAGAGAGCAACACCATACCTCTTCCTTGATGGCTCCTGGTCGTATTATCTGACACAGGGTCTCTCACTGAGCCTGGGGCCCATTGATTTGGCTAGGCTGGCTGGTCGGTCATGGAGCTCCAGGGGGTCTATCGATCTCTGTTCCCACTTCAGTACCCCTGCACTAGGATTACAGACATTCGCTGCCACGCCAAGCTTTGCCATGAATGCTAGAAATCTGGATTCAGGCCCTCATGCAGGCACAGCAGGCACCTAGTTGACCGAGCCATCTCCTCGGCACTGCAAAACGGATGCTGCTTCTTACATGTAACAAAGGTGAAGAAACTGAGATACAAGGAAGTTTGGCCATTTGGCCATAAGTCACCATCTGGGGAGGGGGGAGGGGAGGAGAAGGAATGGAGCTCAGCCAGTCTGACCCTAGAGTTCACGACCAGGTAGGCAAGAAGGGAAAGGTCCTGGGGAGCTATGGTGCGGCATGGTAGCCACGGTAATAAAGTGCTGCACAATCGGGGATTGCCAGGAGTGTCTCTTAGGATTCTCCTGCCCCCACCTCACCCATAAACACACACACACACATAAAGACAGTCTATGAGCTCAGAGGCTTTGACTAGCTTGACTTAAGCCCTTCACAGCATACACATTATGTCAAAACATCACACATGTGTTGTTGTTTATACCTCACTGGAAGTTGAGGAAAAGAGTGTATCAGTACACACAGGAAGCCGAGGGGGTCAAGTTTCAGTCTATAAAGAGAGCACTGCACAGTTCCTCCTTTTCTGATTCCTGCTGTGTTCACCCAACACTTAACGCTCACTAACAAAGCAACTACCATGACTTAGAAGTTATCTTTAGAACCATCCCTGATAACCCTGTGGAGGTGCTAACGGTTGCCAGCATATCGATTCCATACTGTTCACCAGGTTTGCTCATGCCGGACACCTAAAAAGAATGCCTGACATTTTCAAAAAGAGAGTGGGAAAAAAAGGAGCATAATTCAGAATAGTTCGAATATTTTTAAAAACCGTTTTTAACTGAACTGATATGCTAGAGTCCAAAGTGTAACATACTGAAAATTGCCAATATACTATCTTACGGACTCAGGTTTTCTGTGCCACACTCAGGAAGGGTCATCTCCTGGTATGTTTATGTAAGTGGGTTCTGAATGTGGCATTCATTGATTAAGATGCTAGCTACACCTCATGGTCTCATTTTTAATTTGGACTGCATATGTGTGTTCACATGAAATTCTGGAAACAAGTGGCCCTCACAACAGCATGTGTGCTCTGCAGTCAAGAGCCCGGCACATATGCTCAGCAAGTGCTATCAACAAGGTATCTGGGATCATTTAAAAACCCATGACTGTTCATCTCTGAAGTCAAAAAATTTGTTCCTCTCTTTTGAAATGCTGGGGTCAGGCTCACCACAGAGGGCTCTGCTACCGCACAGTGAGGTAGCTGATAGCTCTTGCAGTGCACATCAGAACTTACTCAGCTGCAGAGAGACAAAGCACAAGACTTTTTAAAGGGACTGGAAGAATACTTCCATCAGCGGACAGCTCGTCACACAAGTATAAGAACCTGGATGAACAGGGCTGGAGAGATGGCTCGGTGGTTTAGAGCACTGGCTGCCGGTCCAGAGGACCTGGTTCAAATCCCAGCATCCATGTGGTGGCTCACAACCATCTGTAACTGCAGTGTCACAGGGTCCGCTGACACATTTGCCCATGTTGACACCTGATGAGCAATAGTCTGGCCATGCATGCTTGTGGCACACAGACAAACATGCATACATAACATGTAGACACTTAAGATAAAATATTAATAATAATGATAGTTTTTTAAAAGGACCCGACTGAAATAGACAGAACCAGACAGACTCTACCAGAGATTCTGTCATTCATCCCTCCCAGGAATCACTCAAGTCTCCAGTGTCCTCCCTGTTCCCTAGGAAGAAGAAGAAACATGCGCTTCTAGATCACCCTGGTACTACGTGTTCATTTCCCTGTTCCATTGTGGCCCTATAAACACAAAAAACTTGGCTGGACCGTGGTGGCACACGCCTTTAATCCCAGCACTTGGGAGGCAGAGGCAAGTGGATTGCTGTGAGTCTGAGGCCAACCTGGTGTCCAAAGTGAGGCCAGGACAGCCAAGGCTACACAGAGAAACCCTGTCTAAAAAAACAAAACAACAAAACAAAACAAACACAAAAAACTATATATGGTTTCTCCCTCCAGCCTACCATTACTTTATCTCATAGACCCACCCTACCAGGAAGCTAGAGCATCACCCTACACTCACATCAGTGTGCGTGGAGCCCTATGACTCTCTTCCCTCTGAGGCAGAAAGTAAGACTTCTTATGAGCTGGGTCACCTGCTCTCCACCATACATTTCATCATATAAGAGTCTCTTCCGCCCTTGCAGATTTACATGAGCAAAAAAAAAAAAGCATCTGTGTGAGTTCAACTCCTAGTGTAGGCACTTCAGGGTTTCAAGGGTATGAATATTCTAATTTTCTTTTCCTCCCAAAGGCAATCCTAGTTTTCCCAGAACTGTGCTCCGCATCATGGGTCATAGAGGGCTGAGAGCAAAAAACACAGGCCCATGTCACTCAAGTCCACTGCACAAGCTGTTAGAGTTCATGGTCTTCACCAAACTTTATGGTAGGTCCCTGGGATGATTTGAATGAGAATCCACTGGCCCCCTTATGGACTCTTAAGTTTGAATACTGGATCCCAGATAGAAATATCTGGGAAGGATTAGGAGGTGTGGCCTTGTTGGAGGAGGTGTGTCACTGGGGGTGGGGCTTTGAGGTTTCAAAAGCTCAAGCCACTCCCAATATGTTCTCTGCCTTCTACTTGTGGATCATGGTGTGAGCTCTCGGCTACTGCTCCACCACAATGCCTGCCTGCCTGCCTGATGCGATGCTCCGCCATGGTGGTCATGGACTCTGACCCTGTGAAGCAAGCAAGTCCCCAATAAATTTTCTTCTATACGTTGCATTAGCCATTTGATTTAGCCATAGTGCTTTGTCACCATAATAGAGAAGTAACTAAGGCAGTACCGCTAGGCAAAAACTGGGTGAGGTTCTCTTTTTGTCCTGTTTTATCTTCTGAGAACTTGGCTGTGTGACAAGCGAGGTCACTCATTACGATCTCCGCCAGCTAAAGACACAAGCCAGTTGCCTCAGCAGTTGGTCAAATAGGAAGAGAACTGAAGCTACAAGGTGATGTGCAACATTCTCTTGTCCCATCATGCCAGCTCTCAGGGGAGCTGGTCTCCCTAAGAAGGCTCAATCTACAGGGTCTTTTGTCCCCTAGCCATGCTGCGCGGCTCGTGCTGGGAACCTCCTATCTCAGTCTCACCTGCCCAGTGTCACAGATCAATGGGTGTGTGACTAGGACTGTCCCACATTCTAGGAGAGGCCAAAGTCAGCTTTCATGAACACACTTGCTAGCTGCCAATGATGGTGAGGACCTTTGCCTTCTTCATTTATCTATGCTTTGGATCATGGGGGCTGTATCTTATGCACCGTCTTTAGCAGATGCCCTTTACAGCCACAGTATCCTAAACCTTGAAAGTTTCTCCCAGTGTTTTCATGAAAAAAGACTTTTTTGAGTCAGAGATCTTATTGGCACCTGTGGGAAGACCGTACTGACCCCCATCCTTGACTCTACAACACTCTCAGATTTCCTGGGTTCCCCTCCTCTGAATCCAAGTCAATGCTCTGTGCAAATCCCTCATCTCGTTTGTAAGAATTATCTTGGTTTAGGAGTATCCATCTCTTAGTGGGACACCGCCTAACACACAGCTACTGTGTTCCTGGTTCAGAGTGGGGCGTATTTGTCCTGCCCCACCAGCCACTCTGCTGAGAACCTTGGCTTTCTGTTTCTCGGGACTCAGGGCTCAGGGGTATTATTGGGTCTCTGTGTATACGTAGCCAACCAAAAGACTAAGGGGCCCAGGTTGGATGGAAATCTGAGTTGCACCCCATTCATGGCCAATACAAAAAACCAAGTGGGGGGTCTCTCAGGGGCATTGTCTAGATCTGTTTCACTAGCTATCTCCAGGAGTGGTTGAGCAGGGTGCATCTTTCTGCTGCCTAGTTGGGGGTGCCTCATGCACCTGTGGTTAAAGCCATAAAAGGTTTATTCCTTTTGAGTCTTAGGTCATTCACGAGATAACTCTTTGGCTTAGAACTTGTAATTCCAAGCATGATGAGAACTTTTGTAAAAAGCCTTCTCTCCTGAGTGAAACTCAAACTATGCATACACATAGAATGGATGTCATTGCAAGAACATTCCAGAGATAAAGAGCTATGACTCTAGAGAAACACTGCGGTCCTATCTTAGTTGGGAATGTGCACCCTAATATTGAGGAACAAAGTAAAGACAGTTCAATTGGATGAAAGGACAGGGTCCTTGCTATCATTTCAGGCTGCAAGCAAATCCTTTGGTCAATTAAAAATAACCCTTCTTGCCTCAAAAAATTGAGTCTTTAAGGGAATGTGCTTCTAGAAGCAATTCAAAGTCAAACTTTATTCAAACTATTGGAAACAAAAGTGCCCTGCACTTAAGAAAAATAAAGAAAATGTAAATAATAAATATCTTAGACATCTAGTAGGCAACACACTCTCTAAACTCCTGGTGAAAACCTGAATTTTTCTGTATGCCCATGAAATGTAAAATGTCTACCCTATCTTACCTAAAAATCCATTCCATTTGCCAACTTCAAGGAGACAATCTAAAGGAAAGATCAGGAGAGAGAGAGAGAGAGAGAGAGAGAGAGAGAGAGAGAGAGAGAGAGAG
>OU015742.1:174043492-174057822 GCA_907169655.1 Acomys percivali | reverse complement strand
TGTGTGTGTGTGTGTGTGTGTGTGTGTGTGTGTGTGTGTGTGTGTGTACACCTGTGCATTGTGAGTGTACATGTGTGTGTGCAGATGTGTGTGTGTGTGTTCACTCTTCCTTGTAATGCCTCCCTTCTGATTCTACAACTGTTTAGCAGCACTTCACATTTACCAGTGAATGGAACAGGCACACAACAAGCCAGTTTGATGACTCTTGAGGCACCTCTAAGAACCCAAAGGTCCAGAAAACTCTTCAGGAGGGGCAAATCTAATCCTGCTCTGCATTCTTTGTAATCTAACACTATTTGTCCTATAACACAGCCCTATCATCCTTTGGCATTTTGTCTGTGGCTTCTTCTCCACTACAATGGCGGAGGCTAGTCACTCAGCAAAGACTCTAATCCACAAAGCCTACATTATTTAGAGCCTGTTCCTTTATAGCAGTGGTTCTCAACTTATGGGTCGTAACCCCTTTGGGTGGTCACATATCAGATATCCTTCATATCAGATATTTACATTACAATTCTTAACAGTAGCAAAATTGCAGTTATGATATAACAACGAAGTAATTTTATGGCTGGGAGTCACCACAACATGAGGAACTGTGTTAAAGGGTCTCAGCTTTGGAAGGTTGAGGACCCTTGCTTTACAAGCTAAGTCTGCAGACCGTCCCCTTGAGCATCTCCAGCCCTAGGATGCATGCGAACTGCACACACCCAAGCGCTTGTTGAAGGCAGATCTCTAAGCTCCACTCCCAAGCTTTCTGATTCAAAGGGTCTGAGTTTCCAGCTGGTGATGATACTACTGGCAGCAGGGACCACACTCTGAGAACTTCTGATTGAGGAAAGTGCAGAATATATCAGCTCCAGCTTAGTGTGCTCATAGCACCATCACAGCATGTGTTCATGACGCTGGCGTGAACATGGACTTGCCCATCCTAACTCCAGGATTAAAGGCAAACACAGATGTAAGATATATAACATAGACTGTGCAGGCAAGGGATGTGCCAAGGAGACATGGGAACATACAACCTAAGTCTCCAAGAAAAAGCCACTGAATTGGCTTATCAACAGCTGTGGAAAGGGAAACTTTTCTTCGCTTCAGAAGAGCATCAGGGCTCACACATTTAGAGCAAAATCAGATCCGCAGGCGTTTCTACCATTGTATCAACAAAAGCCTCTTCATTTAAAGGGATCCTACCCTAGCAACTGTGTCAGGACCTTCTCATGATGCTCATGGCCAACTCAGCAAATGAAAATACACAGTGGCTAGACAATATAAATTTCAGATAAGCAATTGACATTTTTGAGTGTAAGTATGTTCCATACACAATCTAAGATATGCTTACACTAAGAAAATTCTGCTATTCATCTGAAATTCAACTTTAACTAGGTGCACTATATTTTTTTCCTAACACTCCCAACATAAGGACCTAGAAGCAGTCACACTTTGTTTTGTTTCACCTTCCGAGGAGTCTGTCCACAATACACATGTGGACACACGGAACATGGAGGATGGGTGGGGGAACCCACCACGTCCCTGTGATAGCCATCAAGCCAAACCTGCAAAATCAAGACCCCAGAGGCGTTGGAATGGCACATAGGAAGGTGTCCATCCAGTTTGCTCTTGGCTGTCACTGCCCATAGTCAGTCAGCTTTTAACCATCCCTCTCTCGCTTCCTAAGCTGATGCCTCCAATTTACAAATGAACTTAGAGTAGTGGGGCTTCTTCAAACTGGGTTTGCAATGGAAGTCAGTTGACCTAGATGCTTCCTGATGAAGTAAGTAAAAACTCCACATATTTCCCCTAAGCAGGAAGCAGTCAGATAGACGGACTGAATGATAAATAGAAACCACAGCAGGAGCAGGGACACAGTGAGGAAGGTGAAGAGTTGCAAGGCTCAGGCCACGGAAGACAATTCAGTCAGCAACTGGGAAACAAGAACCCCAGCTGGATCCCCGTGGCTCTCACATCAAAGATAAAAATTCTAAAAAGTTAGGCATGGTGGTGCCTGTTTATAGTACTATGCCGGGGATGTGGAAACAAGCAGATCCCTGGGGATCTCCAGTTAACCAAGCTGGCCTGATCGGTAAGTTCCAGACCACAGGAAGATGCTGTCTCAAA
Source organism: Acomys percivali (assembly GCA_907169655.1). NCBI lineage: Eukaryota > Metazoa > Chordata > Mammalia > Rodentia > Muridae > Acomys > Acomys percivali. Next base: position 174,055,707 of record OU015742.1, on the reverse strand, counting down.
TGTAAAGAAGAAAAAATGGGTTACACCTGAAGAATGACCCCCTCCCTGTGCACCCACCTGCATAGAGAGAAAGAGAGGGAGAGGAAGGGAGAAAGGGGGAGGGAGAGACAGCACACACATGAACATATAAAGAGGGGAGTAAGTCTTTCCCACCATAAGAATAAAAAAATGAGAAAAGCCTCTTCAAAGTCCTGTCCAGAAAGTAATGTGAGAGAGAGAGAGGAGAGGGGGGGGAAGGGAGGAACGGAGGGAGGGAGGGAGGGAGGGAGGGAGGGAGGGAGGGAGGGAGGGAAGGAGGGAGGGAGAGAAGAAACCAGGCCCCTGATGATTTTGTGGAGCCACCTTGCCAGCTCTGAGCTGTCCACATCTGGAATTCCTTTATGTGAATTATGTGTAATTATGCCTCCTCCACGGTTGGGATCTGTTAATGGCAGCCAGACACCATCCCCAAATGCCACAGGCTCAGGGTATATTAAAATATAAAGAAATACCACAACAAGGAAACCAAAACTGTGGTAAATTTTAAATACACAGACTTGACAGATAAATGTTCTTTCCATATACAAAAATACAATTCAATATAATCTGGTTGGTTCTTTCTTTCGATCCTGAAAGTAGTAGCTGCATACGTGGAACTCACTTAGAAACGTCAAAAAAAAACACATTTAAATAGAAATTTAAGTTAAAACCACAGTGAGATGCCAATGTAACTATTTTGAACACTAAAAAGAAATATAAATAAAAATGTTAGTCAATGGTATCAAATACATCTCAAAGTTCCTATTGCCTTTCATTCTTACCCTTCCCCCCTACATGTGATATTGTCTCTTAAAATTTTATATATATATGTGTGTGTGTGTGTGTGTGTGTGTATAAAATGGTAGGAACCATAAAAGGTACAGCTTCTCCGGAAAAGTTCAGCAGTTGCCCATGAAGTTAGACAAACACTAGCCATGTGGTCCAACAAGCCCATTCAAGATGTTGACACAAGAGAAACGAAACTTACCTGTACATTGGGGCCTGGGGAGATGGCTTAATTGAGAAAGTGCTTGCCACACATGCCTGAGGTCCTAAATTCATATCTCGGGTACTCATGTGAAAAGCCAGGCACCTGTAATTCCAGTGCTGGGGAGACAGAGAGTCTCCAGGGTTTGTTGGCCAACCGATCTAGTTAAGTGAGTAAACTCCTGGGTCAGGGAGAGGCCTTGCCTCAAAAAACTGAAGTGGGGGAACTAGAAAGATAGTTCAAGAGGACCAGAATTCACACCCCACAATCTACACAAATGCCAGCAACTCGCCTGTAATTCCAGCTTTGGATGATAGAGACAGGTGATCCTCGGAATAGGCTAGCTAACAATACTAGCCATCGGGTGAGCTCTGCGTTTGACTGAGGGGCCCCACCCCAGTGAATAAGATAGAAGAACCATGGAGGGGGTTTGCAATACCAGCCGTGGGCCTCCACACACTCACATACACATGTACACCACCAAACATACGTTAGGAACATCCATACACAAGCACACACATGCATGTTCACACACATGCACAAGCAAGCACATGCACACGCGCGCGCGCGCGCGCGCACACACACACACACACACACACACACACACACACACACCAAGACTGAAACCTATTCATGGATGTTGTTCATAACTTTATTCTGAATCATCAAAAGCGAGAAACGAACCAAATGACCTACTGATAACTCGGTAAGACAAGCCATAACATATTGTGCCACAGACCACTACCCAGTGGTAGAAGGGAGTAGACTAATGGGCTGGGGACGTGGCTTGGTGGAGAAGCACTTATCTAGCATACAGGAGGCCCTGGGTTCAAGCACCTGCCATGAAAAAGGGTGGGGGCAAGCCTGACACACGCAACTACATGGACAGCCCTTAACTGCACTTCTATACATTAAAGAAGGCAGACCCTGAAGACACCCTCATCCCATTCATACAGAACATTCTTGAAGGAAAGGCCAAACTGCAGAGACAGGAGACAGACTGGTCGCCGGGTGTTAGGTGAGCCAGCAGCACCAGGACAACTGGGGTGAGAAACGGGGATGGAAGTGTACTGAATCTGGGTGAGGGCATTTGTTGAAACTCATGGACCTGGGGCCCGGGGCCATAGCTCAGTGGGAAACCACTTCCCAGACACGCACACAGCTCTGGGTTTAACTTCCAGCACCGCAAAGATGAACAATAACAAATACAGAATTTCCCCTCAGCCCTTTCCACCAGAAAGTTTGCCTCATCTGCTATGTGTAAGTGTCGGTATTATAGAAGAGTGGTCCTTTGAAAACCATAGGCTCCTCCAGGCACTCCTCCTGGAACCCTCAGCATCTGCTCCATCCCACCCTGCACCCCCAGCCATTGTCAACGGCCCTCCAAAGCTGGATGTAGTGGGAGGCAGAGAGGAGTCTCCATCCAAACCCTGGACACATTTTAACACCAGCCACTTTTGGCACTCGTGGGGCACAGAACAATAACTATATTGTGCGCCGCTCCATACCGGCCACTGCATGAACATTAGCAACAAGTTCCATGGTGACTCCCTGCTACTGGCCTTTCGCAGCTGCCCAACTCCCAAGACTTGAGGATCTGCCCGGGGGTAAAATGGAGTCTGGACACTGTTCAATATGCCAGTCTTAAATCTATAGCTCATAACAGTCTCCATCCTTGGAAACTCCCTGGCAATAAAATAATCAACAGGCCCATGCCTACGACCTACGATGTCCCCACTTCAGGCTTCCTGACAGCTTCCCTTGAGGACCTCCAGGGAATAATATACCCTAACATTCTCAATGGCCAAGGCTGATCCCGGCAAGTCAGGCCACGGAAAAAATCCATCGGCTCAGGCTAGAAGCTGGTGGGGGACACATATGCCTTGACACTTACTTTGCACAAACACAGTCTGTGCCCCCCCTCTGCTAAGTCTTGTTTATTAAAAATCCAAGGCTTTTTGCCATAGAGGCATTTTGGTCACACACACACACACACACACATACACACACACACACACACACACACACACACACACACACACACACACACACACACACACACACCCCTCAAACATAAATTATTTCAGCCACTTTCCATATTACCTGGCATGAAATAAAGAGAGTCCATCTTGTAGGCAGAAAGTGCTACAGCAGCTCTGCCAGCTTTAAGCCCTCCTTCCTGGCCCTCAAATACTCCACCCTAGGCACTCAAAGAATCGTGAAAACCTGTACAGAAAGCCATCTTCCTGGCTGCTGGTTTCCGCCCCCCTGACCAGCAACCAGAGCCTTGCAGTCTGGAGTAAGTAAAGTTATGCCTGCTGGCAGGAAGGCATGGTGAATTTGTAACTAGACAGCCTTGGGTTCAGATCTGGACTCTTCCAAGGGACCCTGAGCACTTTTTCGAACATCTCTAAACCTTGGTTTGCTCACTCATAAGTGAGAGTGACAACAGGAGCCTGTGGAACATCTAACCCAGGCCTTGCTCCCTGAGACACACACGTCTCATTAAAGCCTCCTTTCCTGCCCCATTCTTCCCTCCGTCTGGAGCCACTCTGTGCAAAGCCGAAGTCACAAGTTAACGCAGGGGCAAGAGGAGTGACCTAACACCACAGGAACTGCCTGTTCCAGGTCAGAAGGTGGGTTCAAAGGTATGAGTGCTATGTGAGCAAGGACTCAACTTCGTCTCCACCTGCTCCCTTGAGTAGTAATTTAGGCAGGCCAGTCCTGAGGGTTAGGACCCATAAACCTCTGCTCTCTCATCCCATTCTCACTGATGCCCACTTGGAGTCCTTTTGGGCCCAACAATCAATGAATAACTATTTAAATGGCCAACCAATGAGAGGTTTTTCGTAAGTATTTTAGTTATTCCTACCTTCCAGAGTGACCTTGGAATGGCCCGGAAAAACTTTTTACACAATCTAAATTAAAATCGATAATTGTTTTCCAATAGAAAATAGCTCTTCAGAGACAGAGACAGAGAGAGACAGAGAGAGACAGAGAGAGAGAGAGAGAGCGAGAGAGAGAGCGAGAGAGAGAGAGAGAGGGGGGGGGGGGTTCTGAAAAGCTTTTGCCCCGCTCCTGCTACAGGTGCCTCCCCCCTCAGCCAGACTTTCCACCACAGAATACCACAGAGAACTTCACAAGAAGCACTGGACGTACCAGCCTGTAAAATCACTGTGAGGCCATCGGAAATGAGCTTGGAGAAAGTCACCACAGGGAAGGGCTCAACCAACACCTGCTGCCAGATGTACGGTGTCTCATACTCAGATCGTAAGGTAATATTTTACACACTAGAGTAAAAGAGCCTATCCGAGAATGTAAGCACATGCAGTGGTCCAGGACCTCGGGAGACACCTTACAATGAAAGCTGCCTCACGCTATCACTACCAGACAAGTTATTCACACACACTAAAGCCTGGGAGGCAGACGCTCAAATGGCTCACCAGCTTCTGAGTTCTTTTGATGCATTTGGAAACACAAGCCCCTGCTCTCAGGGAGTCCAGCCTAATGGGGCAATGAGACAAGCATACAGAGAACACCATCGCCACAGAGGCTTCAGCAGAGATGAAAATGAAGTCCTGAGGGTGGTAAAGATCTTGTCTAACATGTGTGAGGCTCTGAGTTCAATCTCCAGTAGCAAAATCTGAAGGAAGGGAGGGGGCGGGAGGGAGGGAGGGGAAGGGAGGAAGGGAGGGGGAAGGAGGAGGAGGGAAAAGGAAGGAAGGAGAAAGAAAGAAAAGAAAGGGCTGAAGAGCAAAGAGGGACATTTCAAAGAAATATATGGGAAAAGAGTTCTTCCAAATAAGTTTTCTAAACACACACACACACATCCACAAATATACACACATCCACACAAACATGTATACATACAAAAACTTTACACACGATACACATAGACACACAAATACACCTACAAATATACATGCACATATACACATATGTACACACATTCACCTACAAACACACAAATTTACATACATACACATTCACACACAAATACACACACACACACACACACACACACACACACAAATACTTACGTTTAAAAGAAAAGAGGGAAAATTTAAACGAAACAATAACAACAACAGGAAACCTTTCCTGTTTGCATCTACTGGTCACTGCAGAGGTTGCCACCGTAGCCTTCTCCTCCAGCCTCCAACACTAACAGGAAGAACGATCACAGGGCACAGGCAGGCCAGCTCAGCACCCACACAGCCCACAGCTCCGGCAGAACGAGAGACTCATCCAAGATATACACATTGTTCAAAGAAGCGAGAGAACCAGAGCGAGCGAAGAGGATGCTGAAGCCCAGGCCCAGGGAGCCCTGCTGCTGGTCCCGGGGGATCCTGCCCACTTCTCCCCTTCGCTTTGTCTAAACACAGCCAGGCCTGTAGCCAGAGACCGTCCCCTTCCCACTGCCCTTAGAACAGCAACATCCAGCACAGCGGTGTCACTTCAGCAAAGGCTGCAACCCCCTTGGCCTCTCTATCTGCTCACACTGATAACCCTTGAGCAAGCACACAGGTTCGGAGATTGCTTTTATTTTGTTGCTTGTGTTCATTTCCATGACAAATACATGCTCCTTCTCAACACGGAAACTTCAGTTTTCCATCATACTACCTCCCACCATCAGTGTTCCTGCGTGCCTAGTCTGTGTTTGTCTGTGTGCAGCGGGATTCCACTTTATGTTTTGTAACTTAGAGATTTTTTTTTCCTCCCACACAGTACCTGTTATGAACACATGGCTTCAATGTATTAAGTATGTTAAGAGCATTCGTTGTTCCCAGAACACATGTAGCAGCTCAACTCCAATTTTAAAGGATCCACCACCCTCTTCTGACACCAGTGCACCTGACACACACACATGATGCAGAGACATACATGTAAGCAAAACACACATATATAAAAAATAAAAACAAATCTTTTTTTTTTTAACCCACAACCTCTTTTTAGAGATTTTTGTGCCATAACTCACTCACCTACTGCTGTGGTCTATGCCTATGTCCCTCCACAATCTGTACATTGCAATTGCACCTCCAAGGTGACAGTGACAGTATTAGGAAGTATTAGGGTCTTTGGGAAGTAGTTAGATTACAGGGGCGGAGCCTTTGTGAATAGGATTGCTGTCCTTGTTAAAGAGAACAGAGAGAGACTCCTATATCCCTTCCAGCACCTGAGGTCAGTGTAAGAAAAGAGAGACCCTGCTGGGCACCAAAATTACCTGCTCTGTCAGCTTGGACGCCTCGGCCTCCAGAGCTGTGAGAAGAAACTTCTGTTGTTGGTAAACTACCAGGCTGTGGTATTTTGTCATAGCAGCACCACGGGTCTGAGACACTTAGTCTAGCTGACATCCCTCATTCTCTAATTTCCATTTCACTGAGTACTAATAAGTGAGAGGCAGACTGCTTTTTGCATTAAAAATTAGCAGAGTTCCCTTAAATTCTGTCCCCATCTCTGTTCTCTCTACCGCGCACTAGTTATAAGATAAAATGAAATGTGAACTTCTGCTGTTCTGCACACAACCCCAAAGAAAGAACCAGGACAAGTGAGAGGAGACCCAGAAATGCGACACTGCATTTAACAGAGAGAGTAATCACTCTGTAGTTAAGCAAGATGACAGATAGTCTGTAAGAAAGCTATGGAAAGAAATTTATACAGTAAAAAGACAATTATCTTGTGGTAGAATTTTTTTTATAAGTAGTGAAGTGAACTAATGTTTGTTATCAAAACACTAATACAAGTCCTCAATGGCTGCCATTATTAGCCTAGTGAGAGGACTAAGGAGGAGGTAAAGGGTATTTGCTACCAAGCCTGATGACCTGAGTTCAGTTCCCAGGATCTACATGATGGAGGGAGAGAACCACCTACCACAGGTTGCCCTCTGACCTCCGCACACACACACACACACACACACACACACACACACACACACACGCACGCACGCACACGCACACATTCTGCGGGGACTTTGCTTGCTCCCCGTGGAAGCCACCAGAAGTGAAAGCAGACACGGCTCAACCTCAGAAATGATTACCTCCATCACCAGGGACTCTCCAGCCTCCTTCTCCACAGTTGGTCAGGACCATAAGCGGGATTGGTCTCACGTAAGTTCTCCTGCCCTTCAGGCTACTCCAATCTCATTCACCATATCTCCTTGCTATTCCTTATAAAGAAAATTCTTTAGCCTTCATAGCCATCTCATCTCATCTCGTCCTTCCTGTTTCGGGTTCCATGGCCAAACTTGAAAAGAAAAAAAAAAAAAAAAAAGGCACGGGCCTCCGTCTGCTTCTTTCTCCTTCATGGCTTCATGGCGTCAGGCCTCACAATGCCCAGCAAGATGTTTCCCATGAAGCCACTGATGGCTTTCTGATAGTGGATGTGGTAGGTGCGTCTTCAGGATTGGCTATCTAGGCACTGCTGCGGCTTCCCTCCCTCTCTATAACCCTCGCACTTCTTTTGATGCATCCTATTCTTCTTATCTTCTTCTTCTTCTTCTTGGTCCCTCTTACCGAGCTCTATAACAAATTGTCCCAAAACTTAGTAATTTAAAGCGACAATTTTATAACGCTCACAGAGTCTGCAGACCAGGAACTCAGAAGCCTCCCAGAAAGGATGGTGTAGCCGTGTTCCACAGCTGCTTCCAGTGTATAGGCGAGTGCACAGATACGGGCAGAGTTCACTACTGATGCCCTTTACTTGACTGCTAACGCTTGCAGGTCTGCTGGCCAGAACACCTGCGCAGAGCTTCTCCCTGTAGCCTGAGTTCTTCAAACCATAAAAACCTTGGATACCTACCGGATCAAGTCTCGATTCCTTGGTATACAGATGTGTTGTCACTGAAGACTGGTTCAGTTCCCAGTTTCCATCTTTCTGTCATCTCATAGTCACCATCCAGTGCAGTATACTGAACTCAGTACAGTGGTCCTCAATTTTCCTAATGCTGTGACCCTCTAATACAGTTCGTCATGCTATGGTGCCCTCCCAACAGTAAAATTATTTTCATTGCTACTTCATACTATAAGTTTGCTATTGTTGTGATTCATAATGTACATATTTTTGGAGAGAGAGAGGTTTGTTGAAGGGGTCATGACCCACAAGTTGAGAACTACCACTCTAGCGCATACTGCATTGCTCTTGTTTTCTTCTTTGCTCTCACACATGATGTATCTTCTGCCTGAAAACTCTTCAACCTCAGCCACAGATACACTGCTTCATGTCAAAAATCTCCATCAGGTGGAACTGCTTTGACTATGTTATCAAAATAGCCTCAGCATAGGAGTTGCTTGGAAAGGATAAGGGAACCTCTCAAGCACTGGCCCTGGGCTGTCCTGTGTCTCCTGCTGCACCCCCTGTAACAAGTGCCAAGCTGTTTCCCTCACTCACATTATCACATGATATCATAACTTGGTTATATTCTATCAGTATTATGATCACCATGACAATATGTGCCTATTTGAAAGGATCTGCTACCAGCAAAGGCTCTCTCTTCATCACAAGTAATCCTCTACAAATTAAAGCAAACCAAGACATGGTTTTTTGTCGTACTGAAAGGGAGATGAGGACTAACAAGATGACTCAGTGGGTAAAAGGTACTTGCCAACAAGACTAATGACCTGAGTTCAATTCCCAGGACCCATATGATAGAAAAGAACTAAATCCTGGAAGTTTCCCTCTAACCTCCATGTGTGCTACCACTCATGGGCATACATGCATGCATACACGCATGCACACCCACACCCACACCACCTCAAAGGGGAGGAGGAGGAGGAGAAAGAGACACACACATAAAAGAATTTAATAAAAATGTTAAAATAGAAAGATGAGCTAGAGGTTTTCATGATATCCTCCTATCTCAAGAGGAACAACATTGAAAAGACACAGTTAAATCTGGGCCACCAACATTGCCTGCCAGGTTCTTCTTCGACCTTATCTACTAAGTTGTTCTCCACAACTCCATCAAGAAATACTACCATTTTTCCTGGGAAGAAACAAAGGCTTATCCCAGTTAAATGGTATACACCAGGCTTTCAGCTAGCAGGTGGCAGAGTTAGGCTTTAAGGTCATTAATGTCCAAGTCTAGAGACTGTGTGATTTCACTGCCTCTGCCATCCTCTCAAGAAGTTACACTCCACCTCTCTCGGGTAGTGTAGATTGGATAACTCAGAAGTGAACTCTGTGAGATAGGAGCCCACAAAAAGAAGCAGAGAAATGCCATATAGTAAGTCCAATGCGAGACCAAGAAAGAGCTGTTGGATGGTCTCCCTTGGAGTCCACATTCAACAAGATTGAGTTACACAATCATAAGCAAGAAAGTGTTTTACCAAACACATACACACACACACACACACACACACACACACACACACACACACACACAGGCACGACAGCTGGCTTCATTTAGAGGCCAGAGTAAGTCTACAAAAGCACATTTTGGGGTTCAGTTTACTACAGTCAGAACACTGTTGCAAACAACCAAATAGAAAAACAAAGTGACTTACACCAAAAAGGAAGTGCACCAGTTACTCACAGGTATATAATAAACCACCTCAAGATCATTAGCTTAAAACAGCAACTCTGATTTCCAGAGCTGACTGCATGGTACATGCACTGGGCAGTCTGTGTTCACCAATGCAGCTGCATTCAGCCAGAGGATCAGTGAGGCCAGAAGTCCAAGATGGTTTCTCTAACATGTATGGCTAATACTTGGCTGGGGCGCCAGCTCTCCTTCATAGGACCCTCCCTGCTCCAGCTACACTGGCTACTTCGGCTTTCTTGACTGGCACTCTCAGAACAGAAAAATGCAGGATGGCCTTTGAGGCCTGGTCTCCATAACTCACACCATCTACGAGTAGAATCCACATATCGTGAAGACAGCCAAGGTTCAGAGATGGAGAAAAAAATCCTTTCCCCGGTGGTCTAGTGGCTAGGACCCAGAGATGACGAAATAGACATCACTTCTTGACAAAAGGTACCCTGGAGGAATTGTGGTCATTTCTAACTCATCATGGGAAGTCACTGCTCCATATATATGGAAGATTCAAAGGAATTAAGGGCATAGCTGAATCCAGGTGCTCACAATGTGTTATCAGAAAACCTCTCTCTTCCCTCTCTCTCAGCTTTGTTTTCCTGTGTTGGCTTTATGCTAATGATGGGTATTGCTTCCTAGTGACAAAATGACCACCAACCACTCCAGGCCTCTTTCTTCAGAGTGTACCAACCCCAAGGCTTCTTTCTCTCAGTGGTTTCAATGAGAAGTCCCAGGAGTAAATCCACTGGTCCACGTTGTGCCGCATAACCATCTTCGACTGAGATACTAACTGACCTAGCCTGGACCACACATTCTCTGGATCTGGGAGATGGGGTAAGTCCACTGAAGCTATGGGGACTAAAAATGAAGGAAGAATGGTGTTCCTGAAGTAAAGAGAAAAGAGACACTTCCTACAATAGGCACCTCAGATGGTGACAGGGCAGAAAGCCACCACAGAAGGCTTTCAATTCCCCTCTCCTAATGCGTCCAGCAACCCTGCCAGCTGACAAGTCCGAGTTACCCAGCAGGGCAGGCAGGCGTGTGCATCACTGAATAGCTCGTTATGTGTCTGAAAAACAAAGGCGTAGAACAAAGCCTTCTGCGACACCCACTTGCACAACTCTTCAGTCTGGCAAAAGATGTCCTTTCTCAGGCATTTGTCAAGTTGCTTGCGTAGACACCCCACCCAGAAAGGAGTCCGGATGCTTTGTCTTTTAATCAGTGGTTTTCCTGGAGAAGAGCAAATGCTACTTCCCCCTTGCCTACCACAGCCCCATTAGAAGACAACAGTTTTGTGGAGGTGCCTAGGCCAACAGTGAAGAAAAACAACAGAGATCTGTGCCCACAGTGAATTAGCTGATTTCCTCACCACCACCTCAGATGTTTATGTCCCCAAGAATACTACAGTATAACCTGCAGCAATTTGGCCCTCCACAAAACAACAACAACAACAACAACTCCAAAGCTCTGAGGTCCTGAAGCAAAGACTGTCAGTGGGGCAAATGAACCTGAGCAAGCCAACCCATTCGTGTCTCTGTTGCCTCTTGGGATGTCCCTGATTCATACTGTAACCTATCTTCAGGTCTGGACATGCCATATTTTGGTGTGGGATGTCCTCTTATAGCCATGTGTTAAAGGTTTGGCTTCAAACATGGTATTAGGAAATAGTGAAACTTTTAGGAAGTAGAACCTACTGGAAAGTTCTCAGGTGGTTAGAGGAGTGGCCTTGAAGGACATTGAGAAATGCCAGCTCTTTTCTTCTCCTGTTTTTCCTCGATGAGGTAAGCCTTCTCATCTACATGCTCCCCCACTGCCATCCAATGCGCCCTTCAGAGGCCCAAAGCAATGGATCTGCTCGGTCCAGAATGGAACCTCTACAACGGTGAGCCAAACTAAGCCTTTTCTCTTTGAAAATCAATTTGCTCAAGTATTTTGCAATCATGGCAGACACATACGATCATAAGTACAATAGTCACAAAAGCCTCATGGAAACCTTCAAAGACCAAAATCCATAAAGTCTAAAATCCCTAGAACAGAAAATCCCAAAAGGCCAAAATTTCAAAACTGTAACTCAGAGTAAAGTCATTTGAAAAAAAATTGAGACAAGTTCTCATTATGTATCTTCAGTTAGCTAGTGTACCCAACTTCATAAAAGTCCATGTAAATAATGTTTGGACATAGGATTGATCACAAATCATAGTGGGTCACTACCACCAAAAAAATCCAAGATCTTGAGAAATTATTTTCTTTCACAAATACACATAACACAGAATGGACATCATTCACTGAGGAAGACCCCGGAACTAGACAATCCTGGGGTCCCAAGGGTGTTGGTGCAAGACCTATAGTGCAAAGGCTGGACCCTGATGATGCTCACATTGCAGAAGAAAGCTGCCCAGCTGCCAGTCAGGGGTCAGTTCACCGTCTGGATCTGTCTCCAGCCTTGGTCAATTGGCTGGTACCAGGCTTCTCGCTCAGGTTCACACACCACTCTCTTCTGGAAACACCACCATAGACACACCCAACATCAGCATGAGCAGACTTGTATTCACTCCACCTCACTCGATGCAACCAGCCTGCAAATGCGCCCATTGCCTTCCCCTAGAATCTGCCCCATTCCCCCTCTGCAAGTCAGTCTTTCTCTCTCCCTCCCTCCCTCCCTCTCTCTCTCTCTCTCTCTCT
>OU015742.1:174010683-174043392 GCA_907169655.1 Acomys percivali | reverse complement strand
CTCTCTCTCTCTCTCTCTCTCTCTCTCTCTCCCTCCCTCCCTCCCTCTCTCCCTCCCTCCCTCCCTCTCCTTTTATTCTCCAACAGGAACCATGGCTTATCAAGATGAGGGCCTTCAAGACTTTGGCAACAGGATGGGACAAGGCTGAGAAAGAAACCCCTCACTTTAAGTTTCACTGCCATGTTAACAGATGCGTGTATTGGTCTTCCACAGAGCTAAACACCACAGTGCCAAGCTGCAGCCATCCAGCCAACACTCCTGACTTCAGGGTAGTTCAAGCCCCTAAACAAGTTGTTCCTCTTGTCTCAGACATGAGCATCTGATCTAGAGAGAAAGGCCAGACATCGACAGAGGTGCTTCTCCTAGGAGCTAGTCTAGGTGTGTTTAAGCAGCCACTGGCAAGAACAGGTGAAATTTTGGGTTTGTATGTTTGTTTTCTTTTCAAGACAGGGTTTCTCTATGTAGCCCTAAGCTGTCCTAGAACTCTCTACATAGACTAGGCTGGCCTGGAATGCAGATCTGTTTGCCTCTGCCTTCTGAGTGCTGGGATTAAAGGCGTGCACCGCCATACCCAGCCAAGAACAAAGGAAGTTTGTAGTTGTTTGTGTACCTTTAAATCACATTTGCACAGGCTGTGAGCTGCAGGCCTTGCCTGGTAGGTTTTATTCCGTTCTGTCGTGTTAGCCTGAAGTATGTCTTATACTGCTGTTTGCCTAAGAATGACCTGCGGGACATTGAAACATGCACTTTCCGCACCTTGCAGAGTTAGGCCACCCTTTGGCAAACACGCTCTGTGCAAGATTTCATAAGACCATTAAGTGCTATTTCAGCTCCCTGTAGAAGAGGCCAAATGTTGCTAAGGATGTCAGGTCACAGACAGACATGGCTACAGAGTCTGTGACCAAGCCACTGAGACTGCGGTCCTACGTCTCATCAGTAGTGGTGAGTGCAAAGATGGGGACATGCTTTTCTCTGTGCGCACTGCTTTGCATAACACAAGGGGAGACTCTCTGGGCATTGAAGATGGGGGGTGTGAAACATGCTTAGACTCTTGATACTTCCCTCGTATTGTTAAGTTACAAGTAAACGCCATGACACCCAAAGTGATCGTCTCAGAACAATGAAGCTTTCTCTGCCTCAGTTTCCTTTTCCTGTAGAACGGGGATAGCGGCAGTGTCTTCCCCATAGGGTTGTCATGTGACGTGGCTTAGCCTATAAAAGGCTTAGAAAAGCACCTGTCACGTAAGAGCCAAGCTAGTGTCATCAGCTTAGTTACATACAGGTCATCAGTGTATTTACATGTTGCTCCAAGGGGTCAGGAGCTAGAGAGCACTGGGTCACACACAACCCAATAGATGTTTGCAGGGTCTGATTCAGATGGCAGTAAACCCCAGTCCTGGGCTTCAACATGGAGAAAATAAGTGGATCGTAGCCTCTGCCCTCAGCTATGCGCCCTGGGACTCCGGAGTTCCATGGCAGCTTCTGCTGGCACCAGGAGCAGCCGGTCTTCCCCCACCTCTCCTCCTTAGATCCCTCCACACTGACAACCCTTGCAAAGCACAGCCCTGAGAAGCAACTGGGAAGACAATCTCCAAAGTTCACCGCTAAGGCCTCTCTCCATGTGATCAATAAAGTGGGTGTGGTGACCATGGAAGGAGCTTGAAGGTCTCCACCCAACCTAACAACAAGGAAGAGTCTGAATGAACAGAAACCCAGCAACTCTTCTTAGATCTTCCAGAGAAGGGAGGGCCAAAGCCGGAGAGACAGGCAGGCAGACAAAGGGAATCCCAGCCTACAAAGGCAGAGACCACCACAGCAGCCAGAATGGCAGGAAAACCTAAACTGTAATGGACCGGTTGCTGGAGGCTGTCATAGTGATGTCAGATTTAAAAACCCCTTTGAGACATCGCACCGCCCTCTGCTCTGCTTAACACAGCCTTCCCTGGGGTGAAACTGTGAGCATTTGCACTGCCCTGGATTCCATGCCCAGGGCTTAGGAGAAAAGGGAGGGAAGGAGGAAGGAAGGAGGGGAGAGTGCTGGACATATGGCCCAGTTGGTAAGATGCTTTCTGGACAAGTATGATGCCCCAGGTTCGAACCCCACTAAACAGCTGGAGGTAGAGGGGCAAGCCTGTAATCTAGCACTGACGGGGAGGAGACTGTAAGATCTCTGGAGACTGCTGTCCAGCTAGTCTAGCCATTCAGTAAGCCTCCATCTCAGTGAGAGACTCAAAAAAACAAGGTGGGGAAGTAATTGAAGAAGATCCTGGGATACTGACCACTAAACTCTACACATACATGCACACCCATACACATGTACACACAACAGACAGACAGACAGACAGACACACACACACACACACACACACACACACACACGGTGAATTTGTTTTAAGCAAAAGATAACAGAACCACAGATGACATATCTCTGAGGCACAGGGAACAAAAGGAAACACAATGTTACGGAGTTTTCATGAGAATCCCTCATGTTTTTGCTTCATCCATCATTTTTATGAATAGCTAACACTTCCTGAGCACCCAGCCATGACTTCATTTGAGTTCACAATGACCCAATGCAGTAAGTAATATCTTCCACTTGCAGATAAGGAAGGTGGAGCTTTAGAGTTTCATTAGTTTACCCAGAAGCATACCGCTGAAAAACAGCCTAGCTGTGGCCTAATTAATCTCAGGTCACTTTGGCCTCAATACACTCTGTTCCGCGGCCTTCTGTGGAGCTGGAAAGCAGGCAGCCGAGCCAAGAGCAGAGGCTCAAGCTGCCCTGATGCCCCTCATGAGAGAAGAGATGCATTTCCTTCTTTCTGTTAATGCAGATTTAAGAAAAGAAGACCCACCTGGGATCAGCCACAAACGCACGGGGCTCTAAGTCCCGCCTGTCTCTCAGCATCTAGCTACCTTGATGATGGATAAAATCTAACATCACACTGCTGAGAAGGTGCGTGTGGTCTTCTGAGGCAGGGAGAGAATGCGAAGGATGAAAATTATGAATCTTGTCCATTCAGTCCCAGACTTTAGGGTTTTCTGAAATCATTGCCAGAGAGGCAGGAAGAGCCCCTCCCAAGAAGAGAACCCAGACACTTCCGGACCTTACTCCAAGAAAACAAGGGTTTCTACTCCCAGCTTCAATCAAAGATGATGGTGATTTTTTTAAGCCTCTTCATGAGGCTACAATACCAACCCCCAGACACAGGCCCTGCTCTGTCGCCTGTCCAGATCAGCCCGGGTGTGTCTGTACCCACCTCCTAGTTATAAAAAAGCTCTATGGGCCTGTCACCAAGGTCCACTTTTACTTTATTCACATCGTGTTGCTGGCCTCTTGCCCTAAGTTGCGCCTAACTGAACCCTCCAGTGTTTGCACAGAAACCAGCAACTCACCCCTCTGAGGGAGAGGCGAGAATGGCGAGAACGCCTGTGGAGCCGGGTGGGAGAGACGGCAGAGATGCCATGTGTCCTGAGGTTTGGGCCTCATGTCCCCACCACCACTAGAAACCGCTGAGCTAGCCAAAGGCAACTCAGAAACACAATCTCCTATAAAAATTCAAGCTATTTCCTCCCATTGGCTGGAACTCATTCACCTTCTAAGTATTCCAGGGCATCTCTGAAAGGAAAAGCTCTGGACAGAGCAATTCGGGGCTTGGGGTCGGGCTATTCGTCCTGCGTTCTGTCCCTAGCTAGCTATGAGAGTATTCAGGGTCCTCAGCCTCCTGCCAAAAAAAAGAAAACTATCCATGAGATTTCCTCCAATTGTGGATTTAGACGGCCATGATTTCCTTGTTTCAGGACTTCTAGAATGATCTACATGTGGCCCATCTATTGCACTCTTTCAAGGTCATTTCTCTTTTCCTATTGGCTCTTGAAGCGTCTACATGGGGAGTAACCTTGGAGGCCATTTAACCTGCATTTAGTTAGTGAAGGAATTGGCCACACTTGAGAATAGGCCCTCTTCTGCCTCTAACCGCCAATGTCCAACTCACTTCTCCCCAGCCACAGGGCTCCACATTTTAGAGACCCAAATGCTTACTTTGTCTGTGGCCCCAACATCCCTTCCGCTCTCTCAGCATAACTAGTAACTATGAGAAATGCTGGGCTTGGGATAAAACTGGCTCTGCAGAAGGCAGGGAAGGGAGAGAGAAAGGCTGCAGAGTATGCGGAGTCACTCTGGAACCACTGGGCTAAATAAGCCTTAAAAGCTCAGTGTTGGTCAGCTAGGGCTGCCAGAACAAAAGGCCATAGCCAGAGCAGCTTTGACAACAGAAAACTATTTCCCCTCAGCTTTGGATGCTGGAAGTCCAAGGTCAGGGTTCTGGCAGGGTTGCCTTCCAGACACTTCTCTCCTTAGAGTACAGACAGCTGCCCATTGGCTGCCCCTGTATAGGGTTTTTGTGGCCCTGGTGTCTCTCCCTGTGTCACCTCCTTCTCCTCCTTGTGGATCCCAGGCTGTCCTTGGGCTTGAAGCAGCCAAGGAATCTCAGCTCCTCCATGTGAGTACTGACCCTCACTCCCGAGGATCCAATTACAGCTAGACCAGCATTCCATCAACTGAGTTATGTCTCCAGCCACTAACCCCTTCTTATAAGGACTCCAGCCAGATTAGAGGAGGGCCTGGCCAAACAGCCTCAGTTTACCTTAAGTACCTTTTTGGAGGGAGGAAGGATGAGACAGGGTTTCTCTGTCTAGCCTTAGCTGTCCTGGACTCACTTTGTAGACCAAGCTGGCTTCGAACTCAGAGATCTGCCTGCCTCTGCCTCCCAAAGTGCTGAGATTAAAGGCATGGGCCACTGCACCTGGCGTTAAGTACCTTTTTAAAGGCCCTATTTTATTGTAATTAACTTGGCTAAATTTCTCTGTCATTTTTTTTTACTTAGATTCATTTCCACTGATATATAATGATATTAATATTACACAAATTTTCTTTATATTAGTGTGGCAGTATGTCAGGTTTGTATATAAATCATAATATTAAACTATGCAAATTTAAAATAAAAGTTAAATTAAAGGGCCCTATTTCTAAATAAACCGGTGGGACTAGGCTTCAGCGTATGGATTTGCAAAAGACACAGTTCAGCCTGCCACACCTCAGTGCCTTCTGTCAGCTCAGCTGTGAGTCCCCTTTACTGTCTAAGCCAGCTCAAAAAAAAAAAAAAAATGTAGTCTGTTCCTTGGATCATAAATTCCCACAAGCCAACCCAAGGTCTCACAAGATGGTCTGGTCATACCTTGGAGCCTCCCAATTCACCACAGAGAAAACAACTCACCTCCTCACGTGCTCCCAGCTTCCACCACGGCCAGCCTCGGCACAGAGCTTCCCTCCCGCAGCTTTGTGGTCACATACCTCCTTCTCATCTAGACCACTAAGAAGGGAGCTACGGTACCAAGCCCCTCCCTCCCCCACCCCCACCCCGCACATCCCCCCACCTTCTTTCCCTCCACCCCCCACCCCCGCCCAGCAGCAGAACACAAAGCCAGAAACCCACTTCTGTACAGTGCAGTCCCTATATGCTTTAAAGTCACTAAAGGCGGGTCTAACAGTGATGGTGGGTGACACAGGCGTGTCACAGGTGTGTCACAGGCATTGCATGCCTTCTGGTGAAAGTGCACATCAATTCCCCCAAAACACATAGCCTACCTGTCTGTATCTGGTTAAACCTATAGATCTGCCATTTTGCAAGTGACTTAAAGGATAGAGGGACATATTTAAAGCACAACGGGAAGCTAGGTGTGGTGGCAGAGGCAGGAGAATCACAGCCATGGGAGAGCCGCCTGCTGTACACAGCAGGACCAGGCTACATGACAAGACTGTGACTCAAAAAAAAAAAAAATCAAAAATAACAAAACAAATAAATACAAAACACAGTGGGAGTGCAAGCAGTAAGCCTGAGGTGAAAAACTCCACTAGTAAACAAACCAGTTACAAAGGAAGGAAGGAGCCTCACAAGAACCCATAGATCAAAGAAGATTTAAAAGATGGAGACCACTCCCCATCCTGGAGCCCCCACCCCAGCCCCATCACACACCGCTCTAATTCAGATCCTGACTCGAACAAACAAGAAAACAAAAAGTCTTGA
This sequence comes from Acomys percivali, assembly GCA_907169655.1. Lineage (NCBI taxonomy): Eukaryota > Metazoa > Chordata > Mammalia > Rodentia > Muridae > Acomys > Acomys percivali. The sequence continues at coordinate 174,037,309 of OU015742.1, read as the reverse complement.
GATAATCTGGGAGATCTGAATGCTGGTTGTTGCAACTATACTACAGAGGTGTTAATACTCTTTGGTGATTAGATTTTATTAATGGATCCTAATCTTTTAAAGGTATGCAAGTAGCCCTTGCCTTCCTGTGGGCTTACATCCCCAAAACAAACTCCTTGTAAATACACAGCATTGTAGCTGGGATATGAGTTCATCCCACGCAGCCTGCTGAAAGTCAGAGCTTAGTAACAGAGCAATTGTAGAGTTGATAGTTCCCTGGCGACATTTACCAGGGGTAAAGTGCAATGTCACATTGACCTCGAAATAATCTGAACTGGGGGCTAGGAAGAAGGTGGAGAAAAAGAGGCTGACCCTGAGCTGTTTGTTATCAACGCTGCATGGAGTTCCATGGGAATTCATTACGCTGCCCTCTTTATATATACTTAGAAGTTTTCTTGACTGCTTTTTTTTTAAAGTTTTTCTCATGAATGAAAAGGACCCAATGACAAAGCCAGAGTCTAAATTCTTTGACAAAGTCCTAATGTTATTAGCAGGACAACCAGCTTACCAATTCACACTTTTCACATAAAGTTTTCCAAATATGAACCTTCCCAGAATGCTTAGAGCTGACATGACATACCTGCTTTTCAACTGCTACTGAGAAATTTTGAACCACGGGCCAGGCATACTCCATGGGGTTTCAGTAAGGAGTGTAGTACACAGAAAAATACCAGCTAAATGTAGAGTAAACATTAATAAATGGCCATGAATAACAGTGTTTGTTGTTGATGTAATCCAAACCTTTAAAAACTTATTCATCCTAATAAAGGACACCAGAGGCCCACAGTAAAAGACTAGTGACATAAGAATATGAAACTTTTATAGAGCAAACCAGATATTTGCCAAATCTTATAGAAAAGCATGTCAATCTCTTTAATAAAACACCCTGGGTTGGGGATATGACTCGGTAAAGCACTCATCCAAAATGTATGAGATGCTGAGGTCAATCACCAGTACTGAAATAATAATTGTTATTATTATTATAGTAGTAATAATAATTATTATACTATGGTAAGAATCAAGAAAAAACTGAGCGGAAAACAAACTATGGTGGGATTGCTGTTGTTGTTATTACTGTAGACATCCAATTAAATTTGGATTTATACAAACGATGAACAATATTTGTTTCTTTGCCATACTTTACTGTGGTGGTTTGAGTAAGAATGGCCCCCATATGCTCATATATTTGAATGCTTAGGAAGCAGGGAGTGGCACCATTTGAAAGGATTAACAGGATTAAGAGGTGTGGCCCCTTGTTGAAGGACGTATATCACTGAACATGAGCACTGAGGTTTCAAAAGCCCAGGCCAGCCCCCCTCAATTTGTCCTTGGGGATCAGGATGGACACTTCTCCAGCACCGCACCTTCCGGCTGCCATCTCTCCACAAGGAAGATAACAGGCTAAGCGTCTGAAACTGTAAGCAAGCCCCCAATAAAATGCTTTCTTTTGTAAGAACTGTCCTGGTTGTGATGCCTCTTCAAAGCAATAAAACCGCGACCAAGAGACTAACATTAAAATGTTAGCTGCTGTTTTTCTGAAATTCAAATTTAACTGGACATCTTGGAGTTTTACTTGCTAACTTGAAAATTCCTAAACTAATTGTCTTAAGTTTGAAACACTGTCTCCTTTATAATCATCCAGACAGAGGAAGTCAAGAGAAAAGCAGATGTCTGGAGCGAGCAGGAAAGGACACCAACACTGTAAGGCACCTGCCCAGAGCTCTGGGGAGACATACGGGTCTCAGGGTCTCTGACAGGTAGGAGGGTGGGGGCCAGCAGATAGTAAAAAAGAGGTTTTAAGTTTGGATGCCCATTCCTTCTGAAGAGGAGAGGGGCACTCTCCCCATCAGTTAGCGGCCAGTCCCTCAGAGAAGCAGCTCTTTCATTTGTTCTTGAACTTAATTTTAGAACTGGGGAGATGGCTTACTTGCCTTGTTTGTAAGAGGACCTGAGTTTGGGTTCCCAGGACCCCTGTGAAAGGCAGTTGAATGTAGAGTTGGTGAATCTGGAACCCCAGTGCTCCTATAGCGAGATGAGCCGTGCCCAGTGGTGAACGATAAGACAGCCCGACTCAAGGGGAAAAGGAAAAACCAACACCCAAGGCTGTCTTCTAACTTCCACATGTGGACTGTGACACATGTACACACATGTACACACATGTACACACGCGCACGCACACACACACACAAACACAAAAAAATCCCTAAGCTATTTTTAAAGATCAAGACAAACGATTATGATCTATCTAAATGCACTGTAAGCTTTTATGAACTTTCTTATGTATTATTGAACTTATGCAAAGGGAACTTTAAACCTATGTACTTTTCACCCAATTACAGATAAACAAAAACTGCCAATTCCTTGCAAACTGTCTACATCCCTCTAATGTATTTCCTCTCCTGCCTCACCCTCTTACCCTAGGGAGTCATGAATATGACCGTTGTATCATAATTATCCTTAATTTTCTCATACTTTTTCACATCTATTTGCACCCCTACACAATATATGGCTTTTTGCATACCCTTAACCTTCAGAACCTTCATCTACATAGTAGCCCTGACTATGTATTCTTCCTAATGTACCTTTGTTCAGTCTATTTTTTTTTAATAATGAAATCAATTTAATCATTAAATAGTCATGTTTGGTGCTGTGTAATAGTCCCCTATTTGGATATACCATAAATTATTTTTCTGTTCTTTTGCTCTGATTGTCATTTAGCTGGTTTCCAATGTTATCTTGTCACTAAATGCTATTATGAACATCCTTGAACACATATCTTTCTACAATTTATGGGCATTTTTATACAGCATATAACAGAGACGAATTACAAGGTCAAGAAGTGTGTACAACTTCAACTGTAATTCTACAACGTGACTCTACTAATTTATATTCCCGCCAGTAGCAATAAATAATTTTTATAGTTATATCCTGCTGAGGTTAATTGAAAATGCTCCTTTAAGGCAGAGTGCTCAAAATGAGCAGGGCGCCTGGTGCTGATAGCTCCTGACCCTTAGAAAGCAGGCCTGACATGGACGTGGCCGAGCATGATGGAGACTGAATCTGCAGGTTATTGGTGAATCAGCCTGGACTTGGGACTTGCCACAAGGCACACAAGGGCTGAGGAAGCAGCTGCACCTGCCATGAGCTCAGGGAGGTGGCCAGCAGCTGTGGTGGCAGCAGAGACTACAGGGTTGAACACTCCTGAGGAGAGCCTTCTGAGGAACCAAAGGTAGACTCTGTGGCCTATGGCAGAGAACTGGCCCTGGGGTCTCACGCCTGTGCCTGTTCTAATTTGCATTATTTTCTTGTAGGATTGAAAGTTGTTTGCTGTACATATAACTTTTAATGGTTGCTAAAATGCTTCATACAGATTGAACAGCCCCCGTGATAACACCACTTGCAACAAAACTCTCCCTACATGGACGACTTTCTTCTGCACAAAGAGAGCTGTATATTCTGGTTGGCATTTTACTTTTCTTTTATTGTCCAATATTTCTTTGTCAAAAAAAAAGAAAGAAAGAAAGAAACCATCCACATTTATTGAAAATTCCATTATTCAATAAACATTCACTAAGCACCTGCTCTTGGGCAAGGCAGAGTCCATTAAAAAAAAAAAAAAAAAAACTTAAGCAACTTTACCATAAGAGACTCCTCCTTGAAAAGAGACTGCAGGCACAAGCCACAATAACCTCATTTATCATGTGTTTTCCATGGGACAGGAGCTGTACTGAACCCTTAGTGAACACAGCAGGCAGAACAAGCCCCATCCAAGATGCCCAGAGTCTAACGCTGACACAGCTATGTTATGTGGTAAAGAATTAAAGTGGCTAATTGTGTGACCCTAAGATTAGTCTGCAACATTCAAGGGGATCCCGTCCTATCGCAAGGTCCTTCTTTAAATAGCAAGAGGCAGCAGATGAGTGATGTGGCCCAGCGAGAAGAACTTGACCATCGTTGACGAAGATGGGAGGAACCAGGAGGCACGGACTGTGAGTGGACTTCAGAGGCTGAAAAGGGCAAGAGAACGGATTCTTGAACCCAGCATAGCTGTGCACGCCTGCAACCACAAGGCTTGGGGTGAAGCTGGGTAGCTCTCAGTGCTAGCCTTGGATGCATAGGGCATTCGAGAAAAGCCTGGGCTATAAGAGACCCTGCCTCAAAAACAAACACACACACACATACACACACACACACACACACACACACACATACACACATACACACACACACACACATGCCAAGGCCTCGTGAAACACTGAGGAAAGGGGAGATACGGAATATAAGTGTCAGAGAGTGAGGTAGAGTGTGATAGATCTCTTTCATCTGCAAGTAACAGACACTGTGCTCTCAAACTCTCATCAGTCATTATTTCTAGGCCCAGCAACTTTCTAGCATGGAATCAGGAAGGGTTGGAAAGCCCTATACCTCCCTGGGGATATAAATTACTAATGCCCTTAATGGATGATAGAGGATGCTGAGACATTGTCTTTAGGGTGCAGCCACTGGTAAGGTGTCCAGACTCCTGCAAATTATCATCACCCATGCTCCTGTAAGCCAACAACTGGGTTGAACTCTGTAGGTAGAGAGAGAGAAGAGAAGGGAAACAGAAGGCATGGCAATGGAAGGTGGGGAAGAGGGGTGGGGTCAGCAGGAGTGGTGGGGGCGGGGCAAAAGAAGGCTATGCCAGTGTAAATATACATTATATACATGTATGCAAATGTCACAGTGACGATCATTCTGTGTAATGATTATATGTTAATCAAAAGCTATTTAGTCCCTGCAGGGAAGGGGGGGGGTCTGCACACCACATTTCAAGTGTATAATAGCTATTGTAGGTGTGGTGAACATCAGACCCCTGTAGACACTTCCACTGAAGAGCTCCTCAGTCATGGCTTTTGGGCTGGTGGGTGGATCTATGCTTTCATAGCCCTCAGCAACTCATTTGCTTACTTCCTGCTTTTACCAGCCCCTGCCCTAGGGACCCAAGAACAGACACATAGTAAATAGCCACAGCAAGTTTGGTTTTTTGTTTGTTTTTGTTTTTGTGTTTTGTTTGGTTTGGTTGTTTTTCGAGACAGGGTTTCTCTGTGTAGCCTTGGCTGTCCTAGACTCACTTTGTAGACCAGGCTGGCCTCAAACTCACAGAGATCCACCCGCCTCTGCCTCCCGAGTGCTGGGATTAAAGGCATGTGCCACCACGCCTGGTATACACAGCAAGTATTTTTAAGCCCAGGCTGTGTCCTAGAGAGATATTTATCTAGTCGAAAAGCATCCATTCTCCTAGGCTTGGGCAGGTTGTTCAAGTCTTACCACCTTGTATTGCATGCTGGGACCTGATTTTGATTCTCAGAATCCACATTTTTTAAAAAAGAAAAAAACTCCTGTGTGGTGATGACTTGTAACCCCAACAACAGGAAAACAGAGGCAGGAAGCTCCCTGGGACGCCCTAGACAACCAGCCAAATCCACAGGGCAAGTTCCAGACTAGTGAGGAACCTTGTCTCAAAAACAAAGACGGAGCCAAGGTTGTTCTCTGGCCTCCACTTTCACGGGCACATGTGTGTACACACACATACATACACATGCAAAAACGACCCTAGGTTTCTCACTGCCGGTACCTTAGAAAAGATCAACCTTGTAGAATCTTTCTGTTAGCTGGTTGGTTTGGTTTTGGGGTTTTGTTTTTTTTCTTGGGGGGAGGGTTGGTTTTTTGGTGGTTGTTGTTGTTGTTGTTCTTTGTTTTTGTTTTGTTTTGTTTGCTTTTTTGTTTGTTTGTTACCCCTCCCCCATTCCCAACCCCCAACCCCCCCCAAGACAACAGCGTTTCTCAGTGTAGCCCTAGCTGTCCTGGAACTCACGCTATAGAGTAGCCTGGCCTTGAACTTAGCAATTTGCCTGCCTCAGCCTTGAGAGGGTTGGAATTAAACGGTGCACGTGCCACCACCATCTGGCCTTCCACACCTTCCACACATAGGCTGGTTATTTATAGGAGGACAAGGCTGCTCACAGTTAGGAGGCATTTGTCAGGTGAGGGAGTGGGGGTTGGGGGCGGGGCGGGGAGCTCCACTGAGACCAGCTGTCTTCCCTCTGAGTGGAGGGTGCCCCCACACGGGTCCCTGCAAACAGAAGACAAAAACCATCCAAAGGACTGCCTCACAGTCCACAGAGCTCCAGCCCTAGCAAGCTAAGGCAGTGGCCACAGGGAAGATTATTTTGTGATCTAGCAATTGAATTTGGAATGATGTCAGAGCGGAGGAAAAGCCAATCCGTCGCTAGAATGACCTGTGGGTCTTCATGGAAACGGTTGGAAGCGCTCGCAGAGACCTGATTCTCTCATCCCCCCTGGTGACTCACAGCTGCGCAGAGCACGTACTGTGCACAATGCTGACCCTGTTTGGCAGGCTTCGCGGCAGCTCCGATCGATTTCTCATCAGCAACTCAACCCTTGTCCTCATCCAAACAGCTCAGTGACAAACACAAGGAGGAGGGGGCCTTCCACACTGACAGGCCTCACCACTAGCAGCCAGGCCAGAACTTGGCCGCCTGAACAATAAATCTCTATGCAGTCTGGAGAGAAAGGCCACCCTGTACCTGCTGTACGCAGGGCTGTACACCCACCAAAGCCCCCTGCAAAGTGGAGAGAAGGGAGGAGGTGGGACCCAAGGCCCCAGTCAAATGAGAAACAGGCCTCCAGCCTCCATTGCCCTGAGAGAGGCGGCCCATGAGCCACCTCAGCTAGTAGACAGGCTCTATTCAACTGAACTAAGGATTCGAACGCTTATGGTTGGGACCCACCGTAGCCTACATACCAAAAGAAGCAACACGACGGTGTCTATAAACTTACAAAATCCTAAAAATAAATAAACTTTAAATAAACTCCTTTAGCTACAACAAAATTATCCTTGGCTGGGCCGGTTGATGTGCCTGGACCTGGGCCTTTTCTGCATTTAAACATCCAATAACTGAATCAATGATGATAATCGTTTCCTGGGGAATAGTTAGATGGGGACACATCCAGAAGAGGGGGGAGAAACAGAAGTGGAAGAAGCCCTTCCCCGACCCCAACCCTGGGAACTTGTGCTCAACCTCGAGTGCAAAGAATCAAATTAATCACAGCTCTTAGTTCATGACATACTTTGATTGGTGCGGGGCCTATGTTTACTCTTTACTTAATCAGCTATTAGAACCTTAATGATGGACAAAGAGCTCGGAGCTGCCCTCTCTCTTCTCACTAAAAGTCCCGAAGCCAGCCATATGTTTTCCCTACCAACCTAAACCCCTTTACTCACAACTTTATCCCAAGTCAGCATGCAGGTTACTTTGGTTTTCTGCTTAGCTAATTTTATTGTAGCTACAGGTATTTTTAAAAGGGTTTTCTTTTTTTTTAATTTTTATTAATTTATTCTTGTTACATCTCTATGGTTATCCCATCCCTTGTATCCTCCCATTCTCCCCTCCCTCCCATTTTCCCCTTATTCCCCTCCCCTATGACTGTTCCTCAGAGTGATTACCTCCCTCTGTATATGCTCATAAGGTATCAAGTCTCTTCTCGGTGACCTGCTGTCCTTCCTCTGAGTGCCACTAGGTCTCCCCCTCCAGGGGACATAGTCAAATGTGAGGCACCAGAGTACACGAGAAAGTCAAATCCCTCTCTCCACTCAAGTGTGGAGACTGTCCTGTCCATTGGCTAGATCTGGGTAGGGGTTTAAATTTTACCGCCTGTATTGTCCTTGGCTAGTGCCTTAGTTTGAGCGGGACCCCTTGACCCAAATCTGCCTATCATTTAAAAGGGTTTTCTAATGTCAGTTATTCATACATTTATAAAAGATGGCACACTGCCTCTCTTGGTATGTTTCTTTTCTTTAATGCTGTGTTGCAAAGAGTCATTACCTTTCACCTTTGGTGTGGCTGTGCATGGACAGTGCCCATGTGTTATATGTGTAATCGGTGAGAATGTGAGTGAGTGTGTGTCCAAGAGTGTGAGTGCAGATGCACATGTTGAGGTCAGAGAACAACCTCACTGTCAGTCCTCACTTTCCAGCTTGGTTGGGGTGGGACAGGGTCTCTTTGTCGTTTTTGCCACTATAAACACCTCTGTAGCCGGCCAAGAGCTTCTAGGGATTCTCCTGTGTCTATCCTCCATCTTTTGGTAGGAGTGCTGGAACCACAGACATACCAAAACTAGCCTAATGTGGGTTCTGGGGGTTTAAACTCAAGTCCTCCTGTCTGCATAGCAAGCACTTTGCCTACTGAGACATCTCCCAGCATTTTATATGTTGCTATCGCTCCTATGTTTGGCCTAAGTAGAATTTTTCATGGTGTGAGTTCATCCCAGTTTGTTCACCTGTCCACCCACTAATGGGCAGCTCGGCTCCTTCCCAGCTTGTGGTAGTAAGAGCGCAGTGGCACACAGTCGCATCCCTCACACCCTGAACGTCCCTAAGGCACACGTGCCTAGGAGTAGAATTGCTAGGCCACACCAAGTGTGACTCCTTGAGATGGTAGCAAATTGACTATGGTTCCTAGCACTTCTTAGAAGCATGGTTCTTACCCCAAGCCCCCTCTGTTTGGTTTCTCTAAGTGTCACATTATCATCTTTACCAAAAATGTTTAAATCAAGTTCCTGACCCTTGAGCAGCATCTCAGGTGAATTTTTCCTGCATGGAAAAAAAAAAAAAAAAAAAAAGGACAGGTTGGACAACAGGAAGAAAATCTACTTTGCTAAGTAGAGCAAAGACCCTAGTCCAGACTCTGAGATAAGAAAGCCTGATGGGAGGAAACAACCCAGAAGCTGTTTTACTTTTGACAAACAGGAGATAGAGACAGAGGTTTGAGGTAGAGGCAAAGTCAGTTGCCCCATCTAAGAAGCTCAGTCAGCCTCTTCTGCCCCAGCCTCCTCACGATCAATGCATGTGCAAAGAACAAAAATCTGAAAGTGGGAAAGCCCAGCTCGTCGTAAGCCAGTCATTTCATATGACAGTGGAAGTGGGAGTACAGACTGGACATCTCTATACAGTCTAACACGTAGCTATACGTGCTAGCCGAGTGTTTTACAGTCTGACCAGCACATGGATGAATCAGATTCCTGCTTCAAGGAGCTTGTAGCTTCCTCATTTCCAAGACAGGATGAGGCATGAAGTGTGCAGGGAGTGACAAGGCTGGGAAGGAGGAGATGCTCACTGCAGAAGGACTCAAAAGCTGAAATCTGCAGATGCCTTCTCGGAGAGTGGTGTTGGAGTTGAAACAAAAAGAAAAAGAATAAAGAGGAATTGCCAGGCATAGAAGTGCACACCTTTAATCTCAGCATTCTGGAAGCAGAGGTAGGCAGACCTCTGTGAGTTCAAGGCCAGCCTAGTCTATAATATTGCTAGTTCCAGGCCAGCCAGGATTACACAGTGAGACCCTGATAAAGGCCAGGGAGCAGAGAGTAGAGAATATACTTAAAATTAACTATGAAACTCGGTTTCTGACTCATACCCCTTGACTTTCCCATTTTCTCCTATTTTTCACATTCCAGTTGGTTGGTTGGTTGGTTTTGTTGTGACAGGGTTTCTCTGTGTAGCCCTAGCTGTCCTGGAACTTACTTTGCAGACCAGGCTGGCCTTGAACTCACAGAGATGTGCCTGCCTCTGGAATGCTGGGATTAAAGGCATGTGCCTCCACTGTGCATGCTGGGAATAAAGGCATGCTCTGCCACTGTGCAGCCTTTCTCACACGTCTTAAATGATTCCAGCCTCTAGTCTTCCTCAAGCACCAGAGTTGCTCAGGGATCCCTATTAGACATTCATTATCTGCACGCTTTTGAGTTTTCACTCCACAGACACTGACAGAGTAAATCTCTACCAGGTGCCTGGACCTGTACTGAGCTCTGAGGATACATGGACGGACAAGATGGGTTTGGTCTCCACCCTCATCCCATCCTCTGTCTTCAAGGGCAGACAGAAGATTAAACAAAGGCTGCTCAGTTGGCCTGTCCATCCCTCAGACTTCATCAGCCTGAGACAGCCTCTCTTTCTTCCCTTCCCTCCCCTGAAACATTTTCAGTAATTTTTTTAGGATGGAAGAAATGACTGCCTGCTCCGTAATTGAAAGAGTACTGACCAGCTTCCCAGATAGCCAAGTCGCTGCTCAGACCTCAGAGACCCAAGCATCAGGTGCTTCCTACAGAGCAACCTCCAATCTGATACTTGATAGCTGGCAGTTTCCAGAGTCAAACAAATGTCAGGAATTTTATGAAGGAAGGCAGGAAGCAAGAAAGGGGGGCAAGGATTGGGGTCTGGGCCTCAAGGGAGCTCAATTAGTGAGTCAGATCGGTACAGCGAAAGGGCATGTTCTCAGTTTCCTAGAAAGCCAGCTGGGGAAGATGGTGATCCTTCAGCTTCTGTCACTCAAAAGATTAAGAGAGGAGACCTCGGGGTGCCCGAAGGGAATTCTGCAACAAGCCAGATGTTTCTGCTCTTCCTATGGTTCCACTGCTCTCAACCAGAGCCACATTCTGGGGCCACCAAAAAGCCACAGAAGAGAGCTGGTATCTTTTGAGACAGGGCTGAAATCCAAACATAAGCCTTTATCGATACAGAGACGAAAGATTCCTCCACAAACTCGCTTGGTGCACTGGGGTTTAGAATTTTCTCATGGAGTCGTCTGTCCCTTTAGTTGGAAGCACACAGTATAATCCACGCAAACGTCTCATACCTATTCCACGTGGGATTCAAACAAGACCATAAGCCCCATGTTTCACTTCCTCACCTCCAAAATGAGTCCTAAAAGGCTGTCTTCCTTGCTCTTAAGAGACTGTATAAAAGGCCAAGCTCAGATGTTCATGGGCGGTGGCTGTTATTGTTGCCTATGCATGCAACCAGATAACCACATGCTCAAGGGAGCTGCTTCCCGGCTAGAAAGATGGCTCAGTGGTTATAAGCGCTTGCTGCTCTCTCAGAAGACCCAAGATCAGTTCTGTGAACCAATGTGGGGCAGTTCCCAAGCTGCAGTTTCAGGGAATCTGATGCCTCTGGCCTCTGAAGACCCCTCCGCTCACATGCCCATAGTCATCTACAAGCATACGCATCCACACATAACTAAAAATAATAAACAAATCTCTCTCTCTCTCTTTTTTTTTTCTTAAAGAGCGGTGTCTCTTTAGTGCATTCTAAACTTCTGCATGCATGCGTGTTTGACAGAGAGCAAGCTGGGACATAAGCAAGCCCACTTACAGGTCCTGTTTATCTTCCATCACTTTTGTCAAATTAATAAACTAAAGAAGTTGTCGGAGAAACTTCCAGTCTGTTTCTCCCAAAGTCCTAGCTACCTCCAGTTCCAGGAGGTAGGGAAGGAAAGCCATATGGCTGGAGACGTTGCACATGCCTGGCAGCAAGCAAGCGTCCCCCCCCCCCTTTCCCCACCATTTGTCGGAGGGCCTCTCTCCTTTCGACCCTCTTGTGGGCGGGCATCCAGATTGCAGTCGGGGTGCTCTGGTCTGCATCTCTGTCTTGACTGTTCCTAATTATTGGAGGGAACGCCGTGGCTCTCTCTTGCCTGACCTCAGACTTTAAGAGCTTCGAGTCCTCATATCAAGCCATCAGCTTCATTTAAAAGGCATCCTCATCTGCATCCATAAAAGTCGCTCCTGGAGCCCTGACTTGCCCCAGCTTTGGGAATGCTGTCGAGGATTTATGACACACCCTGGATCTAATCCGCCGCCCTTTAACTGCTGCTGTTGCACATCTGGTCATAAAAGCAAGGGCCGGCCCAACACGGGGACAAACACTTTTCTTTCCTAAGTGGCTGCAAATCTGATCTCCCAGTGATAGGTGGGCTCAGATGTAACCAGCCCAGCATCTGGGCAGTCTTTAAGTTAGGCAGGTTTTGCAAGGCTTTTCCTCTATGAAGGGCAGTTATCTGTCCTTCTAGGTGATACCCTAGTAGAAAGAGCCAGAAATAAAGAAGCAGCCACGAGAACAGGTGGTAATGGGGCTAGCCACCCAGGAAATGGGGCCAAGGGATATCCAGGAAAGAAAGCCCGATTAGGTTGAGAAACCAACCTTGTTTGCTCAGAAGGCAAGTCCTAGCCGGCCAACTTACCCAGGGAGGTTCCCGCTGGGTGGCAGCAAGCTGCTACCCAGAGGTCCAGGCTCTGATTTGGTCTTACTCTGGTCCTTGCCCAGAGACGGCCTTTGCCAAAGAAACCACTAGGTGGTTTAACAAATACATTTTTTAAGGCAGTGAAATTCTTTATTAGACCAATAGGAGGGGGCAGGGAGAGCAATAATCTAGACCAGAAATGAACACAATGCTGCCGGTTCCCGGTTTACAATGCCCTGGACAACCCGTCCCGTGCACAGAATTGGCACATTCCGTGTGGTTCAGAAACTCCAATCAGACCAAGGTTCAACTGATCCAACCCAGGGGAGATCCTTGAATCCTGCGCAGCTCTTCCGAACTTCTTCACAGCTCTCCAACCCTGCCACTCCTCCCGAGCCAGGCCGGCAGGAGGGGGTATTAAAATTATCTGCTGTGAGTTTTACAAGCAGCGATTGCTTTTTAAAACAACAACAACACAAGGTCCTTGTGTGGCTCGCGGGTAACCTAAAACTCTCTAGGCAGAGTCCCCCCTCTTCGTCCCGCCAGCGCCCCCAACACACACACACACCCTCTGCCTGCCAAGAACGCCAGCCTGGGGACTGGGGACAACATAGAGAAGTCAGCTGCAGCCAAGGCAGGGCTCCCACCGACCTAGGAGGCCTCTAGGGTAGGGGGTAGAGGGTCCTTGGTGGAAAAGCCTCAAGAGAAGTTCGAGAAACCCACCGGTGACAGGTCGTGGGAGTCGGTGCTGCAAGAAAAGGCGGGGAATGGGAGGAGGGCAATGAAATTTTATTTCAGCAACTTCTCCAAGAGGCCCGCAAGGGACTGGACAGCAGAGTTGGGGACAAGGTCTGACACCTCCCTTCCCCCTTCTGTAGATGAGCAGCCAGGCAACCTCTGCCCCGCGCAGGTGGGCGCGCACGGCTGTGAGACGCACTTACCCTGGGGCCGGTGGTGCGGTGGCCCACGGCCGGGGACAGCTGCACCAACACGAGCAGCAAGTGAGGCGTGAGCAGGCAGACGCGCGCGGGCAGCATGGTGCCAGCTGAGCCGGGCAGCCGCTAGTGGGCAGCGAGCAGGGGAGCAGGCTAGCTTCAAAGCGCTTGGTTGCGGGGGCTGCCGGGAGCGTCCGAAGAGGCTGCAGCAGGAGCCTGGGGAAGCCTGGGGAAGCCTGGGGACGGAGGTCACGGTCATGAACGGCGGAGGCCCGGAGCTGGAGCGCGAGCGTGTGCTCTGCGCGTGGCGCCTGCTGCGCTCGGCCTGGCCGCTGCGACAGCAGGTTGGATGCCTGAGCCTGGGCCATGGGAATTCCCGTTATAAACTCCGGGAAGGGGAGGGGCGGGGCTCGGTGGGGCTGACTGACGGGTCGAGAGGCCTGTAGCAGCCGACCCTCCAGCAGGTGGAAGCCAATGGGAGTGAGACAAGAGGGGCGGTTCGTGGTCCGCCTCCCCACCTAAGAGCTAGACACTGGTTTCCCCGGCCAGCCGGAGTGGGCTCTAGCAGAAACTGGGTAAAAAGTAACTTTCTCTTGACAAGTCCCCCCTGGGAACCTCCCAGCGCTCCAGCAGCCTCAGTCCTTCCTTAGTGGTCACCTGGATAATAAGGAAGCCTGGAGCACTTATCGCGTTTTAGCTCCTAGGCTTGAGTTGTCGCAACAGCTCCGTGAAGCAAGCAGGGAAAATAGTTCCGCTTTCTAAATAATACAAAGACCTTGAGAAATGTTTCCCAGTGGCTGTAACACCAGGGGCAACTTGGGAAGCCACCAAGTGCTGCCCACGGCGTGTGACCTGCTTTAGAAGGAGTGGGAATATTTATTTCTTTTTTTAAAAAAATCTTCTGCGGGTTGGCATGCGAGTGCCACAGTGGCTGCACGAGAGAAGTCTCGTGGAGACAGCGCGAAGCATCCAAGGCTGGAGGGCCCCCTGAGGGTCTGGTAATGCACACCTGCGGTCCTTGGGCCACATGACCTGGGATGGGAACCCAGGCCTCCCGGCACACCAATCTAAACTGAGGGTCCACAGGAGCAGCCTCTCTATGGCCTGGAAACGGAGGAAACGGTCAAAGGAACCCTAGTTTCACATAGGAGGAGGACAAGGCATGAATAGAGGAGTCGTCTGTCAGTACAGAAATCCTAGAGACCTCCAAGGAAGGAGCGATGTTTTTCCTGGGTCCTTGCCTGGAGAGGATAGCTCCACTTTAAGCAGCCCCATCAGGTGCTGGAGCTCTGCCCATAGTGGTCCCAGAGGCCAGCCTGCAAATGGTCACAGCTATATCACATTACATCACATCACACACACAACCTCAACCCAACAAGGTGTCTGTTGCCTTCTCCCACAAGAGACCCATGATTACCACCAAATGTGGAACACGGCTCTTGGTGCTTGGTTTGCACCGGCCTGAGGCCCCTTCAAGGAGCAGGGAGATCCAGTTCTCTAAGGAGGTTGCTATAAAGCCCTGACTGCCCTGAAAGACTCTGAAAAAGACTGGCTCTACTGCCTTCCAGCTTCTCTTCTGGATTATATAGGCAAGCTCCCCAAGGGGCTTGCACACAGCCCCCATGCACCTACAAACAGGCTTCACCCAGTAGCCAGCCAGTCTTTCTGAACAACAAACCAGAACGCATCACTCTCTGCTCAAAGGGCTTTGCACTTCCCCCTTTGGCTTCAGACAGAAATACCCAGGCAAAAATGAAGGGTTCTCCAAACAGAAGATGAAAAGCATCTCTACAAGAAGTGTCTTTTTTTTTTTTTTTTTTTCCTGCCTAGCGTCAGTGCATTGTTCAGGTTCCAGAGCAAGAGCCGGTCACCACCACTTCCACCACTAGGGTGAGATCCCAGGTCTGCCATCTAGCGGCAAAACCTTGAGCACGACTCATTTAAGGTCTATTTTCCCCTCTGTAAAGTGGGAGCAAAAATGGCATCCCTGCCAAGTGTGTGTTATTGGCAGGACTAAAGAAGATTAAAGTGAGTCAAGGGATATGGGATATGAAGAAAGCAGGCTAATACTTCATAATACTATGTGTTCAGGATGATTTCACACACAGAGCAAATATTTCTACTTTGTAGGCAGGTCAGCAGGCAATGCATGAGATTGACTTGTCCAGTGGCTTCATCTGGTTAGTAGATGACAGAGCCAATTTTCTAGACTAGGCTTTTGGAGTCTTAGTCTATCTATACCCCATGGAGTCTCCTGTCTCCGTGTCACTGGGAACTTCTCTGGAGACTCAGCCTCAACAAGCATCAAGGGGGAAAGGCATAAGCAGCAAAGGTCGGGCCTTCCTGGAACAACCCTTGTGGTGCGGAATACTAGGCATTTAGCCAGCTGGACGGTGACACTCGTCCAGCCCTGAGTGTGCATGAAGCACTTAGGCAGTTTCCATGCACCTTCGATGTTGACCCACAGGGGGCGCAGCAGGCTGCTGGTTTCTCCTAATGGCCACCTGGCCACATGCAGCCATGGAGCTGATCCACTGCCTTCTCACGGTGGGATTATTGAGAAAGCTGTTGGAGTCAGCAAACGTGCTCAGATGGTCCCTAGTACCTGGCAGTACAAAGCCCCCAGGGGGGAGCATTGCAGTAGTGCTCTCCATCCCCAACCCCAAACAGTATTTTCCAGCCAGAAAACTCATTTCCAAATAGTCACTGGTCCAAAAGTCGACACTGTGCTGGCCTTCAACCATGTAGCTTAATTTAAAATACAAGCCACTGCTTTCCAGTTACTTTGCTCGGTGAGTATTTTCTTTCCTGCTGGTTGGCGTGCAGGGCCTGTCATGACTGTGGCCGCTGTTCCTGTGATGCATTTTCTTCTCCCACCTCCTTCAACGCCCAGAGAAACTCCAGAAACCCCAGAAAACCCTTAGTCCTAAACAGCATCTCTCTGCCAGCCAGGCTCCATCTTAGGATCCAAGCAAAAGTAAAATCGACAAGCCTCCTTTCCCTGGAGGCCAGGTTTATGACCCCAGAATAAATCTAGCTGGCCTGGCAACTGGTCTGTCCAGTTTTAGTCATAGCCTCTGCCCTTTGAGACTTCTCATTTCAAGAGGATATTTCAGTGGAAGAAAAATAATATTTTATATTATAACTGTGGTCTGGGGGCCTCGTGGATCTGCAGCGCTAGTGGAGAATGCCAGCTTGGAATGTCTTGTCTTTCTGTTCTGTTCAGAGTCACAACAGTCTCTCCCTTCCAACAAGCACAATGTTCTTGGTTATAGGGGATCGTCGGATACACACACTGTCCTGCAATTTAACTAGGACAGAGAACAGATACAGACCTGGAGACCATATCTAAGAGTAAAACTTGCGCTATCTGGGAACTCAGAGAGCAAGGTGTCAGTTATATATCTACCAGGCAGGAAGGTTCCCCTGAAAACACTGAGTCCTGAAGGGGGTCTGAAGCAAAGTGCTTTGATGGTGTCAATCGAGTCTGATTTATGTTCGCCTCACTGCTGCAGCCACAACCAAGCCAGGGTGTGTCTAAGGGGAGGACTTGTCAAAAGCATTTCTGAGCTCAGGAGTTTGGGATACTAAGCCTAGACTTACAATTTGGTTAAGGTAGGGTATCCATTATTCTAACTTTGCAAACGAGGCTTCCACACAGAGCTTAACCTCACCTAGGTCCTTGCTTGAATAGAACAAAGTCATTTAGAAGCCTGGCTGTGTCTAATCTAGATTCCTACCGACTCATAATAAACAGCTTCCATCTGGTGACCTGCGGTGGCTGCTCAAGTCCTAGCCATCACATCTGTGTTGCAAAGAGCAAGAAGGAAAAGGGGGAAAGAAGAGTCTGTACTTGCCAGAAGTTACACTGTATTTTGCCTCCTTGACTGCAACTCTGTAGGTACCAGGTAAACATAAAGGGTTACTAAGGAAGGAGACACAGTTGGCAATAGAGGCTATATTCAGTTGCCAGATGAAAGGTCTTTAGCTCCCTTGTATTAAAAATACATATAATGGCTGCTGAGCATTAAATGCGTGCCCTTCCAGGTCTGGAGAGATGGCTTAGTGGTTAAGAGCACTGGCATCTCTTCCAGAGGTCATGAGTTCAATTCCCAGAACCACATGGTGGCTCACAACCATCTATAATGAGATCTGGTGCCCTCTTCTGGCGTGCAGGCACACATCCAGGCAGAACACTGTATACATAATAAGTAAAATTTTTATGTTTGTCCTTCCCACAAAATTCATCACTTGGAACCCTGTGCCCTTCATGTAGAAGAAGGGAACTCCAAGAGTTCATTTAGAGTAGATGAGGTCATAGGGGTGGAGTGCACAGGCCTAGGATTAGAGCCTTCACACAAGCTATAGGAGAACTTGCCTCTCCAGACTGTCTGATCGCCACCATGTAAGGCTTTGAGAAGAAGTTGGCACTCTGGCTTCAACAAAGCCCAGCCATGCTGGAACCCTGGTCTTGGATTCCTAGCCTACAGAATTCTGAGAAGTGTCTATTATTTATAAGCACCTAGTCCATGGCAGAGCAAAATGCGTACAGGAGTGGAACCAGCCCAAGAGATAGAATCGTGTAACAGTCAACAGAGCTAAAAGGAGTGGGAGATCCGAGCATCCACATAAGTGTTTTGACATCAGATGTGGAGTCACTGGATTTGGAGTTTGCCTTGATGGGTTTCAATCTTGTTTTGGCTAAGCATTTCCTCAATATGCCCTGTTCCTCCCTTTTGGAATGGTATCCTACATTCTGTGCCATTGTGTGTTGAAAGTATGTAATTTGCTTTTTTTTTTTTTTTTAATCCTGATTTTACAGAGAGTTACAGTTAAGAGATTGTCTTGAGAAGAGACTTTGGACTTTGGGCGTCTAGACAGGGTTGAGACTGTAAAAGACAATGGGGACTTTTGAAATTAGACTGGGTGTTTTGCACTGATACAGCTATCAGGCTTTGAGAGCCAGGGAATAAAGTGTAGTGGTTTGCATAAGAATGGCCCCATTGGCTTATATGTTTTAATACTTGGTCTCTAGTTAGTGGAACTGTTTAGGAAGGATTAGGAGGTGTGGCCTAGTTAGAGGGGGTGCATCACTGAGGGTGAGCTTTGAAGTTTCAAGAGCCCAAGACAGGCCCAGTATCTCGCTTTTTCTGCCTTGTACCTGTGAATCAGATGGAAGTTCACCCTCAGCTACTGCTTCGATGCCATGCTTTCCAGCCATGCTCCCCACCATGGTGGTCATGGGTAAGCAAGTACCCAATTAAACACTTTCTTTTATACGTTGCTTTGGTCATAGTGTCTTGTCACAGCAGTAGAAAAGTTACTAAGGCAACCTATATAAAAACTTCCCTCACCCTAGGATTAGATACTCCATTTGGTCCTAACACATCAGCACTGAGGCAAGCCACTGCACCCCTGCTATGTACCAGGCACTGCACTAGGCATATAATGTGAACCAAGTCCTAACCTCAAGGAGTTGACAGTCTAGTAGAAAGATAATCATTAGGCAACCAGTTGTAGGCAGCTGAGTCACGAATTGTAAGTTTCCACAGTCCTGCAAAAGGTCCGGGGCGTTGGGCTGGAGAGACGTCTCAGAGGTTAAGAGCACTGGCTGCTCTTCCAAAGGTCCTGAGTTCAATTCCCAGCAACCACATGATGGCTCACAACCATCCATAATGAGATCAGGTGCCCTCTTCTGGCGTTCAGGGGTACATGCAGACACAACATCATATACATAAATAAATAAATCTTTTAAAAAAAAAAGGTCCAGGGTATTTAGAGAGTTTGATGCAAAAGAAAGCTAACCCAGTCTACGAGGTTAGTAACAAGTTTCCTGAAAAAGTGAATGTGATCTAAAGCTCCTTGAATGTAAGCTAAAGGGACTATTGGGGGATAGAACCCTCTGGACACAGCAAACACTGTGAAAAGGCACTGAGGTAGGAGAAGACAGATCTGTGTCTATGACAGATGAGATAGCTCTAACCCTTTAGCTACTGGCAGCCCATGAAAAAACAGTCGTCACCATTTCCAATCTGACAGATATCTTCAAGGCCTTTGATGAATAATTTACAGAAGTGGGCATAAAAGGATGCTGAGTTAGTTATTGATTGCTCCAAAACAACTTACTTCTTAAACTACGGGGTCTTCTCACCTCACTGCTTCTGAGGGTCAGGACTGTAGGACTGGCATAGTTGAGCAGCTCCAACTCAAGGACTCTCACAAAGTTTTTGGTCAAGTCTAACTTTAAAACAAGAGGACCGTGTGTCATTTGGATTGCCATTTCTGTCTTGAAATTTTTTAACAAGGAGCCTCTATTTCCACTTTGCACTGGACCCCTAGACTATATAGCCAGCACCAGCTGAAATCAACTTATCAGCCAGGCCTATAGCCTATAGCTCTTCTGTATCATTCAAACAAGACATCCTTTCAGGGTTGTTTCCTTACTTGCATGTCTATGCAGTAGTCTTAACCACTGAGCCATCTCCCCAGAGTCCCCTGCCCCCAACTTGTTATTATTTTAAGACAAAAATAGCTGTGCTCTTTTTGCTATAATTGCAAATTATTTCCAACTTTTTTATTTTTACACTTATTAACACATTTTTCTCATCAACATCATCTATTTCCTTTAATATACACAACTTCACAGTCCCTTGTCCACTCACAAGTGATTTCAAGTAAATTTTGTGCAAAAAAAAAAATCTAAAAAGTTAAAGAATACAGTTATTTATCTTTATTGGAAAATAGGATGGTCAAATTCTTGTGCTAAAACTTTACATGACAGAACCAGTGTTGGTGAGTAACAAACTGGATGCAAACTTTTATATTTCCTCTGTCTTTGAAACCATAATTTTCATTCATTAATTCTTTGGGGGTGAGACATGGTTTCTCTGTTTAACTCCAACTGTCCTGGAACTTGCTCTATAGACCAGGCGGGCCTCATAGAGATCCTTCTGCCTTTGCCTCCCAAGTGCTGGGCTTAAAAGCATGTGACACCACGCCCATCTTATTTATTAATTTTTCACTTTGAGAAGAATCATCTGGGATGCAATTGTATCAGTGACTCAAAGACTAGGCTGTCCCTTTGTATGATCAATTATTTCCTCTTTCACCTCAGCTTTTGTCTCTTTGAAATCAACTTCTGGTTAACCTAACATTTATATAAATCTCTCCTCTAGAAATTTGCTTTTCCCATAACAGGCAGAAGATTAAAAAAATTCTAATTTCTCTATTCTGTATAATAAAAGCTAAAATCAGAACTAGCATTATTGAATATATGCTTTAAATGAATATAAGATTTTAGGCAATACCGTGAACAACTTGAAATATGATAAAAAAAATTCTGATGATGAAGTACATTTGCTGCATTGTAAGTGATTTCACAGTTCTTTTCCTTTTCTCATTTTAAATGTTCTCAGCATCGTTGGGAATTACTGGGGAGTAAGGAAAAAATGGTTTCAAGGTGACAACTAGGTGTGTTAAGACATAAGAAGAACAAGATCACTAAGACTCCAGCATGCAAGATCTCAAACAGTAAGAGAAGATTCAGCAGTGTGCTTATGTTCTCATAGCTGTGAACAAATAAATACCCAAAAAAAAAGCAGCTTGAGGAAGGAAGGCTCTATTTCGGCTCACAGTTGGAGGGGCACAGTCCACTAGGGCACGAAAGGCATGGGAGCCGAAAACGAGGTGCTCTATCAGGAAGCAGAGGGAGATGCATTCTCTTCTTGCTTTCTCTTTTTGACTCAGTCCAGGATTCCAGCCCATGGTGCTTCCCACATTTAATGACGCTATACCCACCTCAGCGAAGCCAGTTTATAAACTCCCTTAAAGGCACACCCGGAAGCTTGCCTCCTAGATTGTTCTAGGTCCTCCCAACCTGTCAGTTATCACCAAGCACCAGGAATACCATGATTTGAGACAGGGTGAGTCCTATTCTCTCTTTAAAATAAGTAAAGCTCATCCCTGTGTTTTGAAAGGTATCCAAAAACAAAGCTCAATCAATATTAACATTAAAATTAGATTTTAATATTAACATTAATTAGATGCAGGCTAGAGAAATGGTTCGGTGGTTAAGAGCTCTTCTGGAGGACCCGTTCAATTCCAAGCACCCACGTCAGACAGCTCACAACTGCCTGTAACTACAGCTCCACTTCTGGTATCTATGGGCACTTGCATTTGTATACACATACACACACACATACACATAATTTAAAATGTTAAAAAATAAATACTTTTAATATTAATAGTGCTTTTTCTAAAAATTTAGCTAAGAGGCTGGGCATGTCACTCACTTGGTAGAGAGCTTGCCTGGTGTTCGTGAAGCCTTGGGTTTGACTCCCAGCAACTCATGCACTGAGCAAGTGGCCAAACAACTGCAATCCCAAAACTTAGGAGGGATCCTAGAAGTAGGATCAGCAGAAATTCAAGGACATCCTTGGCTACACAGCAAGTTCAAGGTCAGCCTGGGCCACATGAAACACTGTCTCAAAAAACAAAAAAAAAACAAAAAAACCCACTGATATTAGATCCAATGGACCTTGATGACATTAGCACAACCAATGAGGATTAGGAGAAAGAACACACTCAGATAATCTGAGAAGATAATAATGTCTTACTCATATCTCCTCGGCTTAAGAGTTCCCCTCTCTGCCTGACGGCACAAACGTGTCCTCACACAGGACAGATCGAGAGTACCTGAAAGGTAAGAGCATCCCTCACACCATAGAGGCCAGAAGTAATGGATCAATTACCCAGCATCCTCACTAGTCTTCAAGGCATTTTCCCACCGGGCCCCCGTGAGAACTGAACCCCTCGGGCCCCTCTCTTGTGTAGACCACCAGGAAGCTTTTCCACCTTCCTGTCGCATCTCTCCACCCCCTCACTGGACTTCCCAACCTCCAAATCTAGGGCTTGTGTAGGAACACTTTGGCTTAGAAACTTGTCTGTGTGAAAAACCTCACCAAGATGTGTGACAGAGCTCCTCTCTCTGAATAAAGTGGCTGAGGTCTGACGTCACTGCTAAGGATGCTCTCCATGGACTTGAGAACTCACCACAGGACTGAGAAAATTTGGCAGATGTGAGCAAATCAAATCACAAGGATTACCACTTAAGGGTGATAAAGTTTGCAGGAAATGCTGCTTTGGGAAGTCATTTTTAAAAATGGGGATTTCTGAAACCATCATGTTTTCTCTGTTTTCTTTTAAAAAAAAAAAAACCAACTGGGATAAGCATCTGTGAAGACTAAACAGTCTGGTTGTGATTAAGAAACAGCCTAGAAGGGGACTGTAGTGATGGTTCAGCAGTTAAGAGCACTTGTTGCTCTTGTAGAGGATCCTGGCGTGGTTCCCCGCACCCACAAGACAGCTCACACTGTCCATAATGCCAGGTCCAGGAGATCTGATGCCTTATTCTGACCCCATAAGACAAAATAAATAAATGTTTTTTTTAAGAAAGAATTATTCCAGAGTGCCATCAAGATGGCTCAGCAGGTAAGTGGCACATGCCACCAAGCCTGATGATCAGAAATCAATGCCCAGGATCTGCATGGTGGAAGGAGGGAACTGATTCCCACAAGTTGTCCTCTGACACACACACACACACACACACACACACACACACACACATACACACATACACAAACACACACACATACACATTTTTAAAAGATTTATTTATTTACCATTTATACAGTATTCTATTCTGCCTGCACACCAGAAGAAGGCACCAGATCTCATTATGGACAGTTGTGAGCCACCATGTATTTGCTGGGAATTGAACTCAGGACCTTTGGAAGAACAGTGTTCTTCACCTCGGAGCCATCTCTCCAGCCCCCACTAAAATTTTTAAAAGGAAAACTGAGAAGGAAGAGAGACTCTGAAGCCAGTGGCAGGGCTGTTCTTCTTGGTGCTGTTTGGCACCGGAAATGACTATGTGAATGAACCAGGGCAGATCTGGAGACTGAGTAACCAGAGCACCAGTCAGAGGGCATCCTATCCCTCTAACAGCAACAACATCAGAAGACTCACCCTGCCCCAGCCTCGCCCTCCGCCAGAGAGGATTCTTCCGCTGCCTTTACTGGGATGTATCCTTGCCAAAGAGACAAAGCCAGTGGCTGTCCTTTTTAGCAACCTCCATCCTGACTAAAATAGTGATCCATCCAGTATTCAGCAAGCGCCGACTGGGGGCCAGGCGCTCACCTGTCATTATTCAGCTTCCGGGCCTATTGTGGACACTTTCCTGCTCAACAAGGCAAATCGTCCTCCAGTGACCATGACGATGCAGCTGAGCTGACACGAGTGTCCAACAAGGAGAAATAAATATAAATCTAGCAGTCCCTACAAGTTTTACTCTTGTGGACTTTACCAGTTTACTTAGCGAACACTTAACAACCTATGAAGTACTTTTTAAAAATACCTTATTTTATTCTGCTGACAACCTCATTGTCCCTATATCCCTCCCATAGTTCAGATGGGGGAACTGGAGCACACAGGAACTAAGGCACTCTCCTATGGTTACATGGGTCCCAGTGGCAGTGTTATTCTCATATGGAACGTGTCTGACCCCTGTCACTGGCTTGGTTTGATAACCAGATGGGCTTTTCTTCAGCATCCCCCTAAGGACTCAGCTGACACTAGAGAAAGAAGCCAGATCATTTCCATTGGAGCTACACTCAAAGTCAATGAAGCATGGGCTGGAGCGATGGCTCAGCACTAAAGAGCACAGCTGCCCTTGCAGAGGACCTAGGTTCATCCCATTTCATCCAGCACCCACAGGACAGCTCACAATCATCTGTAGCTCCAATTCCAGGGCTCCAGTTGTTAGGATTCTGCTACAGTCCTCCTACCTGTGATGTCACTGCTTACCTGCCATGGGGGCGTGGCCCTGCTCAGGGCCATATAAAAGAACAGACCCTCCACATGGCTCTCTCTCTATCTCTCTACCTCCTCTCTCTTTCTCTCCTCGCTACCTCTCTAGCTCTTTCTGCCTCTTTCTACCTCTCTATCTTTTACTACTTCTTTATCTCTCTCTCTATCTCTCTCTCACTGTGCCCACATGTGTCTCCAGAGAACGGTTCCTGTATCTCCCTATTAAACCTCTTAAGTGAATCTGTTGTGTGGTGTGATTCCATCCCTCTGTACAGCTCCGCAGCTCACCTCTAACCTCAGCTGTACAGCTATTTACACCAGTGATTTCTTCTGGCTTCTGAGGGCACTAGGCACACATGCATGTAAAATGCCCACATACATAAGCTTATATATACTTTTTTTTTTTTTTTTTTTACTCAAAGTCAGTGGAGCAAATACATAGGAAAGTAGTCTCTGGGAAAGTGGTATTCAAGAGGGAGCTGGTGTCTAACTTGTAGTGTTAACTGACCACAGCCTCCTGTTCCAGGCTGTTCTTCACGGACTCCTGCCAGTCTACACACTCAGCCAAGGACATAGCCTTGCTCTGGCCAGACCAACTCCCACTGGCCACAAGGACGCTGTCCCAGCTCCTTGCTACCCATCCGTGCTTCTCACGGTCCTGCTCCCAGCAGCTGCGGGCTCCCTGCACCTGAGCTCTGGGTAAAGCCTTTAAGGGCTGACATCTCTGGCCAGCTGGCAGCAAATGTCTTATCTCGAATTTTCTGGTTCACTGTCCGCTCTTCACACTCCCAAGGTCAAAGCCTTGCCCAGATTCAGTTACAGACATTGTAAAGGTCATGTGACATCAAGGTAAAGAATTGCAGAAAGGCCCAACTGAACAGGCTTTTTTTTTTTATTATTATTGCTAGAAGGAAATGTAAACTAAAGGGAAATTATCTGACATTGTTCTTTTCCTGTGTGCGAGGCATAACTTCAATAACAATACACAAAAACTCCTCAGAAGAATTTTGTTCTTACACGTGTGTCTTTACCAGATGTTCTGCACAATTAGACATCTGTCCAGAGGTGGGAAAAATTTGCACTTGGATAATTGTATTCCGGGCAGGAAATGGGATGTAACAGTTAAGAGTCCCAGTCTGGGTGTGTTTGGCAGCCTTTGACTCCAATACCATCTCTGTAGCTTGCCGGCAGATGCTGGACAGGTTATCCCACCTCCCTGCGCCTTAGTTTTCACATGTGAAAGCAGTAGTTAAAACTATCTTCCTTGTTTCTACCTACCAGGATGTGGAGAAAGGGAAACCCTCGCGCATTGCTGATGGGCGTGTAAAATAATACAGTTGCTAAGAAAACTAGTGTGGAAGCACCTCAGAAAAATCAAACACAGAATTGCCATAGGACCCAGTGCCTCCCCTGCTGGCTCTCTACCCAAAAGAAAGGAAGACAGGGGCTCAAATCACTATTTGTAGACAGTGCATAGCAATATTTATTCACAATAGACAAAGGGTAGAAATCATCCAAAGAGGATAAATGAAGAAGTGAAATGTGGTCTCTGCGTGCAGTCAATATGCTTCGGCCTTTACAGGGGAGGACATTACAACACTTGCAACAACATGAATAAACCTTAAACAATAACTATTCTAGAAGTCCATTGACTATGGTGGTAAAATTCATAGACACAGGAAGCAGAACGGTGACCCGAAGGGCTAGAGACAGAGGGGAATGGGTTTCGTGGGTCTAAAAGTTTCAATTTAAGAAGATGAAGCTCAGGACGGTGGTGATGATTGTGCAATGTAAACTTACTTGATGCCATAGAGGTGCATTTCTGGAAACAGCTAAAATAGTAAACTAGTAGTTACATATTTTCTTACACTAAAAATTATTATCCTTATACCTATATTGTAAGAGATGAATTTTTGATATCAGGAAAGCAAATAACAGTGTCTAGAACACAGCAGAGAGAGGAATGTCAAATTGTAGGTGCCATCCCATTGCCTTCAGTGGGTGCCATCCCCATTGCCTTCAGTAGGTACCATCCCCATTGCTTTCAGTAGGTACTATCCCATTGCCTTCAGCAGGTACCATCCCATTGCCTTCAGTAGGTACCATCCCATTGCCTTCAGTAGGTACCATCCCCATTGCCTTCAGTAGGTACCATCCCATTGCCTTCAGTAGGTACCATCCCATTGCCTTCAGTAGGTACCATCCCCATTGCTTTCAGTAGGTACCATCCCATTGCCTTCAGCAGGTACCATCCCATCACCTTCAGTAGGTACCATCCCCATTGCCTTCACTAGGTACCATCCCCATTGCCTTCAGTGGGTGCCATACCCATGTCCTTCAGTAGGTATCATCTCCATTGCCTTCAGTGGGTACCATTTCATTGCCTTCAGTAGGTACCATCCCCATTGCCTTCAGTGGGTACCATCCCATTGCCTTCAGTAGGCACCATCCCATTGCCTTCAGTAAGCACCATCCCATTGCCTTCAGTAGGCACCATCCCCATTGCCTTCAGTAGGCACCATCTCATTGCCTTCAGTAGGCACCATCTCATTGCCTTCAGTAGGCACCATCCCATTGCCTTCAGTAGGTACCATCCCCATCGCCTTCAGTAGGTACCATCCCATTGCCTTCAGTGGGTACCATCCCATTGCCTTCAGTAGGTATCATCTCATTGCATTCAGTAGGTACCATCCCATTGCCTTCAGT